>WBMY01013876.1:1092660-1191741 GCA_013397315.1 Donacobius atricapilla
CAGGCAGGTCACCTGCTCATAAAAGGAGAACAGGTTGGTCAAACACAACCTACCCCTCCTAAACCCATGCTGGCTGGGTCTGATACCCGGGCCATCCTTTAGGTACTGCATGACGGCACTCAGTATAAACTGTTCATTAGGTTACTGGGTACTGGCCTGTAATTACCAGGATCCTCCTTCCCACCCTTTTTGTGAATGGGGTCACATTGGCCAGCTTCCAGTCATCTGGAACCTCACCAGTCAGCCAGGACTGTTGCGAAACGATGGAGAGTGGCCTCACAAGCTCATCTGCCAGCTCCCCCATCACCCTGGGGTGGATCCCATCTGGGCCCAGAGATTTATGAAGCAGCAGTTCTCTGACTGCCTCCTCCTGGATAACAGGGGCACCATTCTGCTCCCTGGCACCATCTACCAGCCCAGGACAACAGCTGTCCTGAGGACAAGCCATCTTCCCACTAAAGACTGAGGCGAAGAATGCATTAAGCACTTCTGCCTTCTCCTCATCTGCAGTTACTAAGTTCCCTCCCTCATCCAATAAGGAACAAAGGTTGGTCTTACCCTTCCTTTTGCCATTAATATATTTGTAAAAACACTTTTTATTATCCTCTACAATAGTTGCCAAAATAAGTTTGAACTGAGCTTTGGCCTCTCTATTTTTTCCTACATGCCCTAGCAATCCCCTTAAATACTTCCTGAGAGACCTGAGCCTCCTTCCAAAGATGATACATCCTCTTTTTATTCCTAAGTTCCTTCAAAACCTCCTTGCCCATCCAAGCTGGTCATTTGCCTCATCGACTCATCTTTCAGCACACAGGGACAGTCTGTTCCACTGCCCTCAAGATCTCTGTTTTGAAGCACATCCACCTCCACTTGTTTTGGGGGGTGTTTCCCAAGGAGCTCTCTGAATAAGTCTCCTAAACAGGCCAAAGTCTGCCCTCTGGAAGTCCAGTGTAAAAGTCTTATTGATGTTCCTCCTGATTTCACCAAATATCAAGAACTTTATAATTTCATTATGCCCCAAGCAGCCTCCAACCACCACATCTCCCATCAGCCCATCTCTATTTGTGAACACCAGGTCTAACAAAGTCCCTCCCCTGGTGGGCTTGCTCACCAGCTGTGACAAAAAGTTGTCCTCAACTCACTCTAAAACCTTTCTGGATTGCCTCTTTTCTGCTGTTTTAGGTTCCCAGCAGATGTCTGGTAGGTTAAAGTCACCTACAAGAACAAGGGCTGGTGGCCCAGCCATTCTCCAGCTGCTTATAGAATAAGTTGTCCACCCTTAAACCTGGTTGGGTGGATGATAACAGACTCCCAGCAGGATGTCAGCTTTGTTGGCTTTCCCCTTAATTCTTATCCAGAGGCATTCAGCTTCATTGTCATTAGTTGCAATACCTATGGCATCAAAAGCCTCCCCAGTATAAGGGGACAGCCCTCGAGCTCTCCTCTCTTTCCTGTCCATTCTGAAGAGCCTGTAGCCATCCAGGGCAGTGCTCCAGATACGTGAGTCATCCCACCACGTTTCTGTGATGGTGACTACATCATAGCTCTGCTGTTGCACCATGGCCTCCAGCTCTTCCTGTTTGCTACCCATGCTGTGTGCATTAGTGTACATGCACCTCAGCTGGGATACTGATTTCACCCCTAAGTCAGGTTTATAACCCTTGATCCTGCTTCCAGACAGCCCAGCTGCATCACCTTCCCCCTTAGAATGTAGTTTAAAGCCCTCTCAATGAGCTTTGCCAGTTCATGAGCTAAAATCCTTCTGCCCTTAACAGAGATGGAGCCCATCCAGTTCCAGCAGGCCAGGTGCTGAAAATGTTGCCCCATGATCAAAGAACCCAAAATTCTTCTGATATGCCAACCCTTGAGCCATTTGTTAATAATGTGGGCTCTCCTGTTCCTTTCATGGTTTTTCTCTGCCACCAAAGAGGCTGAGCAGAACACTGCCTGTGCTCCTACCCTACAAACCACTTGACCCAGTGCCCTAAAGTCCCTTTTAATTGCTCTGACACTCCTCTTTTCAATCTCATCACTGCCAGCCAGGAGTATCAGCAGTGGGTAAAAATCACAGGGCTGAATCAGCGCAGAGAGTCTCTTGGTAATATCTTGTACCTGGGTCCCCGGGGAGGCAACAGACCTCCCTGTGGAAGGGGTTCCCCTCAGAAGGGAGTCACCTACCACAACTACCCTTCTTTTCTTTATAATATCAGAGGTGGTGATCTGTCTGACAGATGACGTGTAATTGAGAGGCCCACTGGGCATGTCATTTTCTTCTATGTCATCTGGCTGACCCTCTAGATCCAGGGCCTCATACCTATTCCTGGGCAGGCGATGGGGGTCGGGAGGAATTTTTATTATTACCTCCTTGAGTAGGAACCCATTTCCGCTCCCCTTCCTCCACCAGNGCCCTCAGAGCTGTGCCACACCCATTTACCTTCAAACCGCTGCACAGCCTGCCATGCCACACCCACAGAGATGTGCCACACCCATTTACCTTCAAACCGCTATACAACCTGCCATGCCACGCCCTCAGAGAAGTGCCACACCCCTCTTCGGCCGCTCCTGTTTGCCGCGCTCCCTAGAGCCCACTTTTAATCACCCTGCCACTCTCCAGAGGAAAGCCCTGCCCTGTGCCTGCAAGGCTAACGAGAACGAGGAACTCATCGCTCAGTGAGTTAAAGTTGTCTAAAAAAGAACAACCCCAAATAATTTTTTCAAGCTTGCATTAACGTTTTTACAAGTTCAGTTTTTCACTTTGGCTCAGTCGTTCTACTTGATTCCAGCTGATTTGTTAATTTTAATTAAGACCTGTTGGGCAAAAGGAAGAGACAGGGCAAGAAGACATGTTTAAACAGATAAGAGAAACTAATACATGGGTTGGAATATTGATCCCTGAGATTTTGATGCATTTGGTATTGATAGAAATAAGACTTGCAGAATTGGCAAGAAAGTGTTCTCTTCTAGAGGCTGTTGTGGGCTCCTTTCATGATGAAAATCACACAGAGGGAGACGGTAAAAGCAACGGGTACTTCGGCCTGAGTAATAAAAAGGCAGTGACTTCAGCAGGAGACGGACTGAGTCCTAATTGATGCAACACACGCAGAGAGCACACCACATAATTTCAATATTGTCTTGCCAGGCTACCCACCAGNTAGCCAACAGTGAGAGGAGATCATTCACCGGTTCACAGCACAGGCAGGCTTCTTCTGCAGTGCCCCCTGTACCACTGATAAGCTCAAACACAGGAAGGGGTCTGGACAGACACATCCTTTTTGGAGGCTTCTATTTGACTACATACTAACCGCAGCTTTTGATCGTGTGAAAACCATTACTAACAAAAAATCCCCAAACCAACCAACCAACAGAAACACAATGAACAACAAACTGAAAATCCCACTAGCAGGAGGAAACCTGCAACCTCGCCCGCACAAACTCCTGCACAGCCTGCCGTGCCACACCCACAGAGATGTGCCACACCCATTTACCTTCAAACCACTATACAACCTGCCATGCCACGCCCTCAGAGAAGTGCCACACCCCTCTTCGGCCACTCCTGTTTGCCGCGCTCCCTAGAGCCCACTTTTAATCACCCTGCCACTCTCCAGAGGAAAGCCCTGCCCTGTGCCTGCAAGGCTAACGAGAACGAGGAACTCATCACTCAGTGAGTTAAAGTTGTCTAAAAAAGAACAACCCCAAATAATTTTTTCAAGCTTGCATTAACGTTTTTACAAGTTCAGTTTTTCACTTTGGCTCAGTCGTTCTACTTGATTCCAGCTGATTTGTTAATTTTAATTAAGACCTGTTGGGCAAAAGGAAGAGACAGGGCAAGAAGACATGTTTAAACAGATAAGAGAAACTAATACATGGGTTGGAATATTGATCCCTGAGATTTTGATGCATTTGGTATTGATAGAAATAAGACTTGCAGAATTGGCAAGAAAGTGTTCTCTTCTAGAGGCTGTTGTGGGCTCCTTTCATGATGAAAATCACACAGAGGGAGACGGTAAAAGCAACGGGTACTTCGGCCTGAGTAATAAAAAGGCAGTGACTTCAGCAGGAGACGGACTGAGTCCTAATTGATGCAACACACGCAGAGAGCACACCACATAATTTCAATATTGTCTTGCCAGGCTACCCACCAGACACTAAGCAGATACCAGAATCATCTTCTTTAATGCAATATTTATCAAGAAGCTATATTTTTCAGAGGAGATATTTATTGATGTCTTGTTGCCTGGCTGAACTGCAGCATGCAGATGTTGTATATATTACAAGGAGAATGTCATCATTATGAAATAGGGCAGAATGTTAACTCTCTCTTTTTAATTAATCTTCCGTTGTTTCTGGTTTCTGCCGTTCATCACTGTGATCTGTCACTTTGGAAGCTCAGCGCTGGATGCATTCACTTCCTCCTCTGCTTCCTTAGAGGAAATCTGAGTATGCAGGTCAAAATTCATCCTGAGAAAAAAGCCAGCAAAACGCCTATGCACCACTTGCCTTCTCCAAATACAGTGTTTTTGAGACATAAATGATGAATTTGGCTTGCAGTGACACTCAGCACTGGGGCAAAACTCACCCCTTATGATGAATTGGCTCCTGGAGAATTTTCAGTGATGGTTATCCTCAGCCATGGTTCCTTTCCTTGTACTTGCTGCATTCCAGCATGAATCCTGGTACAGTTAAAGGATGATGCCAAGCAGATTTCAATACTCTCTGGACCCTGATCTCTTTGTTCTTTATTTACATAAAAAGCATGGTTATTAGAATAGCCAGGATAAAAGGTTTTTTAACCCTGATTATTCCCAGACAAACCAGGAAAAACATGGAACAAACTGTATTATGAGTTTCCTTTCTTTCAGTTTTTTAAAATATACTCAGTTGCTTATCTTTCACAGCACAGAGTTTCAGGGAGGTCAGGAAGGCCCAAACAAGTCAATAATAAGAGTCAGGTGTGCAAGACGTATGTCCTGCAGACACAGACATGCTATCAGCTTTGTAGCTGGTAGAACACATAGCAAGTCAAGCTCAGGATTTTCACAGAAATCCTTTCCAATCTACATTCTTGCCTGAATTAATTAACAAATTTTTGACGTGCCAATGTATATGCTTCCTAGTACATAATCAAAATGCTAATAATTCCCTTACATTTCTGTGGTTTTAACTCTATCAGTTCCCAAGGGTTTCCTTACACTTATTGTCTACCTGCTGAAAGCAAGTTCTTCTCTTCAGTATTTATGAAACTGTACATGGCAGGCAAGGAAAACAAAAATGGACCATTGAGACGTTGAATTAGAATGGGTGAAGGAGGTAGGAGCTGTCAGCAGTGAAGTAAAACATTAATTGAATCTTAAAAGCTCAGTGCTACAGTAATGACTGATAATAAAATGTTCTTTTAGTTGTCTCAGTAATCTAAATTTTAGCTAATCAAGTTTGGTTTCAATAGCCTTAAAAATAGAAACATAGAATAGACTTCAGAATAAGCAACATATTAAACAGTAACATTTATGTATTTGCAAAGATCTGCAGAAGCTGATACAGAGTGGAATTTAGTCAGTAATTTTCAGCCAAAGGTCACAGACTACAAAATTATTATTCTGGGAACCTCTGAACCTATTAGTGAAATGGAATTGGGTTCCCTCCACTTGTGCACCTCTTGTTCTATCCTCAAGCTAAGGACACCAAAAAACAATGAGCCACTTAACAACATTCATTGATGAAAGGATTTTTCGGGAGGATGACAAAATCTGCACCTTAGGAGCACCATGGGGACACCTGGGCAACACCACAGGAGATGTGGGCTGCAACCCACCACCCTCTCCTAAAGCACTGGTTCTTTCAGAAAGTAGGGCTCCACTCCGTCACGTGGGTTGGCATCTGGCACTGCCTGGATAGAGTTGTGGAATCTAATTGAACTGCTTGGGTACACAGGAAAAATGCAGTGGGATGGATGTCTATGTGCCAAGATAGGGATGCATTCCTGGGTGTTGCTTAGCAACTCTGTGCATTCACCCCATGGACTGCTAATGGTCACAGAATTGCCCAGCTCCATCACATAGGGCTGCTCTGCAGAAGAGTAAATACCATTTTCATCTGTGACTGGTTTTTCACAGATCCATAAAAATTCATGAAAGCACACACTTTTATGCATTTGACTTCTTACAGCTGGGGAAGCTTGCAAATCTTCGACTCCACGAGAAAAAGGAAGACATTAAACTTTGTCTCTGAAATGGTAGTGCAAGTCTGAGGCTTTGCTCTAAGGATAACACTGGAATTTCATGGCAAGTCCTTATGAAAAACCTTCAATCTCAACCTGGAATTCAAAAATCCAGCTCAATTATCCTTGGCATTCCGCTCATTCCCAATGAGAAAAATGCAGCTGGCATACACAGAGCACTAATGGTGTTACACAGGTGCAATCCTGACCAAAATCTTCCCCTGAAATCTCAACATAAGAATTTGGCTGTCATCTCTATCCACTCTGTTGGAATCCATTAATAGCCGTTGCAGAAGGAGGGAAGGAAATGCTATGTGATGTGCACTTTCTAAACTTGCATTTTTCAGGTTCATTATGTTAATCAAAATGAAGAAAAAAAGGTAAAGATTTGGTAAAGATTTTTGGCCCCTCACTATTACAGCACCTTCTCCAGCTACAACAGCATCTGCCATTCTCATGGACCATCTCCGAAGTCTCCTCCTCACAGGTATTTTTTCCCAAATGAGACCAACCTGGACTGTGCATTACATCCAGCCTCTGCCAGACACCAACCAGAAGGAGCAAATCTCCCTCATGTTCCACTCAAAGCTGAATGTCTACCACTGAAGCAAAAACTTGCATGAAAGGTTAAAACAACACACATCAGGACAGCCTGTGCCCCTCGAGAGGGAAGTGTCTGCTTGAATTCAGGTTCATAGCCAGGCCCTCTTCCATTTTATTACAAAGGCTTGAAACCAAGCGCAGCATAAAGTATTTCAGTAAGGGCCCTTCTTACTCAAAGCACCAAGATCCTCCTGATCTTTTATAATATTGTGCATTAAAAAAAAAAAGTAACAGCAATTAATTCAAGGGGTTATTTAAGTATTATTGGGGGTGGGGGGGAGATGAAATATATTTTGTTCTAATTACTTAATTTGCATAGGAAAAAAGTGAACTGCAACCTGTGCAAGTTTTTTGAGAGAGGTGACTGTTTTCTGGGTGTCATTTAAGCATTGTCACTCTTCTAATATCATTCTGTAAGAACAAATTCAGACTAGAAAAGAAGAAAGTTAAAATAAATTTTAAAAAGAGATCCTGAAACTTTGTTTCTACTCTCTTAACTTTAAACTCAGTACCTAAACGGGAACAAACCCCTAAACCAGAGTGTCCCTGTCTTCCATCAGAGGACTCAGTAACAGTTTTAAAGGGCACTTTGAATACCAGCCACAGATGGAAACCAAGAACCAACTGCTGATCCAATGAAAATGACAAAAGCAATTAATTAGCATCTCAATTTAAAATTATGAAACAAGTTAGTATGAAGTTACCAACTCCAAGTTGATCACTTAAAGTGTGTCTCTCAGAGCAACAGCTTGGAATTCCAGGTAAAACAAAAATATGGGATCCTAGTACACCAAAATCAAAATGAAATATTTTCACTCCATTGACAAAAAAATGTTTTAGTTGCATGGAAACATTCAGGGTTTTTCTTCAAATATATTTGCAATTTCTAATTTTTCAACGAACTTTGACATGTCAGTCTTCTATAGAAGAGAAATGCTAAACTTCAGACAGTTCTAATAAATAACACAGTGTACATATGCATTCCGTTGTTAAGACTGACAGCTGTCTTTTACTGCAAGGTTCGCTGTTGTGCTTCTCTCTTTTTCTTATTTCTTTGTAGTGCAGAATTATATTTGTAGCATACTGCATCCCGCAGCACTAGTAACACTGGATCAACAAACCATCCTTCACAATGAAACTCTGAACCCAAAAGGTCACATTTTCAGTCACAAGCTGAAAACCCTTGTACCAGTAGGACATATTTAGTTTCTGGCCTCAGTCCCTTGCAGGAGATATGAATAGAAATGTTCAACAAGCCAGGTCATGCAATAGTGTACACGACCCTTGCTTTGGCTCTTCACTACTGTGATGGACACAGGAAACATTTTCCTCCTGCTCCAGGCTACAATTCAGAGGCCTGTGGGGTAGGACAGTGGCACATTTCTGTGTTCATAACACACCCAAGGAAGTTCTGCTCCATTGCCTCTCAGTTTCCCTAAGTCCATGGATACCAGGAAGCACATTCTTCATACCAGATCACAATATACACTCACAGGCAGAGAGTAACTTAGCATCCTTTAATAGCCCTCTGTTAGTCCTCGAAATAAAGCTTGGTCTTAATAGTTTATTCTATGCTTTGCCAGGAATGCCTTTGACCTCTCTGTCCCTCTTGCACCTCTTTTCCCAGCCCTTCTGAATCCCCAGGCATCCACCAGATACCCCACAGCATCTCACTTTGCACAGTCAGCACGGCCACAGATAATCAATGCAAAGAGATGTCACAAACACAAAAAATCAGTAACGTTCTTAGGGGAAGAAAACTAAATTAATACTGGTTTTGTCTTCATGTACAGGCAAACATGCAACTCCAGGTAGATACAATCTGAGGCAGGTAAACAGAGGGTTTGACAAACGCAGGAACCCAGGGTGGCGGGGAAACCTCCATCCCTGCCTGTCACATTGTCCTGGGGTGAGTTTATGATGCTTTCATCCTCAAATGTGTGTTCTGTTTATCCTAGATATTAAGTTCTGCACCTTTAAGACTGGTTCTGAGAGAGAAGGAGGGCAAAAAGAACTCGTCGTTTGTTTTCAGAAACTGCCCTTGCTGCCCCGTGTTCCTTCTCAGGGGCTGTGTTGTCTGCAGCACGGACAGCCAGGACAGCTCTCCTTTGCTTTTAGTTTGTAGCTTGCTGAGGCAGAAAAGTTCCCGGGACTGTGACTTTTCTTTTTCTTGGAAATGATCAGCCTGCTCTGGACTGAAAACCCAGACAAACACCGGGAGGTCACGCCTGTGGCCCACCAGGACCCGGGACATTTTCCAGCGCTGGAGGGACTGATAAGAGACTGAGCGAGCCCAGCTACACCCCACAACAAGGACTTTCTGAATTTGCCATCTCTTCACAACAGCAAGCGGTTTTATTGTTTAATATTATTCATTTTTTTTATGCTTGTCAATACTCTGCTTGTAAAATAAACAGTTTTTTCCACTTTGCTCCAAGGAAGTCTTTGTCTGAGCTAGCTGGGAGAGGGGCTGCTTCAATTTTGCTTTCTAGAAGGACTCCATTTGGAGGTTTCCTCCAAAATATGCCCTAAACCAGGACACACACCCACTCTATAGACCCTGGGAAGAATCAGATATGATGAGCACTGTGGGGTGTCAGGTCTCAGCCTGGAGCAGCTGAGCTTAAATTAGCTTAGATGGGGAAAAATCCCCAGTGGGGTCATTTAACCACCCACTCATTTTACAGGAGGAAAACACTGAATGTGAGTGTCTCCTGCAAGCTGACAACCTCTTTCTCTTCATTCATTTTGCCACAGACATAGAAGAATGGCAAGCACCACAGAAGCTTACACACACTGTTTTAGCACAGTATTCAGTCTTTCAGAGTGGGAAGTGCTCTCCCTGGACTGTCAATGGTTAAATAACCAAGGCTTTACTTTGTGTTGCTATCTTATAAAAAGTAAAGTAAAAATCCAAATTCACTGTGCATAGGAAGGAGTGACAGACCTACAACGCATATGAAGGCAAAAGAGTTGTCTTTCAAAAGTTGAAAATTATATTGATTTCTGTTGACTGGTTTTGTTCGTTATGCACTTGGGAATATTCTCTGCTGATCCCAATGCAGAGCTGTATCCATGAATTTAAGCAGACTCTATTATACTGACAGAAAAATCACATCCTTAACCTTAGATCCCCAGAGGTATAATTATTAACCTTTGGGACAGCTTTTAAAGAACAGTTTTGTGGATAGAAAATGGCAGCTTTTGGCTTGTAATGCAGAGCTGAACAGAAAATTATATTCTTGTGTGTCAAAATCAGATGGGATGGGTAAAGCCCCCACCTCAGTGAGTAGAGCAGCTTCTCCACAGAATTCAGAGAGGGCTTAAAAGAAATTTCTGTGATGCCCTATTGGATTGCCACAGGCCCAATGATTCAAACCTTTTTAGACATCATAAGACATTTCCATTAGACTGATAAAGCAATTTCTGCATTTATCCACATGTTCAAGAGATGGGAGATTTTTTTAAGCTAAATGATCATTCTCTATTAGATTTGTATCTTCTGATTTCTTTCCTCTGAAGATTAAACCTTAAAGCTTTCTTCCCTTTTTGAAATAAAACTTATCCAGAATGGGAGTTAGACTGCAGCACTTCTGCCTATACAGCTGTGACAGGAAGAGGAGAAGGACAAGAGATGTAAACTCCTCACTTTCAAGTCTGCAAAAGCAGCCCATGTTATCCCACGTTACAGGGCTCCAGGCTAAGGATCAGTCCAATAAATAAAATTTTTTTTTTCAGATCTTTTTATGTGAAATGGTCCAAGGAGATGCTCCACTGTCTGCACAAGTGCAGGGGGCAGTGGAATGGATCTCTCCTTGCCTGGCAGCGTGTGCTCAGTGATGGGGGGGAAATTTATTATAGCAGAAAAGGTTCATTCCTTAATGCTTGTGGCTTTTATTAATTTCATAGTTCTGGAGGTTGAAAACTACCTAAGACTCACTTATGTCAGGAATGTGCTGGGGTTGGAGGAGAAAGAAAAGATTAACTTTCCTTCTGAACTAAGGAAGATATTCATTATAATTAAGATCTTCATTCTTTAAGGTTTTCCTCAATGCACTGGCTGGGGACTGATGGAAAGGAACTTGCTGGGAGCCGATGTGCTGCAGGGAACCTGGGCTGGTGAAGGGTCAGAGGTGAGGAGCGTGGCCAGCCCAGCAGCCCCATGAGGCTGGGAAAACGCTGTATCCACAGCTGCAACACAGAGCTGCAGCATCACAGCCAGAGCTCCCAAGGAAACTCCTCCTATCACTATCCACATGCTACACTCTGTGAATTATGACCAGCCCGAGGACATGAATGAAGCTGTTTTAAAGTGACATGAATTCCCATTTCTAGGATGGTATTCTCAGCCCTTTACCAGCTGGGAACAGTATCCTCTATTGCTTCATGGATATTTTTATTTTTATTTTTATTTGTATTTGTATTTGTATTTGTATTTGTATTTTTTTATTCATTATTATTATTATTATTCTCAACCTTCCTTCCTTCTCTCACCATCTTTAATGCCAGGTCCAGAACTGCATTCAGGATTGCACCTGTGAAATCAGTTCAATCTCTCCTGTTTCTCTGCTCATCTTCCTGGCTGCTGCTTTAACACGGGGCAATACCACTATAACATGGTTTTATAAACTATTCCCTATCCTTCCAGTTTATAATCATGAGCTGAGCCATGCTGAAACACACAGGGTTAAACTGAGCAGATAAACAGTAGCCAAGCAAAACCAGCACCATCCTTATCACCCTCAAATCACCACAGGTCTTCTCCACTTATCAGAGAGAGAAGGGGATCAAAGTCTTATTTTAGGTGCTAAGACATCAGAAAAAATTTCAAATATAATTTAGATGTGTTTTCAATAATCTATTACTTCTTCAAACATAAACCAGCCCAATAATAAATACACCAACATACCCATCCAAATTGCAAAGTACAATTTTCTCATTATGCACAACAAAAATAATTCATACAATGATTGGAGACTAATATTAAAGCAAATTATTTATTTAATTGCAAATAGCAGTGATGTAAGTTAAAGGAAACCCCACTCACTAAATAACCTGGGAACATAATTACTTCAAACACATGCCATGGGGCTTATTTCATCATCCTTTCATGGCCTCAGAGCAGATAATGTAAAGAAAATGGACCATGTGTTTTCCTACAGAAATGCAGCCATCCAATTCCTTTCCACTTTCTTTCACCTAATGCAACTGAAAAGCACTTAAATCACTCAAGATAATGAATAATAATATTAAAAAAAAAAAAAAAAAAAAAAAAAAAAAAAAAAAAAAAAAAAAAAAAAAGCCATCTCACCCTGCCTTATTTCTTCCTGGAGCTGAGGGATAAAGTTATTTGAATCCTTAAGGATGAATCTGAGTGGGGAGGTAGCGAACACATGAGTGCAGTGGGAGTAGCTTGGCCAAAACAGCTATCCCTGTGTGGAGGAGCCAAGGGTTAGCAATCAGTGTGGGAAATGGGATAGCAATGACTGTGTAAGGTAGGAGCAGACATTCGTACCTGGGCACGGAGAGGAAAACCAGACCCCAGGGATGAGCTCAATGACTGAGCACACAAAGGGCACCCGCACGTTAAGCATCAGGAAAAATAATCACTTTGAAAGCAGCTGTGACCATCTGGGCAGAGAACCATTTCTTTATGGAGAGATCTCTATTCTTCCCTGAGATCTGAGATTACCAAATCTCAGCTTGGGTGGTGGCTTCATTTTTGACTGTAGTTTCCATGTGTGCAAATGTCAAAATGGACAGGGTTCTGCACTTGTACATGGACAGGGTCCTGCACTTGTACATCAGCAGTGGTTTTGGCTTTCCCACTGGAAATCCTTTTTGTCCAAAGGCTGCCCTACAGGTCAGAAATCAGTGCCACATTCTCAGGGGGCTGGAGTTAAAATTAAAGTCTGTGTTATTGTCCAGCTCCCCACTTTGGAATAGCTGTGCTGGGGTGCAGGAGAAAGCCTGACACAAGCTCCTGATGGGATCCCACGTGGAAATCATGTTCTTTGGAGCTAAAATAATTCCACCATGATTGACCTGGGAGAAATGCAAGAGCCACACAACATTTACGGAAGCCATACAAAGTGCACTGAATAACACAAAGGCGCTCAACACCTCACCAATGTATCTGCAACTGTGGAAACAAGTTATCCAAAAATTCCATGGATTTCATCTGCCAGTGAAATTCCAAAGGAAACTCCTGCTTTGAGAATTTGGATGTGCTCTGCAGCACTGGCTGGTGCTGACAACTACATAAATCTCCACGTTTGATCCTGAAAGGTGCCTTCATTTTTTTTTTAGCTGCCCTCAGTGGGGGAGAACCTGTAAAGCACTCACCACCTGGCAAGTGACGCAGCACCCATGGCTCTTCTTGTTCAGGAGAAAAGACAAAGGGAATTTAACAGATTTTAAACCTCAAATTCTAACAAGTAGCCACTCACACTTGCATTAGCAGGGGGATGTTTCACCTCATAAAGGCAGTTGTGTTGGGGACAGGGGTCCTTCAACCAAACTCAACCCAGAGCTGCTAGAGCTCAGCAGTTGTGCACCTTGATGTCATGCAGCAATCTGGCTCCAATTCATCAGCTCAGTTGTTTCCTGTTTATCAGATTAATTAAAGACAGAAATTTGATTCTAGATTGATGCAAGCTGGATTAGATTTCCCTTATGTTCAGAATATAAAATATTATTCTTTAGTCGTGTTTGAATCAAAGACAAATAAGGAATATCCAGGATTCTGTTCTTACCCCTACAATTAAAAGACTGTGAAAACATCAAGAAGGTGGATGAGGCAAAAGTTCAAGTACAGGAAGAAGATTAGGAGGAAAATAAATTCATATTCCTTAATCTAGTCACTAGCCAAGGAGATTTTTAATACAAGGACACACAAAGGGGAGTTACATGCTAAATACGGTGTTGAAAAGGAATCCTCACTTGTGCTTTAAGTAGGAAGTGAACTAGAAGGAAACTGAACACTAATGCACATTTTAAAAGATAGCAAGGTTATTTCCAGCGTGGGTGTGTTGGTGTTGCATGGCCTGGGTTTTAGTAGCAGAGGGCCACAAAGGTACCTCCTGTGAGAAGCTGCTGGAAGCTTCCCCCATGTCCAGCAGAGGCAATCCTTGGTGGCTCTGAAGATGGACAGGCTGCTGGCCAGGGCTGGGCCAATGAGAGAGGTTGGTAATGCCTCTGTGATAACATTATTTAAGAAGAAAATCAAAACCAAGTAGGACACACACTACTTTTCTTCTAGCCAGAGAAAAGGAGAAGATGAGAAGATGTGAGGGAAACAACATGGAGACACCAAGGTCAGTGGAGGAGGGCAGGAGCTGCTCCAGGGGCCAGAGCCGAGATTCCTCTGCAGCCTTGGTGAGATCATGGTAAAACAGCTGTGCCCCTGCAGCCCCTGGGGATCCACAGGGNCAGGTGCAGTTTGGCTGCTGCTTGTGCGATTGGTACCACGCCAGAGAAATTCACTGGGAGAAGTTGCCAGTCTCCTGCGGGAGGGACTTCACAGCATAGCACTGGAAGGACTCGTCTTCCTGAGCAGCAGAGGAATATCTTGATGATGAACTGACCAAAACTCCCACGCCCTGTCTCCCTGCACTTTCAGTGGGAAGAAGGAAGGGGTTGGGGGGGAAAAGGTATTTTTAAGGGCTTACTTTCGTTCTCATCATCCTCCTCTAATTTTGTTAGTAATAAATTCACTTTGTTCTTACAAGTTGAGCCTTTTTTGCCCTTGGAATATTTCCTCCTGGCCCTTATCTCAATTCACAAAGCCTTCATTAAATATTTTTCTCTCTGCCCAGCTGTGGCAGGGAAGGGTGAGTGAGTTTCATGGGTGCCTGGCACGGGGCCAGCATCAGACCACACCAGCGGGAAACCTACACCTTTAGTCTTGGTAGTCAGAACAAATTAGCTGTTAACGGGCATGGCTGTCATCATCTTGTCACACAACACCCCAGGTTCAGCAGCCGGTGTGGCTGAGGGTGAGCAAGATGAAAGTCTTGCAGCTGGAAGCCCAGACGTTAAGGGACCCCTGTGTGAGATGTTCAGTGTAAAACCAGAGAGAAAAGTTAATCTACACTGCACCAAACTGGGCACTTCAGGATGATTTCACAAATATTGATGGCGAAAATACAGAAAGCACCTCCAGCATCCCAAGAGCAGCAGGAGAAAAGACAGATGTGTATTTAGGACTTATGTACTGCTTTTAAATGATCAAGGTTCCTTTTCAGCCCTGCTGTAGTCTTCCACTCTATTTTCAGATAAGGCATCAGTTCACCCTGTGCCTCAGCTCTTCTGCTCTAAAATGGACTCAATAACAATTTTCTTCTCCCAGCGCTGCCTGTCTCAGCTGGATACCAGTGCAAGCTTGTGCCCCACCACGCACCTGTACATTAGGAAGTCTATTTTCTGAGCAACAGACACATGAAAGAAGGTATTAGCTAAAGAGGCACAATGTCAAATATTATGATTGGAATTATACAGACAGCACCTGGCTGTCAGCAAGGTCCTCACTGAGGCCAGCTGGAACTCCTGTCTATTTGTGCCTGGAAAATCTGCACTGGAACACATGGCCTGAAAAATCATAAAATCACAGAATTCCTTAAAGACCACCTAGTTCCAACCCCCTGCCATGGGCAGGGACCCCTCCCACTAGACCAGGTTATGGTTTATATGTTTAAGGAAATAGATTCCAAGTCCCTGAGGATGTAGGTGAGGAAAACAACATGGAAATCTAAACTGTAATCTTACCTGTCTTAGAGAACGTTTTCCAAAAGGGCTTTGACTCATGTCCTTCACGTGCATTTACAAAACTGCTCACTTGTGCATATTAAACTGGATTTGGGAGTGGTATAGGCTATTTTCAGGACAGGATTTAGAGTTTACATTAGAAGATTTCAGTTTAGAAAAGAAGTCAGATAAGCAGAAAAGAAGTCAAGGAATATGGTTTTTTCATTGCATTAGCCTGCAGCAATTTCTGTTTCAATATAAAAAAAGCGAACTATCACAAATCATTGATGCAGAAGTGTAGAGGTAAATGTCAGTGCAAACACAATACAAATCTCTCCTAATATCATTTGATGTGGAAAAAAAATACTGATTTTTCTGGCTTTTAACTTCATACTGTGATTTCATAACGATGTTTGACTCAGGAAATTAAGAGAGAAGGTAGGTGCATTTAGAGAGGGTTAATAGGCTCACCATAGATAATGTAAAAAGATGCTGCCAAAACAGTAATGATGCAGATCATTTAAAATTTGATAGGATCACTTAAGACCAAAGACAATACACATGAAAGACAGTTCAGTGTTTGCCCAGTAAACAGAATAATGATAAATTGGCCATGTCAACGCAACCTGAGTACAAATGTGGTTTAAAGAATGTTATGACAGTTCTCTGTCCACAGAAGCAATTGTTTTCTTTAGAGATTTGGCTTTGTTACAGGCAGTTTTAGAAATGCACAGAACAGGTAAAGCCAAACAGCCACAGTGGGGAGTTCAGGACAAGCTCTAATTTAGTTTAGATATTAGGAAGTTCTTGACTTAGAGGTTTGTGAGGCCCTGGCACAGGTTGCCCAGAGAAGCTGTGGTTGCCCCATCCCTGGAAGTGCTCAAAGCCAGGTTGGACAGGACTTGCAGCAACCTTGAATAGTGGAAGGTGTCCCTGGCATGGCAGGGAGTGGGAATGAAATGAGCTTTGAAGTTCCCTGAAGCCCAAACCATTGTGTGGTTCTGTGAGAAGGTCAGAGGCGTCCTGGCTGGTAATGCAGCGGAGAGGCCTCCAGGTGCTCTCAGGGAGCCCATGCTTATGACATAAAGCTGCTTCTTGCCTTTCAAGCAAGGGCTTCTTTTCCAAATTACAGATCCTATCAAATCACACAGAAACTGAGAAGAATGCAATAATCATCAGAACCTTTAGGATACATCACTGAATAATAAACCACAGCAAAGCACTGGGTTCCCCCTGAGCTGAAGCGTCATCCCACTCTTTATCCCTGCCCCTGTGTGCAACATACAACAAAAATGCTGGTGAATTTTTGTCTTTACTTACATTTTGGGCAAATCACTTGCTTACTGCTCAATGACCATTCAGTTAAAAGCCCAGTCCCCAGGCACATCCCAGTAATCCAGGTCTGTGATGCCAAACCTACAGAGTCCTTTGGTAACACTACCCTTCACTCTGGAGATTGGGGGACCCTCTTGGTATTAGCTTTCTTTTTTTCCCTTTTACACCTTTTCATTTGTGGTAGAGTCTCTTCACCTCACAGATGGGCGTGTCATAATAGAATTTGTCTCCACCCACATTACTCCAGCAATTAATTTACACCTAAGAAACTGGCGAAGAACATCTTATTCCCAGCCCTGCTGAGACCCATTTCTGGGTTTGTGTCCTTGACTGAGCCATGGGCAGATGTGCATCACAGCCATTACAGATGTGGCTGAAGGCAGGAGGCCAGAGCTCAAGAGGCAGCAGTGAACATGGCTGCCTGGTCCTGGCAGCCCACATTGGAGAAAAACTTGTTAAACTCTCCATACAACCTTTTAATCCCCTCTATAAGTGGAAAAAAAAAAAACAACAAACCAACCAAAAAACAAACAAACAAACAAACAAACCCCCCCCAAAAAACCCACCAAAAAAACACCAACATAAAAAAACCCTTCCAGGAGCCTGGTTTAGTGCAACTTCTCTCTTCAAAACCATTCAAACCATAATGAGCTCCTCAAGGAAGATTCTCTGAGTTAACTAAAAGATAACATAAGAATAGAAAAATTAACACCATTAAAACCCTAAAGGGACAGTTTCTTTCAGAATTAAGTCAGTCTATTTTATTAAGCTTAATTCACTTTCAGGGAAAATATTTTTGAAGGGAGCCCTGAATGATATGAGATATAAGTTTCCATCAAATAGAAAATATAATTGTTCAGTATATGGAGAAAAAAAAGGAATTCTAGCAGTTTTAATGGCACTGACATTGAATCGAACCTGAGCTTGACAAACCTTGGAAAAATAAAATGCTATAATAATAAATATTTAAATTGTATCATTCATTGGGGATCAGCCTCTCTTGTACTGTGCATGTCTCAGATGTTTTGTCTCTTCTATATAATTGTTTCTCTACATAAACAGTTCCAAGTCAGAATTTACTGCTGATTTTTCTCTCTGCCCCTTGTGCAGCTGAGACTTTCTCAGAAATGAAAGGAAACCATTCTCACCACTTTCCAGGTGTTCAAATAGCTGAAGTTCTAATTTATTAGTCCACTCTGAAGTGAGTATCCTAATGAGAGGAAACCATAAATTCACCACAGAAAATAATCTTATGCTCTAGCAGCAGCTTCTCTGGATGAAATTCTGGCTACATGGAAGTATTGACAAAACTGCCTTTAAGTTCAGCCAAAATTCCAGCTTTTATAGCTAAACCTGAAGCTTTAAAAAACAGAATAACTGGGGCTTATGAAAACTGAATTATTGTTATTTAGGTTTAATGCTTATAACTTTAGTAATTTCTTCAATGTATGATCATTCAAAACCTGAAATGTATAAATAATGGCCTGCTTACACTCTATGTTTATTTATGTAAACATATATCATTTTCCTATTTAAAGATAGAACTGATTTTTCTAGTAAGGCTTTCTCCTCTATCTTGTGAAAATTACTATCCAGTAAAGAGAAGAGAGAAAAAATTTATTCTGAAAATAATTTCTATTTTTCATCAGAAAATTTAAATCAATTTGATGCGTCACCTGGAGTAAAGTCAGAAATCTCAAATAATGACATATGGCAAAGCACCTCCAACACTGCTGGGAGCACCTGTTCTCACATGACAAATCTGCATAAGAGGCTTTGCAGGAGAGCAAACATGTCTAACCCAGGGAAATCACAGCTCCTGACCTCAAAGAAGGTGCACAGCTCCACAAACTCAATAATCCCTACTGACATCCTCAGCTCTCAGGGGAAACCTGGGCCTCCTGGAGACATCTATGGGCTCCAGGGTTAATTTCTCACTCCAGTTCAAGGGCAGAGAAAGCTCGAAGCAAAAGAAGCTCAGTCTGTGTGAAACGGAGAGTTTGGAGCAGGCAGGCTCTTAAAAAGGTCATGGTCTTAGCATGGCAAACAGAAAACCTGCATTTTTTGAGTGGACAATCAGATCTATGGAATCATAGAATGATCTGGCTAGGAAGGATCTCAAAGCTCATCTTCACAAACCCCCCTGCTATGGGCAGGAACAGCTTCCACTAGATCAGAAGCCCTGTCCAACCTGGCCATCAATACACTCCACACTTGGTAGCAAACAACTTCACTCTACATTTTGCATTTGCACCATTCCTCATCTAAAAATTTCCCAGCAGGGAACAGCACTCAGACCTTTCAATGTTCAGACGTTATTTTCAATATATACACAAGCCAAGGCCAGTAGCACATGCCATGGCTTCCCAAGGCGCTGCTGTTTCCAGAAGCATTGCACACCCCATGATTTAATTACAACAATCTCATCTGCTCCAGTCATGGGCTGCAGCTTTGTGCTGTCCAGGGGGCTGGTGACCACAGGACTGATGACCACACATGATGACCGCAGGACTGATGACTGTCCCCCTGCACAGAGGTGCCCATTTCCTGGGTCAGACCATGCAGCCTGTATGGATCTCACCTGTGACTACATAATTTTATATTTTGTTCAAGGGCGTGGTTGTTCATTCTGGGCAAAATCTCACAACTCTCTCTCTGCCATGAAAGCCACAGTGGCAAGTCAAGGTGCACAGTTAAAATTTCTTTTAAGTCTAATAAACTGAATCTATGTAAAGCTAAATCTAACAGCCTTGCAAAACCTCATCTGTGTCATTTTACGTCAAGTGGGAATCTTGAAGATAAAAAGGCACCGTTTTCTAATTTCTTCATGAATAAAAAATGTGGCATGTAGAACCTCTGGCTTTAGGATTTGATTTAGTTTTTTTTTAAATTTGTATTATTTATTAATATTTTCTTTAAAATCAATTCCACATATATATAAACAGTTATGAATACATAAACCTATATGAAGAACAAATGTTTCAAGTAGAACGGTGGAATTATAAATGCTTCCATGCTCTGAGTCTGTACTCATTAAATTATCACAGTCCTAATTTTCCTTTCAAGGTATACTGGCCTCTGCTAAGGCATGGTCAAAAGCAATTCTACAAATAATTGTCTTTCCTTAATCATGTCATCTTAAACACATTAGAAGTCCAATCAGAAATGTTTTTCTCAAATACCACCCTTATACATACAGAAAATATCCACAAAACCCCCCAAACATAACAACAACCAAAAAACCCCAGTCAACCAAACAAAAATTACAAAAAGTAACCAAGGGCAAGGATTTTGCCTGAAGCAGCCAAAGCAAAAACTGAGTGAAGGCCTCAGGGTTGGAACTGCTGGCAAGCACTTTAATTTGAAGTCAGTGTAAAACATGTAGGGAATCCAGGATGCCACCCACAGGAGAATATTAAAATGTTTCCCTTCTATTATTATGCTTGTCTATATTTTGTTTTAAAATCCACACAGGGATTGATAGAGCTTGTTAGCTGGCTTTAATAGCTGCATTAATAAATCCTATAAACTAATTGTATAGTGACTAAGTTAATTACATTCAAATGAGATATTTCTCTAGAAATATGATAAAGAATTTATAAAGAGATATGCTCCTGTCTGTGAGTCCAAAAATAATATCCAGCCAGCAACCCAAATACCCAAATCCAGCTGTAATATGTGATTAAATTGATGGCTGTATGCATAAGCTAACTGCAACAATGGCAAGAGATCACAAGAAAGTATTAAACTGAATTATTTACCCAATAAAACAATGAATGAAAGCAGTGCACTGAGATTTCCTCATGGCCAGCAGTTTAGCTTCCAGCAAAGGTGGGAATCTGATCCTAAGCCCCTGTTATTTTTTTTAACCAGCAGGACAAGTATAGGACACTGTAACAAGAACCTCTTTTTCCATTGGTCTGATAAGCAAACCGTGAACTTTAGCTCCCATCAAACACAGATGATAGTTTGTGCACTGAGCAAAAAAGCCTCTTTGGAGCTGAAGTAACTTGTGGGTCCTGTCCTACCCTGCAGGTGCCTGCTGGCCCTGGGGCCTCCTCCTCTGCTAGGGCATGTTATTTCTGTCAGACAGCAAGTCCCATGCACTGGTGCTCTCCCAGATGAAAGTTTGGGGTTACTTTGGGCCAGTGGTCATGTTAAAAGAGCTCAGCTAACAAGCCAACACCAAAAAAAAAAAAGGCACAGAGCAATTCCAAGACACAAGAGTGTTTTACCTCCTCTTAATTAAATTAAATGACCTTGCTGTAAATTTAATGGAGAAGCTGGTCCTGGCACAGCTGCTGTCAAAGCCTCACTCCAAGGCAGTGTTCACTATTTTGATCAGGGGAGCAAAACAACAGCCCCTTGCTCAGATCAGCATCTGTAAGAAGGGTTGGAGGGACCTCAAAGCTGCTAACCTGGGGTTAAACTGCATGTGCTTGCTGCACATGGGCTGAGTCTGTCAACCAGACACTCACCATGACCAGAACACCAGATCTAAAAACACAAGCATAACAACAACTGGGCTGATGGAAAAAGAAACCAGAAGTTAAGTTCTTAAATGCACCATTCAACTCATAAATAGTTGATTTCAGGACTGTGGAGTATCAAATTAATAGGAGCAGCCTGGGGCTTAGTGTTGAGAAAATCAGATATACCATTTAAGAGTCTGGCTACGGGACAGATTTTGGCTTCTATTTTTGAAAAAATATTGACTGAGAAGACTTTCATGTCATGCTCTACTTGCACAGGAGTATTCATAAAATAAATGCCAGAATTCAAGGTTTTAAGCTTTGTACTCCAATGCTGAGCTAAAATACGAGACAGATGGAGCAGCAACTGAGGTAGTTGCAGTTTTTTGGAGCATGGGCCACCTTGCCCTGTTTTCTGATACTGACAACAGCAGTTGTGGCCCTCAGGCTGTTACCCCCTCTGCAACTCTCCCTGTGTGTTGTCCAAGGCCAGGCTGGATGGGACTTGGAACAACCTCGTCTAGTGGAAGATATCTGTGGCAGAGGAGTTGGAATTGGATAATGTTTAAGGTCCCTTACAATCTAAACCATTCTATAAACTCAATTACCCATTAGCCTTCCCGTTTTTTGGATATGCAGAAAAACAATTTTCAGTAGAAAGTAATTACCAAAACAAATCACTCAGCTATCATAGTGTAAGCAAAGCCAGCTTCAAAGCACACATCTGGTAAATTGAGTTTGAGTTCAAACACCTGAGTGGATAAAATCACAGAAAAAAGTCCATGAAATTATCTTCTGACAAACATCTTACTCCAGCAGTATGAATAGGGTTGCTATAATGATAGAAAACTATTGATTGCCATCTACTGTCTCGTTCAATTGATTAGGTCCTGCAAATCTCCAATAACTCTCATGTCATTAGGAGCCTGTATTGTACTCTTGTGGCTATGACTGATTGCTGTGCTATCACAGCTTGGATCGTCTGATAGTACAAGTGTTAGGGAGCCTGGCTATTGATTTGTAGATAAAAATGTTCCAGGACCTTGAGACCTGTCAGTGAAACTCTTTGGATACAAAATAGCATTGTACTTTCATGGTAGGTCATTTGCTAATTAAGTTAATTTGCAAAGAATTTTTTGGGGGGAAGAGCTGTTGCATGCGTGTAGCCGGCAGGCTGCAAAAGTACTGGAGGACGAGGTCAGCATGATCCACCTGAGCTAAAAGATCCTTCAACAGACCTACATATTTCTAATTTTAAGGTTAAATTTATTCTTAAGTTATCATGGTATGAAAATCACTGTAAAGTTTGGACTAACGATGCAGGTGCTTCTCACGAAGAGACAGCAGTAAGGTCAGATCTCTGTGTCTTCCATAAAGCAGAGGTACAGTGCTGAACAGCTTCATGGAACCACAGAATGGTTTGGATTGGGAGGGACCTTAAAGATGATCCAGTCTCAATCCCGTGCCCTGGGCAGGGACACTTCCACTATTCCAGGTTGCTCCAAGCCCCATCCAACCTCGCCTTGAACACTTTAGGGATGGGGCAGCCACAGCTTCTCTGGGCAACCTGTGCCAGGGCCTCACCACCCTTAGAGTAAAGAATTTCTTCCCAATATCTAATCTAAGCTTCCTCTCAAGCCCTTCTGCATCTGATCCCTCACGGGCACCCCACTGTTTATCAGTAGTCATTTCACCAAAAAATGCTGTCTAATCTACATCCCAAATCCCATAAATCCAATTGTTTCCTTAGTCAGGTTCTGTTAGTTTTCCTTCAAAACAATTCTCAGAAGACCACTGACAGTGTTGGTCTAATTACACTGCTCATTCATCTCTGGTGCTGAAGGATGATGAAATTAGGTCTTATTAGTTGGTACATTTTAATTTGGCTTTTCATAGGGTGATTGGCACATTGGAATTACTGCACTCCCTGGGATGCATTCAATCCAGCTGTTGTTCTGCATGGTAGTAAGGCACAAGGTCAGCTGCTGAGACTGAATCTCCCAATGGAAGCCTTGAGTCAGATCTGCAAAGCCAAGTGGCCATTTTGGATGCAACCTTTTCTTTTACATTGCAGTTATAACGCAAAATAAGATTATTTTTTGTCTTCTAATGATAAATTTTGAATAACTGCTGTGGATTGCACAGCAATCCTTCTTCAGAAAATCTCTTCTTTTTTTTTTTTATTTAACCCATTTATATATCATTCCAGTGATCAAGATTTTTAAAATTCACATCCACAAAATAAAAGCCTGAAAATTCCCAAACTCACCACATTAAAAAACCTGTATATTCATGGAGACTTCTTCTAAGACCTTAAACCACTTCAAAGAAAATCTTTTTCATTTTGTAGCAGCCAAACTAAAATACCCAATAAACAAGTGTCTAGAGCATGAAAACATATTTCAACATCATTACTGCACTGGAGAATTTGAGGTTTTAAAAGAGCTGGCATGTGTAGATGACCTTTGTCAGGGTGCCAAAAATGTCTTTTTGGAAAAATATACTTTCATGTTACAATGTGGGTTTCTTTATGTGAAAAATGCACTTTATATACAATGAGATGTAAGAGCAGAGCCCACAGAGGAGGTCAAAGTGAAGGACTCCTGATGACCTGAGAAAGGATGCTCTAGGAGAAGACATGTGCAGGGTTATTCCGTGTCCCTGGGTTTGGATGTTCCTCTCCCAATGTGAATCAAATGAACTATTTTTAAACTGCATGCCAAAGCAAACGTCCTCTGCCTGAACTGCAAGTAAAGACCTGAAGAGTGGTGATGAAGCTTGACTTTATTAATGGCTGAGAACATCTCCCTCTACCCTACCTTGAGCTATTGCTCCATAGAGCAGAACCATCTCCTGTTGTCCCACTTCAGCCAGCGAAAATTTGGGTCATGCAGAGCAGCTCTTGCTACTCCACTTAAATTGCAAAAATAAAGACAGCATAATTGTGTTTTGCTGTAAGGACACTGCTTTTAGCTTTACCAGCTTGTGATTGCTCTTGAGCACAGATTTGTTTAGAGAAAACACAATATGGCCAGGGTCTGGGAAAACTCAGCAGCATGCATTAGTTCCTGAATTTGTTTATTAGAACCCATGAAAATTGATATTTCTAAGTAAATGTGCCCCACAAAAATATTTCTCAGTGTCATGTAATTCATAGAAAACATGAGGTTTGGCACCACCTTTATACAGTTTCCCTTAGAGAAATGAAGACTGCAAATCTTCACAAGGAGCTTGCTCAGTTTCCAATTATTTTATAGTGCCATCCTGACCTTTCTTTTTAACACAATATTGTTTGCTCTTTACATTACTGCTGCTAAAAGGCTTGGCAGAGGTTTATGTTGTAATGACCAAGTGATCCCTATCAGCTTTGTCTGAGCTATTGTTCTGTATTTGGGTCAATTACAGTCAGTCATTCCTGATTACAGAGTGGCAATGCCTCTGATGCTCCTGACCTTTATTTTCACCTTGGGCAGCACCTCTGAGGATGGGAGCAGGAGGCGGCTTATCCTGCACAGCTGACACTGTTTGCCTGTAAAATGGGCACGATCAATAATTGGAGGATCGTCCCACAGGATGAGATCCTGCTATTTAATCATCATAGAATCACAGAATCATTTCAGTTGGAAATGCCCTCTGAGATCATCAAGTCCAACTATTAACCCAGCACTGCCAAGGCCACCATAACCCAGTCCCCAAGTGCCGCATCTGCAAATCTTTTAAATGCCTCTAGGAATGGTGATTCAGCCTTTGCCCTGGGTAGTCTGTTCCATTGCTTGAAAACCCTTTCCATGAAGAAATTGTTCCTAATATCCAACCTTCCCCTGCACCACCTGAGACAATTCCTCTTGTCCTATCACTTGTGATGCCCATTCTCCTCCTCTCCAGCCTGGCAACATTTGATCGTTTATTAAAGCTTAACAATATTTTTGTCTGTTTTTGCTTTATTTGAGGTGAATTGCTTTAGTTTCACTTACTCCCCTCTTCTGTAGAGCAGCTTTGCCATAAACAGGTGACTTTTGGACTTACGCTTTATAAAAGTATTCTCAGGATCCCAGAGGACATTCTGGGTGGTAAAACAAAAGTGATGCTTCAAACAGCAAAGCCTTCAGATATAGGAGGCCTCACCATTCTTTATTTCAAAGTCCCAAACCATTTAAACCAAAAGGAGCATTTAATTCAAAGACCCTATGGGGCATTTTTTTAATATTGCTAAAGTGGTGTGCTACCTTTAGCACTAAAAAAAAAGAAAAAATCAAGAATATAAAAGCAGTTTAAAACCCCTATTCTGTAAAAAATCCACAAAAATAGCTTTAGCTGTGAGTTCCTGCTTTTACTGTAAAAAAGAGACATTTCCCTGCAGGTACCCCCCACTTCTCTTACATGACCTTTGCAAAAGTTTAAAACAAATTACAAGGAATTGACAGCTAAAGGATACCTGTTTGCCTCTCTGAAGTTAAGAATATTGACTAAAGCTAAAGACTATGTTCTTTTCCCTTCCTTTCTGAAAAGTTAGGAAAAGAAAATTAGCTGTTGTGCTTCTGACAAATCCTTGCACCAAATTTAGTCCAAGAACACATGTGGAAGGCATGTTACACAGTGCACAGAAACCTAAAGGGGAGATGTCAATTTCTGTTTAATTTAGGCAATTTCTTAAACTTTGAAGTCCCACTCAAGAATACCCATTCAATACCCATTGCTGGATGACCAAAGCCACACACCCTTGGTCAGAAAAATTATTACTTAATTGATGTAAATTACAACATCTATCAATGAGCAAGAGGCAAGAAACCCTTGTGAGAGATGAACACCAACAGATGGAGGGATGCTCTGCCTTCAGACTACATTTTCTTCAAAGAGGTACAGCCACATCTGTTCGCTGACCCAAGTGCAAAATCCTGGACTTTTTCCTAAAAAAAGGTAAGACTCATGGCCCAGGACTGCTGCAAAAGGACCAGATCAATGAAAACATTTCTGGCAAAAATTCCAGTGTGTATTTGTAAGGGAAGTTATATGCCAAGAAACAGAAAAGCTTTGCTATTTTTTCCAGTTAGTCAGGCATGTTCCCTGTAAGAAGTCCTTTTCCATAAAGCCCTCCAAGTTTAACCTGGTATGCTCTGTGATATTCCAGCTGTCAAACCAGATCTCCATCAACTTTTTCTTCTTTACTCTTGACCTGAGTTTCTCTAAGAACACTGTTTTAAATTAGGTCCCATGAGAAATCTGACAGAGAATTCCTCGTTTCAGGATGGTGATAGAAGTTGCCATTGTTTTCCCATCATTATAGTGATGTTTAAGGCATTGGAGGAGCAGGATCATTTGTTAGTTCTCTTGCCTGCTTTCTGCTCACAAGAGGAAACAAAAGTGGAAATTTATTGACACCTTTGACAAATAGCATGGTGCTTTCTTTTTCAGGAGCTAATTTATCCTATTACATGACCACGTTACCATAGGTTGGAGACAGACACAGGAGAGGACTCAGCAAGGGTCACGCGACCAACAGCGTGGTTTGTGATTCCGCATCCCCTTTTACATGGGGCTCAAAAGTGAGCCTGGACACCTGATGGGTCGGGGTTCCGCCCTGCCCAGTGCCCTGGACAACGATACATCTGCATTCAGGATTGAATGGGGTTGCCTGGGTGTTGCTCTGATTTTTCGGCCTTCTGATTGCGTCTCACAGTTCATAGTTCTTAGGTTGTTTCTCACACACGGGTGTTATAAATAGAAGCAATGTTTTCGTTAGTCAAGGTAGTTTACATTCTTGGTTTTAGAGATAAGGACAGCTGATGGACAGTTGTCTTGACCAATGGGATGGGGAGAGATGTCAACCTTCTCCCCCAATCCCTGGCCTTTGTAGAAATACTATTAAATGGAGTCAAATTTTCATAATAAACAGTTCATACCTTCTCACTAGTGTGTGTGTGTGTGTCTGTGTGTCAAACAACGACACCTGGGGTTCCCTTTTTGAGTTCAAATCCATCCCGTCAATGCTCACCCAGGAATTTGTTTACTTCTTTTTTATATCGAGCTATGCTGACCGAACTGGGTTCTTTCTTTATGGCCAAATTTATCTGTCCAGATGCTGACCAGCTGTGCTGTGACATTAGATAAGATATCATTGCACATTTTCAGTCTGACTCCAAGCCCAGGTGCACTGATTTTGTGCCACAGAGGTATCACTTCCCTGCGTCACAGAGTAGAGAAGTGATGATCAGGTCTTCTTTCATAGATGATATCCTTCTATATAATAATTCTGTGGACATGCCATGAGCTTGTGTCATGGGAGAAGAAAATGAGGGAGGGGAAGCTTTTGTTCCCTAGTGCTGCATTTCAGTCATTTAGTCTTACTAGTTTTGTGCAGTTAGGAATGAAAGATGTAACTTCAGGCTTTCTACTGCTCAGCATATATATGTTTCCAAGGCAGAAATGAGAGCGGAAAACCCACAGATCTGAGTGGGAGTGGGATCTATGGATTTAAGGCTCCTAAATATGCAGACAACTACTCAGAGAGGCCCAGGATTAATTCCAAATATTTGTCTGTCCCTTTGACCCAAACAGATCATTATTAAATGGAAATCTCTCCCTCCCTCCTTCCCCCATCTATGATTCCCAGCTGTGGGATTTTTCATGCAAATAATTATATGTCCTTATATAACTTCTTTTTTACCATATTTTCCACTCTTCCTATGATAATCACTTGCTGAGTTTTGTGGTAACATATAGAGATATTGTATTGTGTCTTATGGAGTCTGGCACAAAGGGGAGAAAAACCTTGGATTCAGCAGCAGGAATCCAGATCTGGTGGGGATGAAATAATTCTGCCTGTTTCTTCAATGCCCAAGGCTCACCTTCTCTGTAAACCCATGACCTGGGGTAATTTCACCCAGTCTGCAGACCCCTCACTCATACTGGGGCATTTAAATCTTGGTTCTATAACCATTCCCATGAAGCATAACATATAAGCACAGCACTTTGCATCAATATAATACCCATTGAGCATCCAGCACCCCAGCAAGAGACAATTTGCAGTAACTGATATAAATAATAGCTGTGCCCAAAGCGCTCTTTGGCTGACATTAAGAAGGACTAGAGCAGGAGCTTGTCGTGTCTGAACAAAAAGAA
Source organism: Donacobius atricapilla (assembly GCA_013397315.1). Taxonomy (NCBI): domain Eukaryota; kingdom Metazoa; phylum Chordata; class Aves; order Passeriformes; family Mimidae; genus Donacobius; species Donacobius atricapilla. The sequence goes on from WBMY01013876.1 coordinate 1,121,149, forward strand.
TGTGTCTTTTTAGCCTAAAAGTGTTCAGAACACAGACTCCAGCAAGGGCAAACCACTTCATTGTTACCACAAATAAACTTGTGTGAGTCAAAGCACTGCAATAATTACATACAGACTTCGCAGTGATTTTTTGTGTGTCATTGTTCATACATATTTTATACTAAACTGAAATACTTGTAAGATGGGAAATAGACATTTTTTAGCAGCAAAGATAAACTCTTGCTTATTCCGTCTATTTTGGCAAAGCTCTCCAGCACACACAGAAACACCTACAGCCAGGATTTCCATTTATCACAGGGATTTGTACCAGCAGAGAAATGTCTTAGAAGACTAAGGCAAGATGCAGAACCATGCAGCCAGTAGGCAACATCATATTTTGTCAGTAATAGAGCACACAATTCTGGTTTTGATACAAAACTCTTCCCAGTGGTTTTCCCCATTAGTATTTTGGGCATTAAGGACCGCCTTTTGCAAAGATATCATACTAGATATAGCCAAATAAAACATATTCCTTATTTTTGAGGACAGAAAGTGGTTTTGATCCCTTAAGCTGACCAATCACACTAGTATAATAAATTTACCAGCATAAATAAGGCTTCACATTAAAGCCAGACAAGTTGCATGCTCTGCAGCCAGGGAATGAGATGTGAATAAGGTGAAGGTTTCTCCATCTAATAAACTGAAAATCATTTAAATTTTAGAGAGTTCAGTGGGACTTTACATTAGTTGTCCACTTTGCTTTTTGAGATCACGATTTCGATGCAGTATTGACCACTGACTGAAAACAATTTGAACAACATGAGAGTGGGAGTGCTCCATGCAAGGCAAAGTAATAGCTTTGCCTTGTCATTATGCTGGAGCATTTATAGTCAAAGACAATGGCACTAATAGATTCATTCATTCATTCAGAAACAACCTCAGACCTTTCAAGCGTGCAATTAAAATCTCTGTCACTTTATATGGAGCACAGAGCTAGTGTTTTACTGTCTAGTCACCAAGGTATAGCACAACTTCTTTGACTGATTATGGCACTAAAATCTACAAAACAATCAGGATTCATGAATATTTTTGTGGCTGTTGAATAGATATCTGAATTAAATTACTTTGCAAACAGTGACAAAGTCATCCAAATAATAAATGAAGGCACTTATTACTTGATCAAGAGTAAGAGGAAAAAAATCAGAAACAGGAGACTGGAAGGACTGTCCTTCCAAGCAGTCACTTTGTCCCCCAAGAAACCAACAACTGCATCACTTGGGACAAACATGATCTTAAAGGACTTTTCTCTTTTGTCCTGCAAGGGCTTCCCAGAACCATGCTGCTCCCAGCTCCCGTTAATTTACAGCTCATCTATACTCATTTGCTATCACCACAGTATCACCTTTTGAGTTAAGAAGTTCCCTTTCTCTTGCTGTCTGTCCAGAGAAACCTTCAAAGTTTTCATTTTGCTGGGACAAATAAGCCATGGATTTGGCTCATTGAGTTTCACCTTTATGATACTTTCTCACACATAATTATCAAACACTCTGCTCTTTGCTTTACGTATTTTGCAGCTTGAATCCATCTCTTTTGACTAAGAGATTGGTGCTGTATTCCAGCACTAATGCTTCTGTATAAATGACAAAATAGTTCCGTTGTTTAATCTTACAGTACATTGGGTTTTTATACAGCCATACTGTTTTAGTGGCTCATAATCACCCTGGATTCAAACACCACATCAGAATCTTTCTCCTCCTTAGACATTCCTGGCTGATGAGTTTTTTTCTTATAGCACCAACCCAGGTACAAGTTTCTAAGCTCATAATTAACCTCCCTCTTCCTTCCCTTTTGAGTTTCCTACATCTCCACAGAGAAGGTGAGCACATATATACATACTTTGTGTACAATGGTTTTTCATACAGGGCAGGGTTGCCACTGGCAGGTTTTCCACCTCTGGCACAGCCCCCCTCATGAGCTACTTATTCCAATTGCTTACCCACTCAAGTTTGCCTTTCTGAAGAAAATATCAGCTGGGGATTTCACCTTTGTTATTATTCCTTTTAATTTCAATTGAGTTATTCATATCTCTTTGTTATAGATTATTTCCACCAAGAAATTTACCAATGTAAAAATCTGTGAGCTATTATGTCAAGGAATAATTAGGCTTCACTATGAACTGGTGACATCTAAATGTTCCTCTGCAAAGGGGTCTCCCCATCATGACATCATTATAACAATCATTAACAGCCTTATTCCCATGTCAAAGATGTTTTTAAGAAAGGCCTGTGAAGACATTTTTTTCATCGTGACAGTAACAACCAGTTGTCAGTACAGAGTGAAAAAATGAATATTTACCATCTGATAGGTCAAATTTCTTTCACTAACACTAAGTGACTTAACACAACCCTGCTGAGTACAGGTGATAAAGGAGTTTTGGTCACCGACGGGATCATAATAATGTCCAGGCCTTAGAACAGGAGCCAGAAAAACAGAAAATAAATAGCCAGATGTGCACTTACAGGCACACTAAGACATCTTGCCTTGAGCTTAGCACTTCAGAACCTACATGATACTTATTGAATTAAATACAAGGAACATGGTACGCCTGACAGCTTTTCTTAAATATTGTGAGTGAATTTACTGGGTTCAGTTCAGGCAAAAGCTTTCAAACACAAGGCATTTGCTCAAGCGATAGAAAGGGAACAGAGGAATAAACCATGCCTTGATCTGCTCTTGGAGTAGTGCAGGAAGCCAACAATTTAGCCTGAAAAATACAGCTTTTTGTCAATAGAAAAACACACAAAACTGAAGGCTACAGGGTAGCATGTGGAGATATTTTTTTCAAGGTAGGAAGGGAAGACTCAAGGGGAAGATAAAAGTTTTGGCAGAAAAAAAAAGGGAAGGAAGGCAGATTTTGTGCTTCTGTTTGTGTGCCTGTTATGATTAGCATGGGCATGGGCGTGAATTATTGAGTATGTAAGTTGAACATACACTTAGGGATACCATTCTTTCCATATTTCCATTTCAGGTTGTGGATGCAAAGAGTTTCTTGCTCTCCATCTTCTGCACAGATTCGTGGGAAGCTGAAGACACAAGCCTTGACTTGGGGCAGGATGAACATCTGGGCTGGTCATGACAGCTGGAGCAGAGTCTTGCTTTTGCCAAGACTGCTCACGGAAAAGTCTGTGTCAAGAAAAGAAAACAAATGGAATTTCAGGAAAAGACATTCCTCTGCAAATTGAACAGATGTATGTCAAATAAAACCAGTTCAGATACTGGTTTTAAATAACTTGCTTTTTTCTTAGCAGAAAACCAAACAACAAAAATACATGCTACAAAGAAGGAACAAGAGCCCTAATCAGGCAGCAGACAACACAACTTGCTTGAGATGCTGACAGGTTCATAAACTTCCCCTGAAGTCTTAATTCCCAAAACATAAGGACCCCTGGCTGCTCCTGCAACCAGGCTAATCAGGCACTTAAGTTTAACAAGGAAGGATGGCAATTCTGACCCCTCCATATAAAGAAGCCTATCCAAAGTCTTGGGGTGACTTTATGATACTGTATCCCCTGTTGTCCGACTTATGCCCAGACATGAGTTCTGTACCTTGAAGTTAGGTCTGAGAGAGGGGGAAGAAGCTGGTGGAATTCTTTTTGGCAGCCTGTCATATCTTCTATGACTTATTTTAGAGCTACATACTCAGAAACATGAGTCAATTTTGAGGCCCAGCCTAACATCCCCAAGGCAGAACCTCAAAATTGACCCCAAGCCCCTCACATCTCATACACCACCACCTGAACTGGGGTGTCACATCCTCTCACATGGGAGAATTGACATTAAAGAGCCTCTTCCATCCACCAGATACCCAGAAATATGGCATTAGTTCAAGGCAAAGCAGATATAACATCTTTCCACATGCAGTACTATGGCTTTGTTCTTCCATGACACGAGACAGAAGACAAGCACAGCTCAATTAACAAAAGATGTGTAGAGGAATGGAAAAGGGCAACAACATGTTAACAGCCATTCCTGCTCCCTGACATGAAGAGCAAACCTTCCCTGTCCCTGCAAGCATTTCTGAGTGCAATTAAACATATGGATCAGGGACATTTTGGTAACAGCTGAAATGCCTGTTAGGATCATTGTATCATTTATGAGTGCAACTGAGAATATTAGCTTATTAGCAGAGGGCCTTTCTCATCAGACAAGGCACTGTAAAAGCCAATCAGCCTGCACATCTGTAGCAGAAAAAAAAATCTCTGGGTGAATAGATCTAAAAGGTTTCCATGTTATGTGGGCTTCTATTCTTTCAGTTCCAGAAAACAAAGAGGGAGAGATAGATAATACCCAAATGATCCTCCTCCATCAGTGATGTCCCCAGAGTCTCACAGGATGTTGGCAAGATGGCTTACTATTATCAAACAGTTGTTATTTGCACCAAATAAGGCAAATCTAAAAGCTGAGTATTCTTTCAGTTTCTCTTTCATTGACCTGAGTAGCCCCAGGCCTGAAAGCCTGAGGTTATTTTGGCATGGAAGGAAGATGGAGACTGTTGTGTAGTAAAATCTCAGTCCATTGGCAGCTGTACGACTAACTGATACCCTAACACTGCAACACATATGTCTGGTTTCTGTGAAAACATGCTGATATATTCATGGCTGGATTTACTTATAAATGAAAGTTAGCAGGGGTAGGGACATTACTTTATGGTCTTCTTTGCCCTGACCATAAAGGCTTCCTAATAGATGTCTGTAGCTGCTGGATATTACTGCAATATAAATAATAAATAATAATGCATCATTTTAATGTAAACAGAGGCATTGTGCACTGAAGTGTGTTTTCAAGTGTGTTTAAGATACAGCACTATTATAGTTCACACTTGAGTAGCCTACCCTTGAGGCAACAGAGACATAGATATGGGCTGTGACATTTAAATTAGCAAGAAACATCAAACATAAATAAAAAAGTCATCTTTGGTTGTTTCTGGAAGCTGATCACCCAGCAGCACTAGGCTTTATGGTCTGGGTAAACTTACATGATTTAGTGCAGAAAGACTGTAATAATTAATATGTTGATGTCTGTTCTCTAAGCTGCTTTCCTGAAACCATTTCCCATTCTGCTGAAATGGTTTCATAGAGAAAAATTGACCCAGCCTCGGGTAAGTTCCTCTTTATACAGGATGCTGCATGCAGCAAAAGTGTGTCCTTTTGCACAAATCTAGACAATACTGACAATTTTGTCACTCATGCTTGAAAGCTCAGATTTTTAGCTTGGAAAGACAAGGCCAAATAGGGCTGAAGGGAAACTCGTTATGCAGGGGTTTGATGGAGAGAGGTTGTGACCGCCAAACAATTAAGAGACATTTCACTTTAAAGTTTCATTGGATTTTCTCTGGTGTTTGCTCTTGTGTCAAGTGCCATTATAGAAGCACTGGCTCCCTTCCCAGGCATTTATGCAGTCCTTACATTGCCTCTCAGGCATCCCCTCTGCTGCTGGAACCTGCAGGCAGCCAGGGCCATTCCCACACCTCCCAACCACCAAACTGCGGAGCCCTGGTGGCCACTCACTGGTCAATGTTTGGTCATTCTGGGACCTTGATGGCCCTGTCTAGTGAAAGGGAGCTGTAAAAGGGGAAAAAATTGGGGAAAGACCCCAGCCCCTCCTTGGGCAATAGCATTATTTTTCACTGTGGAGAAGATAAGGCGCCTTCTTTACCTGTCTGCAGCAACAGTCCCCATTGTCTGGGAAAACTCCTCTGATGTCCAATAGCTTTGGCTCTTCTGGTTTGCTGATTGTTCGAATTTTTTCTTTTTCCTTTCTTATCCAGACTGATTTGCCCTTATTTCAATTGAAGCTTAACCTTTCTAGTCTTAGCAGTATGAAAACTTTTCTGTTAGAAGGTCCCCTCCATTGAAATAATCTACTCTGTTCTAAGACCATGTTTGTTCAGGTTTTGTCCACAAGATGTTTTTGTGCATAAACCCTGTCCTCTTGCCTGTCTGCTCATCCACTCCCCTTTGTGCAGAGCAGGCTACACATGCAGGATAAATTCTAATGTTAGAATAAAATTTTCCACTTGTATTTGAATTTACCCTCTAATTTGCTTATGGTAATGATATGTGAAACTGGCTTGCTACCCACAAGGTTTTTTACTTCTATAAATTAAAATTGAATAGGCTTCACATGACTTCTTGTTAATTATCTTTCTTATTATTATCTTCTAGATGCTTACAAACACTCTGCTCAACTGCTCTGCTCCAGGCAGCAAGAGTCAACACTCTGGGTTAAATAATATTTAACAATAGTAGAAGTGACTGAAAGACATAGACATATTACACTTATCAATATATAAAAAATATGTCATACATGCATGTACACTCATACATGTGTAGTACCTGTGTAAACTTAAGTCTAATAGAGGCGCCTCATGCTGTCTTGTCAGATATTTGTGGTATTAAATTTAATTAAATATACAGATCATGTCAGCCTAGGCCAGCTGGAAATGTCTTCTCTCTGGAACTGTGTGGTCCAGATTTACTCTGTCAGCTCAACATACTTACCTTGCTAAAAGCCCTGTAGTTCATGTAGGAAATTCAACCTAGCAAGCAAAGAGTATACCCTTCTCAATCTCCTCTTCAATTCAAAACAGAGATATAAACTGAAATGCTCAGCTGAGGTGTTCATTAGTGCCAAAGTAATGTTGTGGATTTTGCTATTAAGACCAAGTAAAAGTCATGGAAACATTACTAGGAAGTTGGCAGAGGTGACAACCCAGCCTTGGCCCCAGAAGTCACTGCAATGGCTTGGAAACAAATCTCATCTCTGCTCCCAAGGGCCAGTGCTCAGGATGGATGGATAAGGAAGAAACCAGACAGGCTTGTCGTGTTCTCTCCACTGCAACATGAATTGGTTTATCAAGGATCCAAGAACACTGCTCTGGAGACCAGTCACAGCCAATTAAACGTGAAAGAGGTGAACCAGAACATGGTAGGAGACATTCTCTTATTGGGTCAGCATCCTGTCTGTTGCTCAGTCTGCTGTTGGTACTGCACTCCCAAGCTGCCTGGGAAGCCTTGAAGGGCTCGTGCATGGTGGCATTCATGACCAATCCTTAAGTCCCAGCTAAGACTACATCTCCCACTGCCATAAAAACAGTAAACACAAGGAAGTTGCAACTTTCTTTTTTTCCACTGCATTAAGCAGGAACATTTTTCTTGCTGGTATCAGTTTGCAAAATTTCATTCAACTGCATTCCCTATGCATCATTTTAAAACTCCTTGTTAGAGATGCACACAAGTTATCATTGTCAGCTCTGCATGCTTATAGCCACCCTGACATTTCCACAGATTTTATGAAATTTGAGTCAGAACAAAATTTGGCAGTCCACTAATAAGCAATATTATTTTTCTTTGAAAAGACCCAATTCTAATCAACCCGTGGCAATGTAGTGATTTTGCATCAATTTGTCCTTGGCAAAAGCTGGGTTTTTTAAAGTAAATTTCATCCGCTTCACTGAGAAAATTAAGTTATTTTTTAACATTCAGTTCTTCCTTTCTGACCACTTGCATTTTAGCTTTACAGTCTTTATGAAGAGAAAACATTTATATTAATTAATAGGAAAAAAAGGCATGGTCTTTGCTCGTGGTTAACTGTTTAGGAAAGGTCATCTTCTGACCTAGAAGAGTCTCTGCTCTCCTCTGCTGGATTCCACTAAAACCTGGCCCAGAGGTGATGGTGTCCACTTCTTGCATGACAGGGTTTTGTTCCTGTTGTCTGTGAGATGTGGAGCTGACACAAGAAATTTGTATCAGAAGATCATCAGATAAAAGAAGTCATGTGAGACTCACTAAATAAAAGGTGGGGGGTGGGAAAGATATGTCAGCAGGACACAGTGCTTCATAAGAGCCTGGACTTATCTTTATAGTGAATGTTATCTGTAAGATTGATAAATGCTCGACAGGCTGGAAAGGGGAGAGAGGACAAAGTCATTGTACTGAAAAACTAGGCCTGGCAACAATAAAAAAACCCTATAAAATAGTTAAAAACCTAATAGCTCACTAGAGCTTTTTGCCAGAGCAAATCTTCTATGTCCAATAGTTCTCTAAAGGCATTAGAAAATGAAAGGAGTTTTAATGCAGCCCTACGTTTCTTTTCTTTCTGGTTTTACAAGGGGCGATGTGGCAATCTAATTATACTGTGTTGTGAACTGGTATTATGTCCTGCAAGAAAAAGAAAGAAGCTTTTTTATTGTTCCATTATGCAATTGTTGCTACTTTTTACGCCCATTCCAGCTTTGGTGCAATAACTCAGTATTGTAGCCTGCATTCATTTTTTTTTTCTTTTAACCATTCCTTCTTTCACAGTAATAAAATATGCTGTGCAAACAAAAGCACATTACCCAGCCAGTGTATGAGCAAAGCCATTCCTTCATTTCTTGATTCCTCAAATAGCATGCAAGCCCCAGAGGAACCTATAGCAAGGTGGTGGGGACGTTTTAGGGACATTTTCTCCCTGTCTTAATGTTCAGAAAAACAAAAGGTTATGTGTCTGATCACAGTAGTCTCCTCCTGAACCAAGCACACCAACAGCCCTAGGAACTGCCCAGCAAACACTGACAGATGAAACAAGCCACCACTCAAATCTTACTCTCTTTATGTAAAATCCTCGCCCTTTGTCCTTTTCAATTATGTATGGTCATGTTCTCACAATAGCTTCTGCTGTCACCATGATTTAAAGATAAGGTTTATTTTAAAAGATCGTTTGTTTCTAGTGCCAACATAGCCAGGCTAATCAGATAAATAAGTGCATAGTTTTTGAGACCCCTCCCCCGCCAAGGATTTTTTTTCTCCTTCCCCAGAGCCTTCCACCTGAACCTCTTGCTAATCATTTCAAGGCTATTCAGAAGGTAGTCCCTGCATAATTTTTAGCTTAGCATAAAAAACTGCATAATTGTTATTCATTTGGCTTGGCAGTTATTACACACCAAAGTGACCTCTGCTTCTCTGTTAATTATAAATAGTTTTGTCTCTTGGATAAATTGAAGTGAATTAGCTCAGTTTTAAGATCTTATCAATAATTTAAATAGCCATTTAAAACAAATGAAACAGAAGGAAAAAAAACCACGCATAAAAAAACACAACAAAGGAAAGGAGTCAACCTTACACAGAAAAGGCCAACTTCCAGGTGTGAAGCACCAACAATTTGTTGATTTACTAGCGAGGGCAGAATTCAATAATAAAGCTAAATGAGGAATAAGTTTTATTTTTCCATGCAGGCAAACCCAGGCACTTGCTGTGGAGCAGGCAGAGTTTGGAGGTCTGGTCCCTGCCCAGCACGGCAGGCCATTATCCACAGCTGTCGGAGACATCTGCCCGACCCAATTACCGTCAAAGCCGAGCGGCACCGGCGGCAGCGCCAGCCCCGTCACAACAGCCCTTCCCTCCACGCTCAGCTGCCACCCAGCAGTCAGGCTTCTGCTGGGCCACGCTTAAAACACAGCTCAGATATGGCTTTGCTCTTAAGCAAGGTCATGTTTGGGCGCAATGCATGTGCAAGGTTGATGACATCCGTCAAGCACTGAGGAAACAGCATCATCTCTGCTAGGAAACATCGGCCGTAGTTTCCTTCTGGTATCTGGTAAGATAAGCTCTAGTCATAAAAAATACATACAGCGTAAGGTCACATTTCATTTTGTTCTGCAATTCATTTTAAGCCTCTGGAGAGGCCATCCAATGTGAAGACTTCACAGGGACAATTGCAGGAGGCTACAGCAAAGGGAAGGACATCAGCACTGATTTGTCTATGTAACTATATTAGAGGCAAAAAGAAGGCTCTTCTCTTTACAAGTGACATGCAGAGGTGAGCAATGACAAGCAAATATTTGCTTTAACAGATAATACTGCTCATTTTATGAGCCCTACTGAAAGCTCCACCAATTTGTGCCCAACTCTGGGTATTTCATTAAACAATGGGTAGGAGCATTATCAACTTTCAATCTTTGCCTTTAGCTCTTCCGTATGGCACAGGGAGGTTTTCTTTTCCCCAACCCCTCCAACACACGTAAGTTTTATGTCAATCTTTAGTTTTGGTTGGTTTTAATTGTTAATACAGTTTAATGAAATCATAAGCCCGCAACACATGGACCTACCCACCTGCCCTGGACAAGGGTATAAACCAGATATCACACAAACACGCCCAAGGTCAGTCCCACCTCAGAATCACCACTAATTCACCACTGCCAATATCTCGGACTCTGAGGTTGAAATATATCAAAAGCACTCACACTTATCACTGCTGAGCATCCTCTCCTTCATCTCTGACCCCAGTCAATGCGGGCAGAAGTGTGTTGTGTTCCCAAATTCCCCATTGTGTCATTCTGCAAAAACTCTTCAGGATTTCCTGAAAGCCTGGAATATTTACTCGCAGCTATAGCACTTTTCTTATCTCACTGAGCAAACAGTTGGACACAGAATGCTGAGGAAATCTGTGAGAGAAAGAAAGAAAGGTAGCAGAAACCCATAATACCACTGATTGCCTTCAATTTGTAAGCAGAAGAAAGTGATTTCTGGTCAGAAAATAACAGATTTCAGAACCTTGCACAAATATTACATTTCTTTTCACATATGCTTAATATATCTTTCACTCACAAAAATACCTTTTTCTCCTAACATTTGTCATTCCCCTAAAATATGAAATTAATTTAAAATGGAATATGAAATTAATTCCAAATGCAATAAAGCAAAGCTGTTATAGATATCTGTTTTCTATTTAAGGAAAAATTTTGTCTAATACAATACTGCACATAAAGCAAACTTTGACTTCCAATACATAAAGGAGATTTTCTCCTGTTTTATCAAAGAGGACAGTGGATGGAACCTTAAAAATTGTAAACAATTTCATTTTAAAAGTGAAGTAAAAACAGAAATACCAAAAATAAACGTAACTGTAAGATATTAAAGAACCAAGAAATACCTAAAATATTAGAGATGTAACAAAAAAACGAATACTGAGGAAATGGGAGAACATTTTGCTAGATCATAATGAGGCTTGGAAAACAAGAAAGACACCCCACACATCTCCAAGGAGCTGTCACAAGCCCCAGCCTCAGCAACTCAAACAACCAAGTCTATCAGAAGATAAAGACCTTCCAAATGTATTTGTTCTCCACATTTAATATTAATCAAACAGCATTATAAATTTCAAACATCACTCGAGCGTTCTAGCTGTAGGGGAAGAAACACTGGCTTGACAAATGTAATGCAAAACAACATCCATAGAAGTGTAAACCAATAATATAATGAGAAAGAGGAATCAGTTGATTAAACAAAAGGTCTTTTGAAGCTGGGGTTTGGTTTGCATCAGCACAGAAAGAGCTGGGCTGTTGGAAAAATCCACAAAAGATACAGTCTTGACCCCACATGGTGATCCTTGTGCTTCTGTTGACTGTTTCTTTTGGTCCCTGAGTTTAGCAGCATCTTTCCAAACCATTGCCCACATCAAAGGCTTCCAGCTAATGGGCTGAGCTTGGGGCTGGGGCAATGTGATCCTAAGAGCATTATTAAGGAACAAAAATAGAGGCCAACCAAGCAGGCAGCTGGAAAAATGGATGCTAGAGATGTTAATGATGCCGGACCTGTACTCAGAGTGCATCAAGTTCCCCTGGCTGACTGTTGTCCCACCACCATTTGCTGTTTGTATGGAATGGGCTCAGGATGAGATGACCAAATCTCCAGCTCCAGCATTCAGCAGGTTGCAGCAGCTGTTGCTCACAGGTCCAGTGACATGTCGCAAGCAGAGGTCCCAAAGAGGAAAAGGGTTGGTGGCACCACAGCTCCAGCACCACAACCTGCCTCTCCCTACCACCACAGCTTGGCTGCTGCTGCTGTTCGATGCCTTTTTTTTTTTTTAATGTTGCTGTCTTCAGCTACTTTCTGTTGATTCACAGCTTGACAAGGAAAATGGAATGCATCTCATGTTGCAAACACTTCTCCATCAAAATCATTTGAGGTAAACTGTGTTACTTCTAGGTACTGAGATGACTAATCTCAGTACTTCTCCATCACAATCATTTGAGGTAAATTGTGCTACTTCTAGGTACTGAGATGACTAATCTCAGCTGCACTTATATCCTTGTTTACCAGGGCTTGAAAGCATTTAGCAATGCTAAACTCAAATAAAAATATAAGACCTACTAATTCTATCACTCTGAATGTATTTTAGAACTAGGGTCCAGCTGCAGGAGGATCTCTTCATTTGTTTCTAACTATTAAATATTACTGCAAGTGGTTTTTTGGTTTTTTATTACAGCTTCAGAAGTTGAGATTTCCCAGATCCAGAGTTTCCTGGTACTTACGTTTGCATACTGAGTGTTAAACAGCATCAACACACAGGAAAAAAAAATTGGCTTGCCAGAGTAAACACTTTGTGTGGGAATTTTGTGAATGGTTTTTCCCAGATAAGACCTTGTGGAAGTTATTTGTAGATTATACTCTGAGTACCTAAAGTATGCTACATTAAGTAACTCTACCCAATTTTCCTAAGTGTTCTGAAGGACTTTGAGAACATGAGAGGCAGGAGGAGGGAATGGGTGCTGGTGGTGAGGTTTTTCCGTTTGGAGGGCTTTGATATTAGTTGGGATTTTTTTTTTCCCCAAATCTATTCATCTGGCTGCCTCACATGTCTTATTATTGCTATAAAAACACAGCATCCCACTTCTATCTCACCTGGAAAGTAAGAGCCTGTCCCAAAGATCCACGCTGGTGGAATCGCACTCCACCCAGCACTGGTTTATGGTAGGGTTTATGCTTACATATATACCATGCACACTGAGGGGAACCTTTTGGCCAAGGACAGTATAATTCATTTTGAGAAACATCTTCCTCCCGTTTAACAGTTAGTATAAAGTGAAATTCCTCAAGGGAACCAGGCATGATATTTTTCATTTTCTCGGAATCCATAAGGTTTGTTGTTAGATTTATTCCTTTATTATTATTGATTATATAAGGGCTGAGGATGGGGCTGAGCTAGAATCTAAGCACTCTTTTTTCTTTTTGTTTTTAAGTATGGGTTTCATGTCAGTGCTATTGATTTTCAAAACAAAAGGGGTACTGAAACCTGAATTTTTCAAAAAACTTTTGAGCCAAGAATGCATAGCTCATTCATCTGGGTAACTCTTGAATCACAATTCTTTTTTATTCAACTCCACTGACTTTCTCTTTGGAACTCAAGTTTATCTCCCTGCTTCTGCTTGGTTAAACACTATCTACTGCCACACCCAAGAATCACATCTTATATTTGCAGCAACAAAAACAAAACAAAAAAATCAAACACAAAACAAAATACCCAGCGTTATTTCTGCAATACCTGGGAATTCTGAAAAATTCTTAAACTTAATCCTCAAAAAATCCTTACATTTGACCCTTACAGTATCACACAGGTTCAAAACTGAAACGGAAAATATTGCATGAGTGGGACAAAAATAAATATAAATAAATATATCTTCTACAATACACTTATGTACAGTTCATTTATTAATTTCACTTTTACCCTTTACTGTGAGAGTGGAGAGACCCTGGCACAGGTTGCCCAGAGAAGCTGTGGATGTCCCATCCCCGGGAGTCTTCAAGGGCCTTGGGGCAACGTGGGACACTGCAAGGTGTCCCTGCCCATGGCAGGGGTGTTGGAGCTGGGTGCTCTGTGAGGTCCCTTCCAACCCCAACTATTCTATGATAATGTTGCAGGCTGTTGCTTTGGGAGAGCTTACAGAAGGACACAAACACAGGAGATACAGAATGAAGGATGTTCTCTTCCTCTCTTCATTAGGTAGGGGGATAAGATGCAGCATGCTTTAAATCAGGTTTGCTTACCACCATATACAGTCTCTTAATATTCTGTCTGCCTAATTCTAGAGATAAAACATCATTATCAGCAGTCAATAGCTGGCGCTACAAAAGATCAGGGACATTATTCTTGCTCAGGACCAGCCCTTGGGAGCCATAGTGCAATCCCTGGCACACAGCTGCACATCGGCGCAGGTTTACACCTCTTCACCACCTGTGTGCAGGGCGCTGCTCATCCCTGGGAGAAGCAGGAGCTGTCAGGCAGCTCGGGTCTGCCTTCAGCACTCAGTGATGGAACGACTCTCATCACCCTCCTGACTGATCTCTTCATCACCGGGTGAGAGCAGTGGGGTCACAGGCTCTGCATGTCACCCGTCACCTGAACAGCTCAGTCTTCCTCCTGCTCCAAGCATTTTAGCTCTCTCATCCCAGCAGTAACAGAAAGCTCCCACATGCATCACTGCCCTGCTGGGTTACACCCTGGGGCTGAGCATTCTCTAGTCCCTGACAATCGTGACCGGGTGCTAATCATGGTGAGCGCACTGATCTCACTGTAGTTTACTGCAGATGGGAACGTGGCTGTAATGTTTATTAAATTAAAGTATTTAAGAAACCTCTGTAGAGCACACAGAGCCTCATCTGAGGTCAGACAGATGCTGCAGCAGTTATGGCCTTCTTTAAGTCAATGAATATTAATGACAAATTAACACAAACTTTAAACAAGAAGCCAATTTTCATTTCCAGACTCTTTTAATGAATTGTGTTGTACGTATTTTCAAGGTAGCAGTAATCTGACAGGCAATATTTTTCAAATAATTCATTCACTCCATTTCTAGCTATTTTTAACTTCTCAACAGCCAAGAGCCCATTGATTCCACCTTTAATTACTGTTCACAGCCACATCTGTTCCTATACTCAAACTGAAAAAATCAGCTAAATGTTGCAAAGTGATTTCTCACTTACTTTTTAAATCATTAAGCAACCAGTTTTTTCCTGCATTCCATTTTACATAGTCCTACAACTGAGAAAGGGGGAAAAAAAACAAAAACTACTGGGTTTGGAAAGTAAGGAATCAAATTCAGTCCAAATTCCTCTTCCTGCTCCTCACGACTCCCATCAATCACTTTAAAATAATTGTACCAGGTTTCTAACCTGGAAATGTGTTGCTCAATAGAGCACAGACAAGTGAGTGACGGTGCAGAGAGGGGACATTTTAATACTTGGCATGTGCACATGTACACCCCCCTACCCCCGTCTTCCTTGGAACAAATGCTGTTCTAATTTCTTCAAAGAATCAATAATGCCCACTGCCAGAGCCCAGCGCTGTTTGAGATGCAGATTACATAGGGACCGAAAATTTATTGCATTGTAAACGTAGGCAGAAGGTGGCAGGTAAGCTGTAATTAAGGTTTTGCTGATAATAAAAAATAGGGAGAAATAAGCAGACTCCATGTTCAGTAAATGCTGGTGCTGCTGCACAATCACCCCATTTTGCAAAGAAAACTGCAGTACTAGGCTCTTTTTCTGCACAATTGGCCTAAGGAAGGGTGGTTTACATTTCCAGCTGCCCAAAATGCTGGCATCCTGTCTGCCCTCACTCAACTCTTACCAGCTCCAGAGACTTTCCAAACTTCCAGTACTTAGATCTTACTCTCATTCTTTGAAAATCGCATCATACATTCTTTGTTCTTGCTAACTGCTTTTATCTGGGATGCAAAACTTAAGACAGATCTTTACCTTTAACAGAGCTGATGCATTTTTTTTATTCTTCCTTGCATCAGACCTGGCAGTGCACAAGCTGGTGGGGAGTGAGGTGTTTAATGGAAATCCAGAAAATTTTCCTGCAAGGGTTTATCCCATGGACAGGTAGGAAGTTGGGCTGTTCTTCATTCCCTCATGTGTCCCTCCACCTGCACCAGCAATGTTTTATAATGTGGCTGACTCCATAAAAAGATAGAAAGCAAAACCCCAAACCAAATACCTATTTTCCTTTTCTTTCCCCTCCTCTCACAACTTCCTTGATTTTCAGATTTCTGTCCTTGTCCCAGGGTTGGGATTGCTCACTACTAATTATCCAATAAAAATAGAGTTGAAGTATTAAATCTACCCCTAGTTAACCCAATGTCTTTAATAATAAAAGAGATTTTGCACTAGGGATAAATACTGTATCTCATTTTCCCATCCTACAAGTCTCCTGTCACTCCACACTTATTAATACTGCTACTAATATACTGTTCCCAGTCAGCCACTAAAATAGTTTGGTTATTCCTATTAATTCACCAATAAAATGTAGCTTCACAGTGCAATAAAGAGGGTTTTGTTGCCTATGGGATTTATTGGCAGCATCTGTTTGTCCAACTTGTCAAGAGATTTTCCCTATTTTTCTGATACTATTGCCAAATAAATCTCTGGTATGGAATATGGTGAGAAAGCAGTCTCTGATCTCATGCCAGGTGTTGCTGGCTTCTCCCTGGATATTTGGCAGTGACTGATGGCACAGGAAAGTGTCTATCCATTCAGGTTAAAGGCAAGTGGATGCTGCAACAACTTCCTCCCAGAAGGAAAAACAACTGCTTTGTGGTTAAATTTTGAAATACTTCATTTTCTAAAAGAGACGAGCACTCTCCAGCAGAAGCAACTACTTCTGCTTTAAAGAGGTGGAAGATCCCAGCACCAGGAACAGAGGCTGCTGTTCACACCATGGAGTCACAAACATGCAATTTAGCTTCTAAATTTGTAATCTCATGATAATTTATGAACTTCTCTGTCCGCTCTATGGAAGAAAGAACTGGATATGACACTTTCCTTACAAATACAACCATTGGCAATTACAGATAGCCTTGTAAGGGGCGTTTGAATTAGGAAAGTCCCCTGAAATTCTGTACACCTCCCTGGACAAAGGCAACACACTTCCCTATGACATATCCAAGATTTTACTAAAGACACCAGCCAAAATGCTCCAGAAAAAGAGAAACAAGAAGGTTCTCAAAGTCCTTTCAACAGCAAAGAATGTAATAGGCAAGGTACTCAAAAGGTCAAGTATAGGCAGGTAGGTACAACTGCTTGGTCACTCACTCCATTTGGGCAGTATTACATCCGCTGATGCTTTTCCCTTTCAGTTTGGTCTTACTCCTTGTGAGGCAGTGAGATTTGCTGGGACCCATCAGAAAAGGCAAAGAAATGGCAGCAGATAGAGCCGCCAGAGAACCCAGCACAGAGTGGGGAAGTTTGGGATTGAACACTACACAGCAAGAATTTAAAAAACAGGACAACTCAGCCCATTAAGGAATTGGGACTGGACTTTTAAACTGGATAATGTTACGGCTTTGCATTCTGAATCCTAACTATTAAGCAGCCAGTGTGACTGTGCAACACTGTCCTCTATTGGAAACAGCTCACCAGACCACCTGGAGCACTGCTAGGCATCCTCTGCCTCTGCTCATAGGAAAAAGCTCATCATTTGTTAGGGCTGAACATCTGCTGTGATTCTGCTGATGTTGTCTGTGAGGGCTTCCTCAGCATTATGCATCACCCACAAGTTGTTCCAAAATATCATTGTGCTTTGACTTTGCTTTGTGTTTATTGGGTACTGGTAGCAGTAAAAAGGCTTTGCACAAGAGAGCCATTGAATTAATACAAGCAGATTTATTGCGCAGGCTTTACAATCTTTCTTGTGCACCAAGCTCAAAATCTCTAACACATTTATTAGGAGAAGGGATCCTGACAGAAATGCTGTGAGGTGCCCCATAAATATCATGGTGCCTCTGCAGAAGGGGAACCCAGTGACCTTCTGGAAGGGGTGCCATTTGTAACTCCACCTACTTGCAGAGACAGAACCCAGAACCGTCTCTGGAGAATCTGGGAATAAAAAAGCTGATTCTCAGGTGCTGCAGAAAATGGATGAGAGCTCATGGTGTGCCAGGAGGGGGATAACAGTGCAGGGGCTGGCAGACTCCTGCCTTTTGCACCATCTGGAAAATAAAGCAGGGGTTGATGCAGCATGGAACAGGGGTGCTCCACGGCAGACAAAGGGGGTCCAGTAGCACAAATGCTGCCGATCAGCTGCCATCTCCACCAGAGCTGCACTTACTTCCCTCCCTCCTCCTCAAGGACAGAGGTTTCCTGACTTCACCACATGGCTTGCCATCCTTCCCTCCATCTATTGCTTTTTAAAAAATCGTATTTTTCTATTTTCAGTCTTTATTGTCTTCTTCAAGTGCTTTGTCTTTCTATCATAACAGAAGGAGATGGGGAATATTCTCTAACTCTGGCTGGTTTACCTTTCTAATGGATGTGGTTTGGGCAGGCAGGGGGGGTCAAGCGTTTGTCTGCTGAAACTGCCACAGCACCTTTCCCAAAGAGCAACTAGCCTAGCCAAAGTGGGCTGTGAGATAGAGGAAAAATAACATGACTTTACATAACGAGTTTGATTTGACATAAAGGGACATCTTCTTGCTGATGCATGACCTGGGTTCAGGTGATTCCTAAGAGGGCAGATGCTGTGTGTCACCACTGCTCTGTCATCTCTTCCCTCCTGATGGCAGTGCTGGTGACGCTGTCCTCAGCAAGACTGCCTACAGCAGGGAGAGTTCACACTGCTATTGTGAGGGGCCTTGCAGTCATTAGTCTCCAAAATTGCTTTCCATGGTGTACAAGAGACATAACAAATGGCTAATTTAATAAAATTGTGTTGGTTCATTCAGCCAGAGAAGCAAAGACAATAGCAGCTGATTCTATTGGAAAAAATTGGAAGGCACTTGGATGTTGTGAGTTCAAAGTTCTGGTAATGGGAACAGCAATTCCCAGATATCAGCTGGTCCCTGCTTCCTCCTCCCCATCTGCTGTGCTGATGTACTGTTGTGGAGGGAAGGGTAAACCAGAGTGGAATGGCCCAAGCAAAGGCATTGTAGCTAAAGAACAGTTGCAATGGGGATATTGAACTCTGCACAGGTTCCTACTATCAGAAATTGCCCTGTGCTAATAGCATTAAGGGCTTCCACACAATCATAGAATCCTTAAGGTTGGAAAAGACTTCTAAGATCACAGAGTCCAAACATTAGCCTAGCACTTCTGTGTCCACCACTAAGCCATGTTCCTAAGGACCACGTCTATGTGTCTTTTCAACACTTCTGAGGATGATGATTTTACAACTTCCATGGGCAGCCTGTCAATCCCAACCCTGCTACAGAGGTGCCAGTCCTGAAGTTAAACAGGACAAACTCCCTGCTCCAGTCCAGCAATAGCTCTTCATTCCACCAGTGAAAGCTTTGCTTTCAGTTTTAGAGAGCACAGGAATGAACTCTGACTCTGCATGGAGGATACAACCAAACATGGGACTCGTACTGCAGAGACTGGAATTGCTCTGGCTGTGGGAAGGACACAGGTTAGAGAAGAGGCAGATCTGGCAGAGAAAAGCATGAAAAGCCCCTTGTAGGTCTGCCCAGCTTCAGACCAGGACACAGACACACGAACATGTTGAATCAAGAACCACATTACACAAAGCAGTGCCAGAGGTAGAGCAGATTGAATTTTTCCATTGGAAATTACAGATTCATAATCATCACTGTAAGCACTGCAGCAGCAATCAAGGTTAGATCACCAGCTTCCACATTACCTTAAAGGTGAAATGAAATGTTAAAATAAGTAAGTGAAAGGGTCCCTTCCACTTCCTTTTACCCAAGAATAAATCTGAGTGACTCAGAGGAGCTCGCTGTCAAATGAGCAAACAATTTGATCACATAATCTTGTGGATGCAAGATCTTTAATAGATTTTTAAACAGTCCTTTCCCAGTGACCTTTAAACAATTTGTACTTATCATGTGTAAATTCATTATTTCCTAAAATGTTTTAATTTTGTAATTAACTTCGATGCACTACTTGCATTCAATCTAGATTCAGAATGAAACTGAGTAGTACTGAGGGAAATTTGGGGATAATGAACACCAGTTTTCTCACTCTAATTTTGGCTGTATGAAAACAAAGGGTTTTCCCCTGGCGCCTGCAGCTGCCAAAACCTTTCCACCACCTGTGAGTGCCTCTGCAATGACAGAGCATGGCCCAGCCTGGCTTAACAATGCTTCTCCCCCATCAGAACATACTCCCAGCTGTGCTGTAGGCATGACTGCTGGGCAAAACATCTGCATGACTGTCCTGGTGCCAGCAGGCAAAATATGTACCAGGAAAAACAAAAGTTTACAGTGCCTGCTTTCCTGTGGCACTGCTGTGTATGGATTTTCTGGTGATGGTTCGGTGTCCCTCTTCCAGCTCATAATTTATTCTGACAAATTTTCCTGGGAATTTTAAGCCTATCGATTTCAGTGTCAGGACGCACTTGAAACAGGTTCAAAAGTCACTGGGGAAGCAGAAGAAGAGGGGCAGACAGGAATCTGACTGTGGTTTTCTTAGTTCTCCCTTTCCTGGGGAATTTTTATAAGCCCAAAGACCATGAGGGTTTCTAGGAGAGCCCATTTCAGGGGCTCAGACACCATTCCTGTGCCCATTCTAGGGAGAGTATTCAGGTTAAGATCAAGGACATGGCATGTCACAAAACCCTACTGCTCTTCCCTGCAGACATTCCTTCCTGCTCCCCTCAGACAGATCCCTGCATCATGCTGGGCCTCCCTTCTCCTCTCTGAATCTCTCTCCCTTTCCTGCCACCTTCCCTAACACATTAGAAACCTTGGTAAGTCCCTGGGGTGCTGTTGGGCAGAAGTTCCTGTTCCTGAATGATGTTTGCTTTTCAAAGAACTGCAACACCCAAACCAAGAGCAAAGAAGGCAGATAGGCAACATCCATTACTGCCAGCACCAGGAAAAGTCATGCTGGAGCTGTGGGAAGCAGCCGCTGTCCCCAGCAGCACCCCTTTTATCACCTGATGATTTTGCAAGAGGGGGCTGTCATGCATCTGTTACGGCGCACATAGAAACACAGCCTCCAAATAATGAAGGAAAAAACCTAACCTAAAAAATCTGCTACGTCTGAATCCCTGCAACTTCTTAGTAAAAGAGTCTCAAGTTTCCCAGCTCCCCGCCAAGCCCTTGGCAGCTGAACACCTGCACACTCCATCTGTCCCTACCTTCACAGATCACCTCCTGCTTCAATCACTCACCACCAACCTGTCCCTCACTGCTTCCTCCAAACTACTCGTCTCCCCAGACCAAATGGAACCAAAGCACTCCAGTCTGCACAGTCTGATTTTAGTCTGCTGCAGACTGTAACCTTGGAAAAAACAAGCACTTCCCAGCAAATGGCTTCACCGTGCTCTTTGTGGGTTTTCTTATCCATAAAAGCTTGTGCTGCAGTTTATTTGGTATTTAGGAGGCCTGGATAAAAACTAAAAGCTCCAGTACCAGCAGAAGTTAGAGCGAGGAAGAGACATCATCAGTTGTGCCCCTGTAATTCAGTGCTTATTAAAAAATACAAGGGTTTGGGAGGTCTGGACATGGAAAGGAAGAATTGGGCATAGATGGAAAATATAACCTCGGATGAGTGACAAGTGAGGTTATATAGATGAATACTAATGAGGCAGCCTTGAATAATTCATACCTGGGGTTCAAGGTAAAATGGTTTAACCTGATACCTTCGTAGTTGCGCTGTCTTACTGGCCTCAGGAATATCATCTCAAAGAACAAGGTCTGAACATAACTCAGGTTTTAAATGTTAATTTCTCCAGATGTATTAAAAAAAAAAAAAAAAGAAAAAATATCACAGCTTGCTCACAACTAAAAATTGCAGCACAAGCACTGTAGGTTGGATGACTTTCCTCTCACCTCAACCTCCAACCTTGCTCCATGCTCACCAGTGCTTGCACCAGCACAACTGCTCCTCATTACACTCCAGAGAAAGCTGCAACTTCTCACAAAGGTGAGCAAATTGGAGGAGTTTTGATCATAATTCCCCATATCAAAAATGAAAACACATTTCTTAAGGGAAGATTATTTATCTTCCCAGGGGAACCCAGTTTTGAAACTGGGCGCAGTTTCAAAATTTAGGATTGCATTTTATACTATTGCATTTTATATATACATTTATATTCATCTTCTGCTTTGCTGAGTCCTTCACTCATTTCAGATTTTGAAATAGACTTACACCCTTCAGCAAAGTCCCAATTAACCAGTACTCCGAAAGAAAGCCCTCTGTTCCTTCAGGAGGAAATCTGGACAACCACTGAAATTATTTTTAACTACACTGAAATGTGTTGGTACAAATTCCACTTTCAGACATAGCCTTTCAAGTGATATAAAAAATGACAACAAGTGATATAAAATGGGAAGTAGCAGCCACTGAGGGCATCAGAAAAAAACTCTCTCTCACCAGGCAGGAGATAAATCCAACATTATAAATTAGCACTATAAATATTATACACATTTGCAATGATTTATACACTTATTTTATCTGAGCCTGGCATTTCTTGCTTTCTAAGGAGGGAGAAGGATAACCAAAGGATACCCATCCATCCCAGCTACTGCCTGATCTGGAAATTTCTGCTCTCCTGTTACAATAGTGCCAGAGAGCTCTACAGGGGGGGTTTATCTGTAGATCACCACATGGTTAAACAAATGTCAATAAATTGGAGGTTTGTCCTAAAGGCAAATTTGCCTCATTCACTCTGGTGTTTCAGTGCTTCTGCTGCACTTGTACATCAGAATTGTAATGCAGCTGCTGTATCAAGAAGCTGTAAAACTCAGACACCTTTGTCTTTGGTTTCCTTCTTCTTATTCTTCCTTCCTCCCTTGCGAACTTCACATCACCTTTTCTACTTTATCATTGTGCTGCATAATCCCTATCTCTGCAGAATTGCTGGGCTCACCACAGTGTCTAATACCAAATATGAAATATTGCACTGTGCACCCATGCAAAAGGCCAGTTTTCATTAATCAAATATTCAGAAGAGTCTGTTATAATAAAAGTGCTCTGTTGTAATAAAGAGTGCTCTGTTATAATAAAAGCTCAGGAACCAAGGTGTGAGGAAAAACAGATAAGATGAAGTTTTACCACACGACATGCTGAAAAAGCTTCTGCCAGGAAAATCTCAGCACCTCATTTCAGAGCAGCCATCAACAGGCTCCTGGCGCTGGTGGATGCTCTGTGCCTCTATCACAAATAAAGGGCAGCAGCAGTGAATACCTGCCTCTCTCTAGTAAACACATCCTCCCTTGCTTCCTTACCACCTGGCACCAGGTACTCTAGGATCCTGCACTGGAGGTGTTGCAGTACACTTGGTGATACCAGTGCACTGAGGGAATGAGCTGTTGTTACCACCCACTGCAGAACAGCAGCTTCAAGGGGCAGAAAATGATGCTTTTCGTTTCGTAAACATGGTTTAGTTCCACCTTGTAACCGCCAAGGGGATGAGAAGAAGCTACAAACACCTTCAGAGTAACTGAACCCCATCAGGAGGAGACCTGGAATATCCCCCAGCTGCCAGCCTGGAGAAACTGACTTGTGCCAAAACCAGCTCTAACATTAATGATTTATTCATTAAACATGTCCACACCCACCGAGGTGCCACATGCTGCTCTCCAAGGGCTGCCACTCCTCCATGCCCTTAACTGTCCTCTTCCCAAAAAGAAATCATTTCCCAAAACAAGTCATTTCCCAAAGTGACAGGTATTACTGAATTCTAAATTTTAATTATATTTTACGCAGTACTGCAGAAAATTGGACACTGAAAGATTATCTGACTGGGAGCTTAGCACTAGAAAACCATAAATCATGCTGGCAGGTATAGTTTCCTTGTGAGGTAGTGCTTGTGGGTGTAGCTGTTCACTAAAGAGGCACTGGTTGGAGTCCCAGCAGTGAGTGCAGCGACTGTTGACTCCACTGCAGCATCTCCATCCCGGATTTACAGCCTTTTCCCAAGGGACACAGAGGCAGAGGTGAAGGTCTACCACTGCCAAAGGCCATCTGGGGATCTAGCAAAGGATTTGGGGGTTGGATCTATATGATAAAAAATACTGCTATTAATACTAATGAATACATAAGATAGTAAATAAATAAATAAAGACAAAAGTAACAGACAGCAATAATATAGAGAGATTACTTGCTGTTAATTAAATCTCCAGCAAGCATAATGACAGGAAAACAATAAGAAATTAATTTATTGTCTATATAGCAAATGAAACTAATGGATGTTTGGGGTGTTTTTGACAGCAAAGGGAAAAAAGCTACATGAAGCAGGAAATTAGACTACTTCTCCAGACTCTACAAGGTCCAATTAGGCAGAACAATTAGTAAATCTTTCAACAGATAAAAATAGAACTTGTGGTCACACTGCTGGATTTTACCTCATACTCAGGTGCGTTAATGGAGCCTTATGCAGGATTTTGCCAGACATGTCAGCTCTATTCCCAGCTGGAACAGACTGATGGAGCTCAGTGGAACTCGGACAATTTATACTAGCTCAACTTTCATGCTAAAAACAATGTTTGCTCATGAATAGACCCCTTGTGCCAAAAGATGAGCTGGTTTCAATCTGAAAAAAAAAAATTATGTCTCCTTCAGTTGTGAATCAAGAGGAATGTACAGGAGAGTTTTCCTTAAAGCTACTGCAGCCTGTTTTAGAACAGGAAAAACCAAGTCACCTAGCTCTCAATTGAAGGAGTTACTTACTGAAATACTTTTTTTCCCAACAATCAGTGGCTAAATATTGAAAATCCAACTGGGTAAACTATAGAGGAAAGGGTATTTTGCTTTAGAGGCACTTAAATGCTTGATTTGTGCTGTTCATATTTAACGTAAAACATGAAATGTAAGCAGAAATATATCGATGCAGAAATATTTCACAACATCATATAAACTTCGGCTGTGTTGGTAAAGTAAATTTGTAATTACTTACTTTCCTAACTGTAAAAGAAAAGGAGCTAAGCCCAAGATGGTGTAGAAACATTGCAGGAAGGAGCTGGAAAAAACAGTTCTTTGCGTATTTTGCATATTAATACCGCTCTCACTGTTCTCTGGGCTCTTACATTTAATTGCAGTGGTTTCAACCACATCAGGATAATCAATCATTGCTTTAGAAATGTAATTAACTCCTACAAGGAACTATTCATGAAGGGAATTAAGAAATTTACTGTCTGAGGCTAAACTTGGGGCTCCTTGTATTTTTTTTTTCTACTTACAGAGCTTTTCTGGGGTTTGCATATGATCTTCTAGCTCTGCAAGTGTCGCTCAGGTTATCTGGCTGCTGAGGATGGGGACGACCAGAACTTAGTAGGAAACAGAGGACAGAAGGACATTTTGTGGGTTTTTTGGTCTTTTTTAGGGTTGGGTGGGGTTTTCCTGTGAGAGACAAAGGAAGGTGAAGGCAGATTGTCCTTGTGCTCTAGAACTTCCAAGTACTTTTACAGTATATATTCTGCAAGGATCCTTTAAAAAGAAAAGAGGATAAATTTAACTCAGGAATAAAGCTGCCCGTGAAGAGGTAGATTTTATCTTACACAAACTCCCCAAAAGTCCTGACTGACAAAGCCTTTGCCTGTGTCACATAGGTGATGCAAAACAGATTCCAATCCGATAACTGGGAGTTGTTTCCCATCCATGAAGATGAAGCACCAAGCCAAATAATATCTGATGGCAACAAATATCGTATTTTCACTTGTGGAAGGACCACAAGCTTAACTCTTTGTCAAATTCAAAATACACGGATTCTAAAACCCAACTTTGACACTCAGTTAATTTTTTTTTTTCAGAAAAGTCATAAAGACATAAATTGCCACAAGAAGTTCTTCTCCACCAGATAACATCCTAGTCAGCTTCTATTATGCTCTCACATACAATTTAAATGGGAGTTAAAAGATAGATATTCACCAGTTATTTGATTTTATTAAAGAGGTCTTGAAAATACCCTTGACACACACTTTGAACAAGACTATTGCTTTGCAGCTGCTTGAACTGTGGCATTTACCATACAAATAACAATAAAGGCAAAGGAGAGAACCAGCAAAGGGACAGCAAATAAACATTATTGCCATTCAGCTTTCTCTGGACCAGAGACAGACTAGGCACTAAAGAAAAGAAAATTCAAAATAACTTTGCCTTAAAGAGTTTCTGTCAAAGCACCAGCTCGTTGAGAGCTTTTCTTGCTCTCATTTGCAAGCACGGCCTGCCAGGGTGTTGTTGACCCCAATGAGGAGGACGCCCATGAGATGTTCCAGGCAAAGTGCAGCATCTCCCAAAAGAGGGGTGAAAAACCTCCCAACAGGGAGAGGATTGGTACCTGCTTCTCCAAAAACACCCCATCTCACCAATTTCCCTGTTAGTTCCTGAACAGCCCTGTAGTCACACAGAGAGGTTTTAACAGATGGAACAACCAGCTGGAAGTTGGATACTACTTTCCCTATAGCTGGACACATACAGAGTTCTATTAAATTTTAAATTTTAACCAGAGAATGCCAATTTCAAAATTACACTTAAGCCTCTGATTTTAAGGTTTAGGGAATGAAATATCAGTCATAAATGCTCTTTATTTTAAGGAGAGGGAGTGTGATTCCTGTTTTACAAAGCAGGCACACAGGCAAGTCTTTTTTCCTCTACCCTCATAAAACATGGGAATTTCATGTGAAATACTTGAAGCAGGGTATCACACTGCCAGGCCAACTCAATGACTGCCAAAAATAAAATAATAAAAAATAAATAGGTAAAACCAGCCATACCTGAGGCTCATATATGCAAAACCTGAACAATATCAAGCGTAACCCAAACCATCATTTCTGCTGCTCACAAGTCTTTCCTGTAAATGCTCATGAGCTCCCAAATATCTCATAAAATAGCATTTCATAGGATACTATATAATAAGACCAGAGAAACACCCTACTCAGAGCCCCATGAGACCACCACCACCTCTCCTATTCTTGTGAGTCAGTTACCCTCCTATTACTGTGACATAACTACAGATCTCCAGCCGCACCTGGCACTAGGGCACAGGACAGATCCTGGGCTCAACCCCTTGTGGCCTGGGGTTGCAGCAACTGGGGGGCTGCAGTGAAAGCGATGGGCAGATGGAGGTGAGACCAACACCTCTCCTGACGTACTCACACAGCATTCCCACACTTTGGGAAGATGAGGATGGAGACTTCAAACCGGCTGTGCCCCTCTGGTCACAAGGGCTCCAAGAGTTTATAGCTTGTTTTATAGTTCTCATCAGCCACAGCTGCCCTAGGTAGGATTTCTTCATCTGTTTTTACTATGTATGATAATGGGATTTTAAGAATTCATTCTCAGACAATAATTTCCATGTTTGTGAAAAACTATGGGACTGCCTGAACATATAAGCAGAGCAGGATATTAAAATTGTAATAACCCTCACTTCAGAAACTGCCGATTTTTGCACCCAGGAAAGGAAAGGGGCTTCTCAGGGGCATAGGGGTCTGCAGTAAAGTTTCTGTTGCTGTCTTCAGCTCTTCTCTCTGCTGGGAGAAGCTGCCTACCCAGGAGACGTGCTCAGCATTACAGATTTCAAAGGTGCAGGTCACAAAGTCTTTAAACATTTGTTTCTGTTACAGGGATTCTTTCCACATAGTGATGCTAAGATCCAACCTGATCATGACAGCCTTGATTCCACTTGAAAATCTAGGGGTTTGAGGTTTTTTAATCCTTTTTTCCCCTTAAGAGTGGAATCTGTAAAACAGAAGAGATCAGACTCAGATTTGTGGAATACAGTCTTCTTCTGTGATTTTTACTTCTTTCCTGCCGTAACTAGAGAGGGACCCAAGATGTGCAGCTTTCATTTGGGTTATTGTTCCTTGCATTTCAGCAGAGGGGGATCAGCCTCCTGGCACCAGCCTGCTTCAGGCAGAACCCAAGCCATGGAGCACCACCAAGCACAGGCATCAAAGCAAGGGGCTGGAGGGAAAACAGAATATCTGTTTCAGCTGTCCATGCGCAGATCCAGAATTTTTAACACAGGAAGAAACAAAGGGGAAAGAATCTTTAGGATTATTAAACGCAGCTTCCCACTTCAAGTTCCCACAGAAGCTGAACTTCAGTGTCTGGTGTGGTGCAGAGCAGGTACAGCCCCAGGCCCCTGATCTTGGCTCAGGACTGATCTGAAGTGAGGATTAACCCAAAGGAGTAATTAGAGTCCACAGTCTCTTGACAGCTACCAGGGCACAATCTGAGTGACCAGAAGACTGGATCAATAGCAAGGTCTGCACTCTTTTGAGAAGATATCCAGAGTCAGGTAAGTCACACATTTTGGCACTCTTGACGTAAATAAAAAGGAACACCTTTGGGTTTCCATTTCTGAGCTCAAATAGTCCTGACAACCTAAAAAAATGACAAAAACATGCCAAGTGTGTATATATATACAACAAGGGCTACTGCCGACAGAGTCATCACCTCAGATGCTAAGGAGACTTTTCCAAGAGGTTCCAGCTATTAAAAGGGAACAAGGGCCTGGAGTGACAGGACAAGAGAGAACAGCTTCCCACTGACAGAAGGAAGGGAGGGATATGCTAGATGTCAGGAAGAAATTCTTCCCTGCGAGAGCGGTGAGCCCTGGCACAGGTTTCCCAGAGAAGCTGTGGCCGCCCCATCCCAGAAGTGTTCAAGGACAGGTTGGATACAGCCTGGAGAAACCTGGTCTAGTGGACCCATGGCAGGGAGGTTCGAATGAGATGATTTTTAAGATCCTTTCCAACCCAGATCATGCTATGGTTCCATGATCAGGCATGTAAGAAACAACACTGTGGTCATTACATAAACAGACAGAACTTTTATGAAAAAAAAATTGTCCCTCTGTACATAAGGTCATATCTGCTAGAGAGGATTAGAAAACCCTGTGGAGACAAAATAAACTGCCCAAAATCCCCCTCTGAGCCCTGACACAGCCCTATCATACGCTGCCAAGGCCTTTTAGCCCGTTTTCTTCAGGATTTGAGAAAAGGACAACGAGGCGTATCCATCCAACAGACCATGTGCTCTGGTAATAAACTAATCAGCCATGAAACAATCAAGGGATATTTTGTACAACACAAATGAGGTTGTGGTTTTATTACACAGATAAACAGATTGCGATAGGATCCACCTAAATACTTATTTATAGTTTTTGTCATAAAAGTTTGCAATAAATACTGCTCTAAATTTATGTGGGCTGTCCTCCAGTTTATCAGTGAAGGGCAGGATGCAATTTCTAATTACTCATATATTACATTTATTGCTAATAAAACAGATTTATTCTTTTTTTTTTTTCATCTCAAGGCACTTAGTGAAGGCTTTGATGATTGAGAGAACAGTTTTTAGCAAAACTTGCCATTTCACTTCAAAATAGATATTCCTCATATCTAAAAATCTTATTTAAAAATCCAAAAACAAAACAACAAACCAAACAAATGAAAAACAAAAGGATGAAAGAGCAATGAGGTTAAGCTGTTGACTCTCCCTATCCTCCACACCATTTAGCAAGAAGACAGACAGGCTTGGTTCACTTCACCTTTTCGAAGCTCATTTCTTCTACCTGTTCTGTCAGCCATAATCCTCCCTCCAGCACCCCAGCCTCGGGGAGGACAAGGTTTATTTAAGCACAGCACAAGTGCCAGTCTGCCTTCCTATTCATCACACTCTGGCATGAAGTCTCTTGATAGTTTTTTGTTCATTTGTCCATAGACACAAAAAAACCATGGAAAGCCTGAAAGGGAACTAGGGAAAGGTTAATTGGTTTCGTTGACCATCTGTTTGTGCTGTGAATAAATGCTGAGAATAATGTGTAACAAATGGCATCTACAAGGATTAAGTAAATCAGTTCTGTGGATTAGAAATAACCTATGGACTGTGCGAATGGAGTACAAATCTGTGTAACAAAATCAGCCGTACTGAGCTGTGCAGATTGTGACCTTTAGGGGACAGAGAAACGTGGACTTCCAGGAAGCCTGAGGTGAACTATGGAAACATAACTGTTTGATGGTCCAGTAAAATTTGAGCAAACATCTGGAGAACACATGGAGGACAGTGACTAATCCCACCTGACTGCAAGAAGTAGCAAAAATCCTGCAATCTCTTCTGGTTTTTTATTTTGTCTTTGTCCCACCCCGTATTGAAGCAGTATTTGTATGAAGTTCTGTACTGATAAAGTTAACATATTTAGGTTTTAATGCTCTTCCCCTGCTTTTCTTCTCCTTTCCTTTTTGTTCTAGAACAGTTCAATGGACCTCACTGAATGTGGCTCCATCTTGCTGCAGATCATGATCCTTGGGAACCAGGATCACCCAGGTGTATCTTGAAACAAACGTCATGGGTTATCAAATCAGAGTTATTTGTATTACTGGATAAAGGAAACTTTTCAGAAGTGTCTAAATAACTCAAACAGGAACATGCCTCCTTTCAAACAAAACAAAACATTTAGGAACAATAATGAAGACCTTTGATGAATTGCGGTTGTCTTTATCTGTAGATACAAAACTAAGCAAACTATAATGCAGCTAAACCTCATATCTTTAATCCACTGAAAATTATGTAGCTCAATGCCAGAAAAAAGGAATATTTGATAAGCAGATCAAATTGCAGGTGAAAGTTGCAGCATTCTCCAAATTGTGAAGAACAAAGGTGTCTCTGACTGAAAGACCATATTAACCCTCTCTGAGATGCTTTACCTGCTTAAGCCAATTTTTCATCATCAGTACATTATATTGTATTATTGTCTGTATAGAACAACTGGAAAGTGCTCTGAACCAGGAAAGCCACAGAAATATCAGCAACTGAAATTATTGTAACTTTCTCCCCTGAAATTCCCAGGCGTCTCATGGCAGAAATAAATCCACATTGCTTTGTGCATAGACCTTGCCATCAGCAGCATCAAGCATAAGCATTCCATCCTTAGAGCATCCTGCAGGTGTTGTTTTAACAGTACCACAAAACCACACTTTGATTCTTGTTTAATTAGCAGAATAGGGACATGGACACCAGGCCTTTAGAACTGCAGGCATGAGAACTGCTCAAGAATAGATCCCTCAAAGGAAATCCTCTGCAGCAAGAAGATAGTTTTAAATTTTGCCTCTAAAGCCTACTGAAGCCAAGACAAATTTCACATCAACATGTGTGAAAAGAAGATCCAGACTCCAGTAGCTGTGCTCCAGGTAAGCTTTCTTCTGTACTAGTGAGTGCCACAAAAATCTCTTAGTAACAGAGGTATTAAAAGTCCAGTCTATTCTAACTACACAATGATGCATAGACAGCTGAAATCAGTCTCACTGGACATGACACAAACATAACAAGAAGAAAATTAAGTGAAGTGGAATCTTCCTTCAGAGAACAGCTCCTCTTTTCTCTTGAGCTTCCTTGGGATTTACAGTTGGTATGAATGGCTGCAGCCTTAGTGTTATAATTTATTCACTTAGGAGGAATCTTATAAAACTAAGAGGAAAAAATAATTCAAATACATTAGAATAATCTCAAAGAAAACCAACAAGAAAAAGTCCTATGGGGAAAAAGGATAAATTTTATACCAGCAGAATTCATATTAGAGAGCTTTCAAGCCTATTATTTTAGATGAACTCCCATTGCTAATGCAGATAGAGAAAAAATGCTCAGCAGAGATGGATGTTCTGCCAGAGCCACAGATGAGTTACAACAGGTCTTAAAATACACCCTCTTTCCTTGGAATAGATTGTCTGTTCCTGTACCTCAGACCTCTCTGAGACAGAGCACTGAGGCGGGGAGCTGGAGAGTCGTGACTGCTCGCCTCTGAATTTCATTCTCAAAACCATAAATATCACTCAAAAGGAATAACATTTTTTGTATAAATTAAGTAGAATGAGCCATAAAAATAAAAGTTCATCAGAAGACTTAGTCAGGATCAAACACAGGGTGAACAGTGTGTAATATCTTGCTCAAAACCCACCCACAGTACTGTAGGAGAAAGTGTAGGGATTGAGTGTCCTTGACAGGAAAAAGGTGATCTGGAAGGGGGAGAAATGGGCCATCTATTTCAAATAAAAGAAATGCTGAGTTTTGGATGTTTCCTAATCTTTTTATGGGATTTTTAAAAAAAAAAAAATGCTACTATGGAAAATGTCTTAATATGGTGCCTGGATTATGTCTTCAGAATGCATGTGTAGATAGTAAGAGAAAACAACAAAAAATATTCTGTGGACAGTGGTCCAGAATGGGCCAAATGTGGCATGATGTGATTGCACAAGTTTTGGTAGGGCCACAAGGCACAGTGGAACGGGTTTTCTCATCAAGAATGGTAGAAGAGCATTCAAAATACAACATCCAAACAGGAACCAGGTGAGACAGGAACCAGATATTGTCAGATGCTCTATTCAGTTCAGCAGGTTTAGTTCAAAAAAAGTGCTTTGCTTGATATTTTCATGGAAAATTCCAGACCAGTCCTTGAAAACACTAACATGAAAAGATGCATTTAATAAAAACACTACAAGTTCGAGTGACAAGCTTAGATCTCCCACACAACTGTATCAAGAAGCATTAGCTAGATATATGTCCAAATACACAGTGAACATGCTCTGAAAATAGACAATGATTGATGATTAATGATCAGTTTATTAGAGGTGACAGTAGCTAATGTAGCGTCTCTCGCTTACGCACTGCTCAAAACAGAATTCCACTGTAAACATGAGAAAAAATAACTGCACATTGCCTGGTTTCATGACTTTGCCCTTGAGAGCTGTCCACTTGCAGGGCATCTCTCCAGCTTTACAGGGCCCACTGGGGACCAACAGCCCATGGGAAATATGTGATCTACCAGCTTGCTTCCATCTTTTTTCCAATGGAACTGCCAACCCAGAGCCCAAGGGCAGCCCTTTTGACAAGCAGCCTCTATGGGGTCAAGCGCACACTGCTCACAGCTGAGAACCCAGCGCTGAAGCACCACAACGAACATCCCCCTTTGCTTCTGGGGACTTGTGATTAAGAAAACCTTCATGTCACCAGCTCCAGAGTAACCTTGTATGAGCACACAACCTTCAGCAAACCCAGAGATCAGTCACATCCTGCTCGTGCACAGAAACCTATACTCCAATGTGTCAGAAAGTTGAGATTTACTTATTCCTTGTGCCAGAATTATTGATCCCAGGAGCAGTTGTAACCTTTGGAAACAATATTTCTCAATAGCACTCAGCAAAGCGAGTGAATAGGATCTCAAAGGACCAGCAGCCTGAGAAATCCAGCATGAATGTAGAGCCTATTTTTAAGTGTCTATAGAAATGCATTACCTTTAAAACTAACGACATCACTTTTTCCTGGCCTTCTCAATGAATCAATGGAAGCAGAGCTTGGCTCTGTCTTCTAGTGTTTCAAGAGTCCCTTGAACCACCTACCTGAAGACCAGCTGTCTATTTTGAAGAAACTGTAAGAATAGTAGACAGATTTTAAACTCAGGAAGTTAAACTACACAATTCCACAATATATGCTGGGAAAACCTCTAGCTGTGCATGACACACCACAGAGCCTACTAAAAACACTGTCAGTGCATATCCATGTTTGAGCTGCAATAAGAAGAGGAAAAAAACCAAAGAACGAGAAGCAATGTGATTTTTCTTAGGAGTGAGTTGAAAGAAAATAAACTCTGATAGAAAACACTACACCTTAGATTTCTTTAAAACAGATTCCCAGGGACTTATTATTTATTTACATTAAGAAGAGAATAACTTAGGAGAAATACTGTGTTTGAATCAATAAGCTGTAACTTCTAAACCAAGATTGTGTCTGATTATTCCATTTCAGGTAAACTGCTGGTGTGAATTATGAGAAGGGTCTAATCTATTGCACTATCTAGAGAACTTAATTGTTGCATGTGAACTGAGCTAATGTTTGATGGGACCTCTCAAAGCAGCACATCTGCCTCAATTCTTCACTTCAGTTAACTCATTAACAGCCATCCCATCAACTGCTCTCTTCCTGATTCTGGTGTTGCAGAATAATCCTTGCCAGAACCCCTTAATTAGTCAGGGGCCTCTTAATGTAAAGATAAACTGCCAGCCTTAATATTTGCACTTGATAATACAGCAAAACCTCCAAAGAGCCCAATTTTTACACATTTCCTGTCTGATTTAATCTTATCTGTGCACTAGCTTAAACCTCTCTGCCCTCACTGAATTGGATTTGTTGATATTTAAGGATGTGATGCAAGAAGCCTCAAAGCACATGGCCAACTCTTTAAAACCTCTTCTTGATCTGGCATGTTTAATCATCACACTTGTATTTATCCTAACCAGAATCAGCAGCATTAACTGCTACAAACTCACTGCCAATCACCTACTCCACCTACTTACCTACTTCTACAACCTCCTTGGCACACCCAGATCACCCTGATCTATGGATATGGGTTGCTGTCTCCCAACCTCATCCTTCACTGATGATACAAAGCTGGGACAACTGCATCCATCCAGGAACAGACCAAATTTCCCTATTCCCCTGTACGCCAATGAAAGTCAAAGGTCTTCTTTCCATTTATGCTTTTTAATTATTCTATTCCCCCATCCTTTATCCTTTGGAAACATGGCCATTCAACCAGAAAATTGCATAGAAATTATCCACAAGGTTTGAATTAACAAACTAATCTTCATGGGGTTAAAACAAGGGGTCCCAATGTCAGATATTGCAGCAAAAGGAAAAAAAAAACTGCTTCTGGAGTATGGCAGTTGGCAGCCCAGCCCTTCACAGGAAGTTATTCCAAAACTTCTCTTAAGATACTCATTTTTTCCCCTCTTTGTAATGACACAACCCCTCTGCATTTCGCCTACAATTTATCAAAATTAAATAAAGACATGTTTTGCACCTGGTGCCTATATACAGAACGATTTCCCTGTCACTATCACGTCATCTCAGTTATTTCAAAACAGAGCTTATACCACTATGCCATTCCCTGTTGGCTGTACATATTCAAACCCAGCCTTTCTTCCCTGCCAAATCCTAACAAAATAAGTTTAGAGCACAAATGCAGCTTACCAGGTTCATCATATTCATGAACTGAGGAATGTCTGACAGACTTCAGTATTCAAATCCGCCAGGTAAAATCTCCTTTTTAAAAACTCTGAAGGACAATACCTTTTTGAAGCCCCTTTCACAGAAACTCATGGGGTTTAGCCTGTCTGTATGGTGGCCTGTGGTGGTTTGACATTGGCCAAGCACCAGGCACCATGAAAGTCACTTGCTTACCCTCTCATGCTTTCAGTTGGGCAGAGGAGAGGGGGGGGAAAAATCAACAAATGGTTCATGAGTTGAGATGAGGACTGGGAGAAAACTCTCTAAGAGTAAAACCGGTTCCAACGTAGAGGTACACAGTAAATTGCTTATTAACAGAGTCAGAGGAGGATGATGAGAAGTAAAATAAGCCCCTGGCAGCAGTGCCTCACTGCCCCTGGAAAAAACTGCCTGTGCTGTTTGGATTTTCTTCTTAAATATGTCCTCACAGAGGCTTTAGCAACCTCTCTAACTGGGCCAGCAGCATGGCTATCTTCAGAGCCATCAGAGATGGGCTCTGTCAAACATTGTGGAAATTTCTAGCAGCTTCTCACAGAAACCACTTTCTGTGGCCCTCCCCTACCACCAGACCAAGGCTGTGCCAAATCAACACGTGGCCTTTGGAGAAAACAATACATGAGCAGGCTAACACTTTATTTAACAAAAGAAAATCTGATTCAGTCAGAATACTTGTCCACTTTGAATCCTTGCAGAGTTACAGATGTGAGCTGCAGTCTTCCCCCCTGTGTCTGACATCAGGTTCGTTACTTATTTTTAGAATCCACTTTTATTATAATTTAAATCTCATGCCCTGTGATTCCTCTAACCCCATGGAACAGCACTTGGGGTGGCAGCAAAGGCTGTGGGCCCACAGCTGTACTATCTGTTGGGTTTCTTCATTTCCTGGTCATAATTTTCCTTTACTCCTTTGCTTTAGATGAACTCTATTTGTACCTCACCTTGTTCCCCAACATGATTTTCCTTTGGTCAAATGCTACAAACAATCTGCCTTTGGCAACCTGTGAAAAATCACTCCTCAACAGTCTTTCAAATTTTTGAAAGACACTTAAGATCAAATGCAGTATTAATCCCCCAGGAACACTTCCTAGGTGGTGCCAAACCTCAGAGAGGAGAGGATGCAAAATCCATTTAAATTTTGATCAAGTCTAGACATTACAAGGGGTTGAAAGAGCCCAGGAGAAGCAGGTTGGTACCTGCAGAGACTCCGCCACTCTGTGACACCAAAACGCAGAATCCAAAGCTAACCTTGTCAAATGAATACTTTTTTTCTGGAGCAGAGCACAGGGCCTTGGGGAGGGGAATAGAGATGGCATTGCAGGCAGCTGAGGAGGCCCAAATCTCAGGCTATGCAGTCTGAGGATAACACAGGACCCCTGGTCTATAAACATGGGATGCTCACTGGGAGATTAAAACCAGCTACTTCTGATATTCAGATTTCCCTAAAATTTCTATCCAAAGGTCCAGGCTACACTGTGCCTCCTGAAAAGGCTTTTCAGGAGTGGCAGTCACAGGATTGAATCAAGTCATCTTTGGTCTCAGTATTTACTTTGGAATCTCAGGTTTAAGGTATTCCTTTTAATGAAACTTCAATCTGTGTGAAACAAAGATTTAAAAATTCTGCCTATAGATCCCATTGTGCAACAAAAAACACATTTATCTTGCATAATGAAGTGGTTTTTTTAAAAAAATCCAAACTAATTCTATCTTCCACTGAGAAGAGATTTCACATATTCTTTCCACATATGTCAAAAAACGTGAAAGGATGGGGATATTTTTTATCCAGTGTATTATTAAACATAATAGTCAGCCACCTCTAGAACCCATCATTGATTGAGATAAATGAAGCTATTTTAAAAAAAAAAGCCTAATGAAGTCTCCTTGGTGCTTCTGAAACTCAGCAGTAAAGATAAATGAGAAACAATTTCTTGATATCCATTATTTTAAATTACAGATATCAGCACCGCTGCTGTTCTCAAGGTTTATTGAATTTTCATAGAACATCATCCACTTCTACATTGCACATGTGTAATTGAAACCAGACCTGTGCGTTTTTCTCTGGTGCCAAGCTGCAGATGCAGAGGAGCTCACCCCTGCCACACCGGGACCACACGGGAGGCCCGTGATCCCCCAGCCGTGGTACTACCCAGTAGAATGTCAGGCAGGAAAGCCTCTCCTCTGCTCTCCCGGCTTCTTACCAGGCAATTCTCATTGCAGATTTAGCTGCGTCACAACCTTTCACCAGAGAATTAGTTTCTCTTTAGCACTGTGTTGGTTTAACTAAACAATATTGCTAATGGTTTTGGGTTATTGTGGTGGAGAAGTCAAAATTAAAGACAAAAAATTGCAATTTTTTTTACCTTAAAATGATGCAACTGGTTTATAATCCAAATTATTTTTCTTTTGTTTCCTCTGAAGTTGGCCTGGTGCTCTTTCTGCTCTCCTCAAAAGACTAAAAACACAATAAAAGCACAAGCTGGCCTTCTCAGACCTGGGCTCTATACATCAAACCAAACCCCTGTTTCCAGCTGGGCAAGCTTTGCCCACAGAGAGCACTTTGAGCACGATGCTCACTCTGAGCGTGTCCCTGTGGTGGGCTCCCTCCTCACTACCCCCCACGACAGGCACTGCCACCCCACACCCTCCTGCTGCCCAGAGCTTCCACTCACATACCAGAGCCAAAATCCAGTGCATCATTCACAACAGAGATCCTCATTCAATGCAGGCATACCCAGAGTCATTCCAGGCCCCCTTTCCTTCGAAATCACCTAGGACTGTGTTAAGGAGCCAGAAAGGCGCATGCAGGATGTGGGGCTCTGCCTTGACCCTGCAGAGGTCTGGTTTGGGGACAATGGAATGAAATCCTTACCTGATGACTTCCCTGCTTCTCCCCTGGAAGGACAACTCACAGCCTTTTCCGCTGAAGCCCTCAGACTAAAAGCATCCTTGTTTTCCATCCTCTGTATTGTAGACATGGAGCAACACTTGCAAATATCTCAGCAACTGGGAGAAAGTTAATGACACAGCAGGAGGATGCTGTTGGATTTGTCTCTTACACTTGTAGTATTTATTATATTGGGAAGGGGGTAGCAGAGCTGCTACTGAGTAATTTAAATTTAATCATTTATTTTGACACTTTTAACTAGAATGCCAAAAATACCTGCAGCTGAGAAGCAGCACTTTATTCTGCACTAACATAAATCTACATTAGAAAAATACTCTTCTTTAGTCTACTTTGATTTATCTTAGACAGAGAGCTATCCAGGATTGCATAACGAAACATAATACTGCCTACATTTAATATGGCATTTTATCTATAAACTGGAAAAGGATCTAAACCTCATAATCTCTAAAAACATTGAATTTTTGACTTCACAGCATTTTGTAGGAACTTGAGAAATAAGAACTTAATCAGGGCAAAGCTACATTTCTACCATAAGGAATCTTTTGGATCTAAAAAGCTTTTTATAGGTAAAAATTCAAATGTTCTCCTATTAAATGCAACACGTTCCTTACTATTGTCCACTATTTTGCTAGGGATGTCTGAAATCCTCAAGGTGATAGGTGCAACAGTCCTATTTCTTTTTCTAACCCTCACAACCCAGCTATGTCTCTGCTTCCTCTTGCATAACCTTCCCAATGCTCATCTCATTTTGCAGGTTAAACCTTAGACAGATGCTGCTTTTCTTTCTGAACTCCAAGTGTCTTGCAGAGGGCTGGTGCTCTGCACTGCTGACAGCTGTTTCATCTTCTGTCTTTTAATTGCACAGGCTACTTACAGATCTCAAGTGAGATAAAGCAGAGTAGCACCTTCTGGAATACCTGTTACCAGAGATACATGAGCAGCCCACCATGACCACAGAAATTTCTCCTGTTTTCAGTGAGTCCATTGCATGAGGACCTGGACACCCAGGAGCATTGAGTGCGCACTGTCCCCTCAGCACAGACTTCTAGGGTGGCAAGCAGAGGCAGGACAGAAAAATCTCATATTGAGCACATCCAGTCCATATATCCTCAAGTATTTAAAACAGGTAAGGGTTGTGAGAGCAGTGTCTAATTGGGGAAGGTCAGTGAGGGAACAGAATTATAGGAGCAGCTGACCATGGGTATTTACTCAAGATCCATGTCTAGAAAGGACCTTGACATGGAATAAGCCACTGATGCATGTTACAAAAAACTAAACCCTTCAGCACAGACCTTCAGCATCCCTTTTTAGAGGATGACACAGGTCACTCTTCCACTTCGGCACTGAGATAACAAAACTTTCTGGGGGGTGTGTGCTGAGACGTGGTTCATCATACCCAGCTTCTCCCTACATCCACCCCTTGGGAAGGCTTCACACAGCCCCCCACCTTACAGCAACACAGCTACTCAAAGCTGGTCCCTTTAGACCAGACTATTCTCTAGCAGCTTCATTCCCAAGGACAGGAAGTCATCTTGGAAAGTGTTTACATTGACGAAGTGGCCCTCAGAGTCCCTCACGAACAAAACATAACCAACATTGCATGCAACCTGAAAGGCAACTTTCATAAAAATTGTGGTAGCACAGTGGCTTTCCATGTTACAAGATTTTACATAAGGAAGAAGCAGGGTTTGTATTAATCTGGTGGTTCTGTTGTCACAGAAGAAAGCTAAATTTTCTATGTTCCAGGGATAATCTTGATAATAGGTGTTGGTGAACTAGTTAATGTATTGAGACAAAGAAAGAAGCAAATGAGTTTGTAACCTCCTGCCTGAAGCTGTTAAAGATGCATCTGCTGGAGATGCTCAAGGGGGGAAAGCACTGAACCAGTGCAACTTTTAAGCAGCAGAGCACTTACCCCATCACAGGAAAGTCTGGTGCTTTCAGCACTGGAGAGATCTGCTGACTTTACTCTGCAAGTTGCCTGTACTTACAAGCACTTTATTGAGAGACTTGCTTTATTCCCTCCCCTGCTTTTTAGGTTTTGGCTATTAAAGTGCCATGTGATTTTTCCTAGTCCAGAGATGCTATTGGGAAAAATCAGCCCCGAACTGTGGTGGTGAAGCTGTAGCACACAACACTCAGGAGGGGTTCAGAACATGCTCAGCTTGAGATGAGGCAGAAAGACCAGGAAAGGCACAGGCACAGACCAGAGAGCCTGGGAGGCTCCTCCCAACTCAGAGGGGTCTTGGGGTGCCCACCCCTCAAACCCCTTGGATCAGCGACCCTGCAGGTTTCATACCCTCTCCCTCAACACCCCAGGGTCATTCCCAGCTTCCAGAAGAAGCATCCCAAAGTAAAATGAAAAGCCCATTAATGCCCACTGGGGAAGGACAGGAGAATGTCATCGTTTAGACTGCAGTTGGCAAGTTAGACACCCCCAGGCCCCCACAGAGTATGGGTTGGTGTGCTTCACCTGGCTAGACACCAATGTTCAGCTGTTCAGCATCACAGGGGGCAGCCAGTGTGTCGCTGACACATCCAACACCTATCAAGAGCTTCCTGTCAATCTCAGTAGATTTTAATCAAGCATACCTGGCAGTATAAGACAATACAAAAAACTAGCTCCAGCAATCTTGAGATTTTACGAGATTTAGAAATAAAATAAAACAATATAAAACTGTATTTTAAATAATAACAGAAAAAGGAAACAATAATTATTGACAAATAATATTAAATAATGCCATCAGATTATGAAAGTTAGTCAATGTTGCAGTGTCTTCAGGATCCCAGCTATTTGAAACCATATGATGAATAGAAATTAGCATAAATATGTCCAAATCCAGCAATCAAAAGCTGAATTTCCTTCCTGGACTATTTAGAACTAAGTTATTGGGAGAGAAATACACTTAAAGCAGGATAACTCAAAATAACTGTCCCCATTAAGAGATTTTGTATTTGCATCCCAGAAAAACTCTATCAAGGCCATGTCCTTAGCTGGTGTAATATGATGCTGCCTCACTGGTTGCAGTAAAGTATAGCAGCTTAAAGACTCTGGACCCTTTGGCATAATTCTTTAATTTAAACTCAGTAAATCAAAATAAACTTCACAGATTTCTGTGGAGTAACAGATCTACCTTTGGGTAAGATAAAGGAAAGCCAAGAATTCTTTTTTAGAGGGATTATCACTCCCTTGTATTTCTTAATACATTATTCCCAGGATAAAGATTTTACCATGATCTACTGAGAACAGGAAACTCTTCCCATTCTCCAATTCTTCCTTTTCCAGAGGCAGGCTGCTCCTACAGCCACGTGTCTCTGACCTTGGCATCCAGCAAAGACTTTACTTGCTTTCCATGGAGCTCCATCTCCCCTACCTCCCCTGCCAGGTCCTTCCCCAGAGCACAGCCTCATGAAGGAGTCAAAATTTGACTTTTTTTCTGGATCTGTGCTCCCTAGAACCTTACCCATGATATATCACTGCTAATCAAGCTGCTTCCTGCCTCCCATGGCTCTTCTGAGAAGTTATTACTCTTCTCATTCATCACCAAGTCGAGGTAATTCAGGCAATCTTCCTGATCCATGGCCTTGCACACTCAATTGCAATATTTCATGGGATATGATATTTTGCTATAATAATAGTTTCACCCTTTGAAGATTCAGATAAAGGACACCAAGACATTTTCAGTAATTAGTGCTACAATGAGATTCAACATCCCTTCCCTGTGGCTGGGAGGAGAAGAGCTGCTACAGCAACACCATCTTTGACACATGGTGATTGAAGGGACATGAGGAGGAAAACAAATCAGAATTTCTGTCTGAGTTGTCTTTTATCAGGTGTTTTGAACTCAAGCTATAAACATGTTGACTCTTTTGTTTTCCAGAAATATGGTCTGTGGTGAAGGCAGAGCTGGGAAGACTCTGGGAAGAGGAATCTAATCCAACTTTCAGTGCTAGCTGGAGAATCCCAACTCCCCCCATATCACCTTTGATTTCAGTATGGGTGGGGTGGGAAGGGAGGAGAGAAACTTGCTTTTTTCCTACTGAAAAAAAAAAAAAAAATAGAACTCAAGCACTTTCGTTGCTGCAATCTTTTTAAAGAAACCAAAAGTTCTATTTTTTTCGGAATATGTATACTGTGCTCTAACATTTGGATTACGATGCATTTGGGAGGAAAAATACCTAATATTCAATTGCATTTTAAAGAAGTTAATGGAAGGATGTGTAGGCCCAGGAAAAAGTCTCCAAATCTACAGTCTCAAAATTTACTGTGATACCAAACTTTCTATTGCCAACAGTAACAGAGAACACCGGACATTTAAGTCTTACAGAAATTTCTACAAACTATAAAACTGCATTTGGAAAAAAACCCACAGAGATATTTTCAAGAGCGGGTAGATGACTTGAGACTCCAGTAACTGTCTTTCAATAAGCATGTTCTCACTTGAATTTTTTTAAAAAATCATAACATAGCAAAAGTCAAGAAACACCTGAGTTTCTGAAAACCGTACAACCCTAATGAGCCCATCCTAATGGGATGCCTTCAGGAAACACTGATCTTCACCATTTTGGTCAAACATCTTGAAGTTTAAATACACATTGGAGACTGTAGGGAATGAAGTTATACAGTCATTCTGAAAATTATTCATGTGGGAACTAGAAGGAGAGGTCACATTTGGGCAAAAACTCAATTAACCACGGTAACAGATAAGAGGAGAATAATTGGGAAGAACCAGAGATTAATTACACAGCCATTCATCCAGTTTCCTGCCCTCTGCCCACTCCCAGTACATACTGCTTCCTCAAATATCATCCGTTTGCTCAGCAGGGCTGGAGGAAGCGAGAGAGGCCAATGAGAACAGATTTATATCTGAGCCAGCAAATAAACCAGACTCTGGAAATGCCCTGGAACTGCAAGAACTTGCCCCAGCTCAACTGTTCACAGACTCTGGCTCTGTTACAAGAGTGATGCTGATGGAGGCACTGCAGGAAATCACCTCCCAGGTCCCCGCGCCAAGCATTACTTTGGTAAATTACAAAAGGACACAGTGGCTAATAGGATCAGGACCTGGAGTGCAATAGAAGAAGAGAAAGGACAAATGAGTGATGTCTAATATAAAGTGCAGTTTTGTTTGCTCTCCACCACCTGAAGGCAGTAGCTGCTTCACAATATTGCCTGCATTTATAAGGTCACAGGGTTCTCTCCTAACACGGTTACAGGACTGCAATCGCCATTAATTTCAATAGAAGTTTCAAACATGCAGCACCAGCAAAATAAGGTCTTAAAATTCCATCTGTCCTGCAAGATATTTGTTGTTCTAGAGGGTGAAATCTACTGCATCAAGCAGTTATTTTTAAAACCCAAGACAAGATAAAGAGATTCAGCTTTACCTAGCAAAGTAGGCAGGATTGCAGACTTCCCTATAGCACTTTAGAGTTTAGAGAAGTGTCACATCTCTGATTTCTGTTGAAATGAACTCACCTGACCTATAAGTCACTATGTTTTCCATCACTCCCTATGGACAACTATTTAGAACAGCTTCATTCCAAGTGTCATTGTTCAGGGATGGACTCAGTCGCATCCCAGTGATGCCAAACTATCCAGTTATAAAGATGGAGGATTAAGTGCTCTATGACTCTAGCACCATGTCCTCTTTAACTGGAAAACATGTCATCAGGAGGACTTTGCAAAACAGTTTCTTCCTAATAACAAGTAGTACTTCTGACCACTTGGAATCTTCAGGCCCATGGCCATATCGTCTCCCTTCATTTGCAGGACAAAATAGAAATAAATGTTTTATGCTTCTAACTTGTGTACTAGATAAGTAATTAAGTACTTAACTGGGCTATAAAACATGGTCCAAAGGAAAGCTAGACCATAGTCCACTAACTCTTAATTATGTTATTTGGACCTATTAGTATATTTTACAAATTTTAATTTCTGTCTCAGAGAAAATGTCTTTGTTACTGTAAACCATTCAATTTGTTACCTTCCATCCACACTAACACTACGTTGATTTTTTTTTTTTTTTGGTATTTTGCATAAAACCCCAAAATATCAAGCTTTTGCTTGAGATACATTGACTGATGCAACAGTTGACCCTAAATTTATACCGTTTCCCTGGGGTACTCACATGCTTTCTGTGTGCTCTTTCAACAGTTGCCAACACCTGGTCACAAAAAATTAAAAATATCTTTGTGCTTTAAGTCTAGAATAGCAGTTAAACCAATCAAAGTTTCTGATCTTTTATTGTAATGAACCATTTCTTTCCTTGAATCACTCATTTGTGTTCCTGGCAACAGAAGAGAGAAGGAAAGAGGAGTCTGAAAGTGTTGGGGTTTTGTCACAGATTTCAGGGATACCCCATGTGTGACAGGGTGCCTGCTTTCCAGTCACCCAGCCTCGAAAGGATCCAGCAGCCCAACTCAGAGAACAGAGTACAGCACCAACAGCCCTGGCATGCAAGGAGAGCTGTGAATGCCATCTTCATTTTCCTGCTCTGAAGCACCACAAAAGCATCATAAACCCTCAGAAGATACATAGGGAGGCACTGAATGAGCAAAGGTGCTGACAAAAGGGGCTGAAAAAAAAACAACAGCAAAAATATTTTTGTCCTGTTGAGGAAGGTCTGTGGCCCACCTAACTCCAACATCGTAGATGCTCAGGAAGCTTTAGAGCCAGGCATGGGCACACATGTTCTCATGATACAGCGGCATCAGACGAAAATGGAGTAAATAAAGTAGATTAAATGCATCTATTAGTGATAAAAAGTGAACTAGGCCACGACTACCTACAAATACCAAAATACTGCTGGCAGTACTGAACTGGAGCTGCTGTCAGAAGTGACACCCAGGAAGATTTGGAAACCTCAGCTTCAGAGGCAAAAAAGGTGGCAGCTGCATATTGTCTGCTCAGGCTCAACCCAGAACAGCTGCAGCATTTACTCACCAAGTATAGCTCATACGGGTATTACTGTGATATTAAACGTTCGGGTAACATTCAGAATCATCACTCAACAAGCATTTTGTCCTAGAAAACTCACTTTCTTTTTCTATTTTCTTTCTTTTCCCCACAAAATAGCATTGCAGTGGAAACCACAGCTAACTTAGCCACGAGATACACAACAGCACATTTAATTGGTGACAAAAGAAGAGAAATTAGTTTATTTCCTGCCACATCTCCAAATGTGTTGTTG
The DNA here is from genome assembly GCA_013397315.1 of Donacobius atricapilla. NCBI lineage: Eukaryota > Metazoa > Chordata > Aves > Passeriformes > Mimidae > Donacobius > Donacobius atricapilla. The sequence goes on from WBMY01013876.1 coordinate 1,165,998, forward strand.
CTCAGACACTGCAGTGAGCAATAACAGTAAATGGAATAACCTGTGGCAGGTTAACTTTGTCCATATTAAGGGTTTCATCTACCCTACTGCAGCTTTATTGGTACAATGTCCAGGTATCACCCAAGCCCTTCTACACACCACACTGCTGTCCCAGTGGGTAGCAAATCCCACTTTAATCTATAAGCCCAGGTATCAAAGCCAATGATGTTGAGGCTGCACAAACCTTAGCACAGATTGCAGGGGGTGGGTACTGGGTGACCTTTGAGGTCCCTTCCAACCCAAATCATTCTGTGAGTCCACAATTCTCTTCTATGAAATGGGTACAAGTGCCCTGAGAAGTGCCAGAAGGACTGACAGTACCAGCTCCCACAGCTGCAGCATCCTTGGGGACATTCAGCTTAACTCAAGGCAATCACATCCTCAGGTGAGCAATCACACTGTTACTCATCAGTGGCAGCAGATAAACCCACCAACACATCCCAAAATCAGTGGATTTACTACTGACAGTTGTGACTAACACAGCTGAATTTATCTGGGGTACTGTATTCGGGAAGTGGATGGGAAATCTCCTAGCAGAGGGTCACACTAAGAGCCCCTGCTCTGCCCTTTATTCCCAGCTTGCTCCTCACAAGTCAGCAGCCATCAGTGCTGAAGTTTAAAACAGAACCAGCTGGAAGAGTGATGATGCAGCATGCTGGGAAATCCCAACCTAGCCAAAGCAAACCCCAGGGAAAAGTTTTGTTATTGCCAGTGGGGTGTTACCAAGGCTGTCAAAGACAATGAGAACACAAAATTCAAATAGACTGCCTGTTTCCCCACAGACATGAAAATCACTCCAGTTCCATTATTAATGCACTTGGGCTCATTTGTCAAGAATTTCAGAAAACTGTGTTCAAAACCAAGAAAACCTCCAGCATTTTTATGATAATGCTGGTAAAGTCTGTGGGATAGAAGATTAGGCTGCACACTGTGCTTCTTTCCCAGAAAACCCCTCCCCACCACATTAGATTATTTAAAATCAAAATGAGGAGAAAAATGAGCTGTTTAAAGCATCAGTAAACAAAGGCCTCTTACTAGTAGGCCTTTATCCACAATTTATGCCAATTTTGTATTTTGTTTCATATGAAAATGCAGTGCCTTTAGCCCTCCAACTCTGCTACTGCTGCTTTTTACACTTTTACCCATTCAGACAATCATTTATTTACCATTTCCTTTTTTGTTTTCAATTCAAGAAGAATGTGTTCTTTTATCAGTTATTTATTTAGTATTTTAGTAAATTGATTTTTCCCTTTTATGTGCACTGCGCAGCTAAAACATGCAAACAGGTGAATCCCATTCTGCTCCTTTGTTTGATTTTCTCTCTCCGCTCATCTGAGTTTCCAAATTCTTTCTGCACCTGGAAGCTCTCCTGCACCTCCCAATGCCCTGTGCCACGTGGCACCAATCCAATCTTTTAGGTGCCATTCTAATTGCAACAAGTCGCAGCAATGAAGGACGTGGATGAACTTGCACCTGCACACAACAATCATGATTCTCCCAGCCCAGAGAACTCAAACTGGGTGCCCAAAGAACTCAAACAGCCCCACACAGCTCATGTCCTCAGCAATTTGCCCAGTCCAGGTCACCCACCTGAACCTGCCTCAAAAGCTGAAAGGTCAAAAAGCTGAGAAGTCAGAAATCTGAGAGGTAGTATTCTCCCTGAGCCCCACTAAATCTGCTCTTGATTTGCCTGCAGGAAAACAGCAAACTGCTATTTTTCAGGCTTTTCCTCCACCCATTACGGATGCAAGCACATATGTGCTCATCTCTCTTCTTTCGCCTCCCCGAGCCTGGCACGTACCCAAGGGACCATGAGGAGAGACTCGCACAGCCTGCTGGAGGGGAGGAAATAAGTGCATCAAGGAAACAGTGTAATAAATCCACACCTGTCAGGGAAAGGGTGCCCACAGCAACAAACCGCACAGGAGCAGACTGTTTCTGTCAGTTTTACAAAACTTGCCCCAGAGTGATAGAAAATGAGATGGAGATGGGCAAATTACAAAGCAAAAACTGGAATGCAAATGTCCTGACACTGTTCTTCAGTTCTCCTGCAGATTTTCTCCACAGCCTCAGGAGAGCTTGAGGAAAGGGCTGTTGCTTTCTTTTCATTTTATCAAGAACTACATCGGGTCAAGTAGAGAAGTCTCCATAACTCACAGTCTTGCTGAAGGCACCGGAGACACAATGGAAGCTGACAGCTGCCCAAGCCAAAAGGCTTTTTGACCTACTTCATCATCACCCAGCTGAAAAGCAAAAGTGAATGCACGCACTGCTCCTGCAGAGGTGGACTCTGTAAGGCCCAGCTCTGCACCACAGCTCAGGCTCCACATCAGTGCCACTCCCTTGGTGGAAGCACCACGTCCTCCTCAGCCCCCAGGAATCCAGCGGTGTGTGATGCACTTGGCAAAGCTGTGAAGCCACTGTGAAAATCCCCTTAGTAATTTTCCCCATTGAAGAGCTTAAGTCTCTTCGTTCTGTTTTAATGGAGTAATTTATCACCCAATTCCTTTTAAAAGTAACTAATATAGATAGATTAGATAGTAAGACGTGATACATAAAAAATAATAGTCCATTATTAATAATAAGTTTCCAATATATTATAATTCCGTGTGATTGATTAGAAAGTCCGTTGTTTTACCCTAACATCTTTTTAAAGAGTTCTCAATATCAGTTCAAGATTAAAAAGTTAAAGGCAGCTTAATCATCAGTTCCAAATGTAGCTTGGAACAGTATCAGGTTCAGGAGCAGTTGAAATTGTTACCTGGCTTCTTGACCATGAAAGAAGGAGCATTTTATTCCATGCCCCATTTCAGCATCACTCTATCCCAATTGCTCAGTCACTTAAAGAGTCTTTCCCTAAGAACAGACAAAATAATCAGTTTAGGAGTTAAATGGGTAGGACTGATCCAGTTGCTTGTGGAATTACAATTTCTTCATTACTCTTTAAAGAGTAGCATCTCTCCATTCTCTGTTAACTTCAACAGAGATTCACTGTTTGAATCTGGTTTATAGATATTTTTAAATCGTACATTTGATCAGGTTATAAGTAGCATTCCTCCTCCAGTACAGAAGTATTTTGTATCAGTGAACTAGTCATGAAACATGGAAAGCTGTGTTCATTTGCACCAAAAGATAGTCACCTTGTCCACAACCCAGCTACAATCCTGAGCCACAGTTTTCCAGGGTCCTTCAGAAAGCTATTTTTCTATCCTACTGCAATAAGTCAGTTGACCTTGGTGGCATATCAGCCCAGGTATTCAGCAAATGCTGCACATCTGTGTGAAGAACTTTGTAGCAATTTCTGCTTCCAAACACAAAATTTATGAACAAATTCAGCCCTGTCATTGTTCTAATGACCTTGATTAAACCGGAAGAAAATTGACTCTCCAGCAAAACTAAGCATGTATTACAAAAATACTTTTTAACCTCTATTCTAATTCTGGCACCTTTTAAATTTCAGTCTGAAAACCATCTCCAGTCCCTTTCATGAACGATAATTCAGTGGAATAACACTGCAAAAGCAGCCTTGCACCTGGACATGATTGTCTCTCTGAAAAGGATGTTTTCATCCAACAACTTTCAATAAAAATCACAGAGCAGTCAGGAGTTTAAGGACAGAAACCTTGGATAAGGGTTTTATATGATAAGCAGGAGCAGCATGACTGCAAACATCTCCTTCTCTTATGGATGTGGGACCCTGTGGAGGTGAACTGCACATCCCCTGTGCTGCCAAGAGGCCAAGCAGGGTCACCAACCAAAGCACCAACAGGAAAATCACTCTGTTCTCTCCCCTCCTTGCAGCAAAAGGAACAGACCTTCCCAAGTGCCTTGTGCCTGCACATGCACACACAGACTACCCAGGGCAATTGCAGAAAATGAGTTCATGTTTCAAACAATGAAATTAATACACTGGCAATAGAATATGCAATTTCCTTGTTTATTGCCTTTCAAGTCAATGCCATTGCCAGAGGTTGTCATTGTACCAACAGGCAGAAAATTAATTTGACATAGTTTTAAAGTAGCACACTATTAAATCCCAGGGACCTCTCAGCTCTGCTTTTGGATCCCAGAAAAGGATGAGCCTTTCCCTTTTCTGTCCTTTCCCATCCTCTCACTTACATCAGTGCTTTTCCCCTGACACTCAAGAAACAGCGACCAAGTGGACCTGTGGCAAACTGAGGTTTTCAGGCAGAAGAACCCAGTGTGCAAAAAAAAAAAAAAAAACAACAAAAACCCATCATGATAATGTGCTAGATTTCTCTTCTGTCAAAGAACAAAAATGTGGTTTCCAGTCAGAATGTCTCTTTTAGTTCCTCTCATTTAAAAGAAAAATCTATATACCAATTAAGGTTACTTTCAAGTCATACTTTTGGAGCTAGAGAAACCCTTTGTTTTGGAAATGTCAAAATGGGATATATATTATTATGATGAAACTTTTATTCTAAATTATACATTAAAAATTTCCATACTCCCCACTTGGGCTTTAAATCATAATTTCATTCAAGTCTAACTTCCCTCTGGAATAGCAGAGTATACAACCTGTCTGCACACTTAGATCAGCATCACAGCATCTCTTTCAATATTAACACCCATTTCAATCAGCTCAGAAATGTTCTCATTAGCAACAAAAAAATCCAAAATATCACTCAGCTGCTACAGAAGCTCTATGTCCTCCTGCAGTGCCCCTTCTGGGCACCCACCAGCAGCTGTCAGAGGAAGGGCACAGCTGGACAAGAGAGCTGTGTCTGAAATCAATGGCCAGATAAAGAGGAGTCCTCTCTTTTCTGATAACTGCGCAGATTACACTTCCACCATTATCATCAACAGGGAGAAACAAAAAGGAGTGTTTGGGCAACAAACGCCTGCTGAGCATCGGGGGCTTAATCAATAGCCAAGCACAAAATTACCTCAGCAGATTTCAGCTCATTTCCATAGAAAATGCAGATTCTGCAGAAGATAAATAAATATAAAAGCAAGTTTCTCCCTGCCAGCCTGGTGGGGAGGGGTCTCCAGACCACGCTGCATGGGCAGCTCTACTCAGCACTGCTCAACTCGCAATCCAACATCAAAGCTGCTTTGCTAAAAAAAAAAAAAAGAAGAAAACAAAAAGGAAATACCAACCAGAGATGAAAGCTTCATTTGGAAGAAAATAGCATACAACCTTTCTGGCCCAAATTGAGGAGATTATATCTGGGCTTTATTCTGCTGTCAGTCACAAGCCTGGCAATTCAGAGCAATTTGGCCAAGCCATTAGTCATATGCTAAGCAGGGCTTCTCCTCCCACTGCCTTCTCTCAAATTGTCTTGGTAGATACTGGCTCAGTCCTGCATATGACTTCTTTTATTTTTTCTAAACCACTGTACTTTCTGTTTTAACATCATTCCCTCCACATGTGACACAATTCTGTTCAACATTTAATGTTCTTTTCCTGTCTTTAAAATGGAATAAACAAGTTTTTTACAAACTCTGTGTAATCATTGTTGACAACAAAGATGAAGGAAGTTTTCCAGAAACAACCAGCAAGTGGAAATCTGTCCCTAGGGATGATGAATATCCTGACCTGGGTCTGTTCTCTGTACACAAAGCACTGGCAGCCACCATGAGCCGCAGTGATGCCCCTCCTTTGCTTGCTGCAGTTGCAAACACTTTGTCCTGGGTCTACAGACATTCAAACCTCAGGCTTCTCTTCCTTCCTGTTTGGATCCTATTCAGAAACAAAAAAAACTGAATTCATCCACGTTCAGACCATAAAACTCCATCTTGAACCAAACTTGAAATACAGGGTAAAATTTTTCCTGCTGGTGGTCACGTTCAATATACATTCGTATCAAACTATCTCTCTTCATTACAAAAACAATAAAATCCCAAACAATGACAAAGGCAAGAGCAGTGGGTTGCAGTTTCTTATTAGAAGTTGAGCTTGGCCATAATTCTATTCATATGAAATCTGATATGAAACCACCTGGGTGTCATGATATTCTTTATATTACAGTAAATTCAATGCATTAAGGATGCAGAAAAATCTCATTTGGGACTGCAAAGCAGCCAAGAGTCTTTGCAGATACCCCAGGAGCCAGGAAAACAACAAATCACAGCAGCACTCCCAAGTGATGCAGAAGTAAAATAATCCTGTGTACCAGCACCAGCATCTGTTTGCAGCAGCGAAGAGTGCTTTACAAAGTTTAATAAATGTAAACCTTACAAATCTCTCCTTATACAGATGGTTTATGGTTACCGTTCCTCACAGAGGAGAAGCAAGGTGCCAAACATTGCACAGGTGGATGTGGCATCACCCTGCTCCAGCCAGGGCACAGCCTGGGTTTGTGGGTGCAGAGCAGCGCACAGCTCCTGCCCCAGCTGCACTAACACCACGTACCTCATCCCTGCAGGACCAGCAGGGTCCCTGGCACAGCCAGCACAGAGTCAGAGCATCTCTTTGCAGAGCAGCGTAAGACCCCAGCAATGGCCCACCCCGGGGCCCTCTCAACTCACCCCAGCACAGCAAGTGCCAGGACATGCAGCCCCAGTTGCCCAAAGACCTCAATGCGCAGCTTATCAATATTTCATTACCAGTACTGGCCTCTAAACAACTGTCTGCAATGTCCGGCAGCCCAGACTGCCTCCCAGCTGCCAGCCAGGAACATCTTGTCCCCTCACCCATGCCATAGAGGCAGCAGGGTTAAGGATCCCATTGTCCCATTATTTGTGCTGCAGAGATTCTCATCAGCACTAAACTCACAATATTGTATTTGTCCATCTTATCAGGAATTAGGGAGTCTGGGCAAGAGGCTTATGGGCAGAACAACAAACCCAGAGATGGCTGAGCAAAATGTCTGCCACAAGAATCCTTAAATCATCTGGCTTTCCTGAGGCTTTACATGCCAGTCAAATGCCAGCCCTCTCCCTTCCTCATTCCATCCCCAAGGGAAGTTGTGTCTGGTCCCCTCCCAGCCTCTGCTGCTCCAGTGACCACTGGTATTCAGCCTTCTGCTGCTGGTGGGGAGGGTCTCCCCTCCAGGGAGAGGGAACGCCGCCGGAACTGTGGATGGCTGACACTGAGATGGCTTCCGCTACAAAAAGCATTTCCTTAGTGCACTGGATTTCTTTGTAAATAGACAATAACTCCAGGCAGAAGGAGCCTCTGGGAAGGGGTTCACTTGGGAAGAGCCCCAGCACACTGCAGTGGGACAGTCACCCAGCATCCTCCTCCTCTGCAGGTACCAGCAGGTACCCCAAGCAGTCACATCCTTAAGCAAGAATTTCCCACTAGTTACAGAATTAGCCTATTGTTTGCATTACTTGGCAGCCTTACAAAACTACAGTTTCAAAAACCTTGATATCTGCATATGCTGCACTTTCCCAGTTCTTCTCATATCTGTGGTCACTTATACCATGGCCTGTATTCCACCAAGGCCAGGATACTATTAAGCTCCATTGTGCTCTCTGTTCTGTCCCCCATTTGTTTTCCCATTTGTTCCCATCAAAGCTTTTGTTCCTCTCATAATAGACTGGAAACCAGACTGAGAATTTCAAACTTTAATGGAGTTCTTCTCCTGGGGAATATCCATTCCTGTAAAACTGAATATATATGCAGTATATTTCCATCCTTGACAAACAGAAAAAGTCAAAGATAAACGTGAACAACACTCACTGTGTTCTGAAACACAAACGCCAGTATTTTATTTGTTATTTCAATTAATTAAATTTCAAATTTTGTATCATGCTGAAATATTAACTCTGTTCCACTTATATATGTTTAAGGTACTATAATATGTTTTCTAGTAATTGAAATAAAATATTTCATCATATTAAAATTTCAGAAATATAGAAAGGTAATAACATGATCTTATTGAAATAATAAAGAAGTGTGAATAATTCACATACTTTTCTTTAGTATTTGTCTTTCATCACATAATTGCATCTTTTCATTTCAGTTCTAGTTGTCTTGAAATGAAAAAAATTCCAACTAGAAGAAAATTTCAGGTTCTGGCTGGTTCCAGTCCTTGACAGAAAATTCATCTCGGACTAATTTATAGGATGGGGAAAAAAAAAGAAAGAAAGTGGATCCAAGTGAGCAATTATCTACATCTATTTGGGTTCTTGAGCACTCAGTGAAGTTTCAAAACATTAATTTGTTCAGCAATTATAGCAGGAAGATGTTGTCAGACTCCTGTGGCAGGAAGAGACACAAAAAAGTATCCCTTTTTGCCAAATGCTTGTCCCTGAAATATCTGCTATAAATTACCCACTGCTTCCACGGTGAGCAAAACCCTTAATAAGTGCAGACAACCTGTGAGGGTGTAGAAATCAGAGCTAAGGGACAAAACAGAACCATTCAGAAATTAGTTAGACGGTATCAAAACTACCTCAATGGCACAGACATCTTTCCAGTGCCTAAAGGGGCTACAAGAGGGTTGGGGAGGGACTTTTAACAAGGACAGATAGTGACAGAACAAGAGGAAATGGCTTCACACTGGCAGAGGTCAGGGCTGCCCTAGGTGTCAGGAAGAAATTCTTCCCTGTGAGGGGGGTGAGGCCCTGGCACAGGTTGCCCAGAGAAGCTCTGGCTGCCCCACCCCTGGAAGTGTCCAAGGCCAGGTTGGATGGGGCTTGGAGCAGCGAGGTCCAGTAGAAGGTGTCCCTGCCCATGGCAGGGTGTTGGAACTGGATGAGCTTTAACATCCCCCTGAACCCAAATCATCATCAAAGTGAGCCCCAGCGCTGTCCTGCACCCACTGGCCATGGACCCAGCATGAACATCCCATGTCAGAAAGGGAGATGCCTCCCTTCCCTTAAACCCAGCCCCACAAACAGACAGGATCAGGCTCCTGGGCAAGCCCCACAGACACAGCCACTTTCCTGAATGCTCACCAGCTGCCCAGCACTCCAGCACCCACGTCCTGGTGTTCAACACCCGCACATCAATTGCGCTCCTTGTCCACAATTGGACAAGATGAATTGGACAATTTTGACCTGTGCAGACTAGAAGTTGGACTTGATGATTCTATTGTGATCCTTTCAACTCAGGATATTCCATTATTCTACAAACATTAATTTGCCTCAATGTATTAATGCAGGTGTTCTATGAGTCAGCTTGAAGAAATATTACATTTGCACTTACATATTTTTCTTTGGCATAAAATCCTCTACTTTTCAGTCACTCAGCCTTGTCTGCCTCACTAAAACATTATGCAGTTGAAATGCCTTTTGCTCAAGTTTTTGCATTAGTCATTTTAGTCACCTTCTTCCATCAGGTGGCTTTGTTTAGCTGGTGTTAAAAACCCACGCTGCAGCAGGGAAACAATTTCTGCAGCACAAATCAAAGCAGGAGTCTCTGAAATGTACCTTTCTTAGAAAAAAAAATAGACTTAGTGATAAAACATAATTCAGACAATTTTTGCTACTTTCAATAACAGGAAAAATTCCAGTCCAGTAGTACAAGGTAGCAAAGGGAAACTCATGGGAGCTGTGGCAGAGAACGGAGCCAATGTAAAAAGCTGTTCCAACACAGAGAGGATATAAAGGATAGTTCAATATTCCTTCTGCATGGTTCATCCTTCTTCTAAAGCATACCTGTTATCTCTGATGAGCAATAGTCCAACCTGCAAAGCCTGGCCATGGAAAGCAGCATTGCACAGTTACTTGCCTTTTTCACAGATTTATGGTGAAAGTCCAGAAAAAATGTAAAGAAGTTATAAAGCTTTAAACAAATCACCTGAGGGATTTTACATATTGTTATCTAGGAATTAAGAAGTTATCATTAGAAATTATTTTGTCTGGCCCTGTTGCCCACTGCAAATGAGTCAATCCTCTCCAGGAGCAAGCCAACACAGGTCCAGCTCTGCCAGGATGGGCACAATTAAGATCTCATCAGACAGCTGCCACCCCTTCACTTCCTGAGGAATTTTAGATTTACCGTTACCATTTTTTTCTTTCCTCTATCACCAGAGGAGACTCATCCTGAAGCAAGGCACATCTCCAGGAAGACACATGACAGGTTAGCTCAGCAGCAAAACCAACAAGCTGTAAAGCCAATGCAGTAATGACCTCATGCATTACAATGCTCGCTGTGTAATAATGCCACGTATAAATAACAGACTGCAAAGATCATTAAAGCCAATCAAAAGTATAGATTAGCCCATAAAATCTGTTTAATGTCTCCTATATTCTGATACACTGCGAAAGAGAAACTCCAGTCAGCAGTGGACGCAGGCGCACAGCAGCAGCATCGGGCTTTCAGCATCCTCAGCTTGGGGGTTTCCTTCCACTCTCATGTTATCACTGCAATTTTTTACACCATAAATCCTCCATAAGGAGAGGTGTAGCTGATAACTGTGGCCATATTTCTGTTGCAATCTCCAAAAAATGTCAGATCAAGCACAGCTGCTCTGCCAGCCCCAGTCCCAGCGTCCCAGTCCTGCTTTGTGGCTCCACCAGCCCAAGCCTGGTAACAACACCGTGGCGATCTCTCCTGCAGTGCCAAGGTATGGACACAGTCACAGAGTCACCAGGGCTGGGAGAGACCTCCAAGAAAATCTAGTCCAACCATCACCCCAACCCTACCATAATCATACCTAAACCATACCCCAAGTGCCACATCCACAGTCCTGTTGAACATTTTCAAAGACTGAGACTCCACTAACTGGGCAAATGCCAATCACTCTTCCAGTGGGGAAAAAAAAAAATCTACTATTCCATCTGAACCTCCCCTGACACACAGCTCTCTCCACTGTTTCCAAGTCAGTTGGATAGAGAAGAAAAGTTTTCATGATAATGCACCATTTTAGCAAAAATCTTTATCATCTAGGGGGAAAGCAGCCGCTTCTCATGTTCTCCATAACAAACTGCCAAGGGACACCAAGTTCCTAAATGGCTATTCCAACCTAACCAACCGAGATCACATATGCTCATTTTCTGCTTTTCAAAGGCGCGCTTCATGATTATGTATAAAGCCTGATGTTTCTATTTACAATATCTCCCAATTAAATTTTATTTAAGTTTACTTACCAAAATATAATTACGTTTTTGCTTTAATGAGATGCATTTACCCTGCCAACATGGCATTATGCATGCAAGAGAGAGAGATGGGCAAACAGGTGAAGAATAACTCGCCTTCATCAGCGTTTGGGAAATCCTCTCCTACATCCACAAAACCTGCTAATATTAAGAGATAGCATATCCTTCCTGCTTGAACACAGACACCAAATCCTGACCTGAAAGGCCATATTTGTGGTCTCACTTCCCATTTCACAGCAGAGCAATCTTTAAAGCCCAGCAAACTTTATTCTGTGCTCATATATTCTCTAGATGAGGAACGGGGTCAGCTTGCCTACCACCTTTTAAAACAGCTGCACTAGCAAGAAGCTAAAATGAAATGCTTCCAGGAAAGACTTCATGTTTTGCCTTGCAGATCAGACAATTTAAGCCATGTTGGATATGCTAATAAAAACAATTTCTTAAGTTACCAGTTAGTATAAGAAGTGTCAGCTACAGGAAATAAATTCAGCAATTAATATTAGCCATAACCTTACAGCAACAATTTTTTAAAGTAATTTCTTATTTTTTAAGAAGCACAACTTGTGTTGAAAGCACATTTGCATTTTATTACCTCTAAATGTTTAACTACCATAACTAATGCTTGATTAATAAATGGCTAGTAACTGCTGCTACTTGAAACCTCAAAATTTAGATATGGCAAATTATTTGCCATTGAATATTGGTCCTTCCCAAGAAGCAACATACGGAGAAAAGGATCAAAATAGGAAAACAGGTTTAATACATGGTGTCTCCTAAGCCTCAATCTATTGTTCCAGCCAAGCTCATTAAATGCTGGGAATGGCTATAACGTTTATAGGTCATATTTAAAAGTGAAATTGTGGGACAAAAAAATCTTATTAAGTTTATGTGACCAGTCTTCTACAAATCAGATCTCAACTGGATATGTCTCTTTCAGAGACCTCCTCAAGGCAGCAGAGAATTCATAATGCTTTTGGGGCTTCCTGGAGAAACCCAGCCTACGTCAGCACCTGGAATCAACGTCCAGGTGAAAGGCAGGTATTTGGGGTGCGGGTCTTTTTTTTTTTGGATTTCGGATTTGTTTGATTTGAGAGGATTTAGAGGTTTTTGGTTTTGGTTTTTGTTTCTTGTTATGGATCTGTGAGGTTTTTTAAAAAGACTTCAACGTTATTTTCCCTCTTTATTTTTTTAATTTATTGAACATGCCATTAACTCACCACGTTGGTAGCTATAGAAGCATGAAGACTTTGGGACTAATTTGAATTAAAATGAAGCATTGTGGATAATACTTGTTTGCTTCCAGGCCTTCACAATGGAGCTTTCAGGCGAAAAAATTGCAAAAGAAAATATGAATTGGACTTCAAAGCTGTTAAAACAGTCTCTGGCAAAAGGCTTTACCTGAGGTGGCTGGTTTTTTCAAATGCAAATATGTAAAACGTTTAACCATGCATGAAGCAGATCTCAAGTGCTTTCTGTTGCTTCAAATGTTCCTCTCCCCACATCCCATTTCCTAAACGTTTGTGCCTTTTAGGTGGCAGCTGATTTAGCAGCTTCAACTTGCTTTTCTTGGAGATAAGTGGTAAGTGATGCTCAGCCTGGGAGCTGCAGCACCACACCTGAGAACCAGCCCAGTTTGCTCTTCACCTTCACGCTTTGGGTGGTCCAAAAATCCCAAGGAAGTAAATGTTCCCCAGCCTCGATCCTCCACGACGTCAAGTTCATAAATATGGCTTTCATTAGAATTATTTCAGCAGAGCTACATGACAAAACAGAAGAACCAGCAGAATAGGATTGAAGAAGCAGAGTAAGAAATCTTAGGAAGCTGCAGAATAAATCTTCCAGTCTGACCAATTTTAAAGTAAAATAGTGCAGTTAATGGAAATCTCACCATGCAGCCAAAAAGAAGAAAGCAGAACTGACAGCTATGAATCAACTACTGTTCTGTTTTTCAAGACATCAACAAAGGTTACAACCTGCTGCACAGCAGCTGTGGACACAGCTGTCATTTCAGATTTGATTTCATAATATCTGCTTTTGAATTAGGCAGACTTCAACACTGATTAGGAGCACACTTTACTTCCACAAATGCTAATAAGAAGTGCTTCCTCACAAGTCATACAGCCTTACAACATTTTGGCTTGCTCCAGAGATAAATCAAAAATATCCACCCCCATAATCACAGCCTTTTTATCTTGGCAGGTCCTTCCAAGAGCTCAGTACTCTGAATTTTCCACTATTATCAATAGTGTTAGCAACTAATACTTGGTAATTTTTCAGAACTCCTTTCAAGTCTTTCAGGAACTTACTTGTATGAAATATTAAAAAGAAAAATGTTCTGAAGTACTAATAAATTTGTCTCTCTCAGCCTCTAACATAGATGAAGAGCTGTACAGGGAATTTTCAAGTTCTCTTTAGGTCCTGGGGGTCTTTGGGGTGCTGGTTGGTAACATCATCCCACAAACCAGCAGACTAACCTCACCAACCCAACACAGGTAATAGAATCACCAGGACAGCCCTCAGCCATCACAAGTCACGGATATTCTCCATCCCAATACCCAGGGATATCCTAGCTCTGTGTTTAAGCAGCCAGCCACTTCTCACAGCAAACAGCCAGGCTGAAAAATGTATTTAACTGCCTAAAGATGCAGAAAAGCACCCAGGGAGAGCTGCTGAAATCCTTTAAGTGAGTAACTCCAATTTACTCTCATCTGTGTGCATAAACTGCCCATGAATCCCACAGTCTGGCAGCAAAACTGGTCTGAAACTGAGAAAACCAGAATATTTCTGCTGGTGGCGAGAGTTTCCCTTTCCATGCAGGGCACCCTTATCCCAGGTAAGAAAAGCAGCTGACGTGCGCAGGTGATGCACTTTCAGTCACAATACAGACCATCCATTTCCCATCAACAGGAGCACCAAGCTAAGGTGTCCAAATATTTAATTGAGATTATGCTGGGAATTAAGTATAAGATTAACAATCTCCGAAAGTGGTGTCACAGGACAATACTCATAACTGTGGTAGAGCTTACAAAGAACAGTAAGGTAATTTAAAAATGCTATTAAGTACACATGGATGAAAAAAAATGGCACGTGGCACTTCTGGCATAAGATAGTCATAGAGTATGTTTTTAGGGCCCAAAAATTTCTTTTAAGTTTGAGAGCGTGAGATATTTCAAAATGTGCACAAAAAAACAGAGAGAGATTAATCTCAGGCAGACAGAAGCAAGAGAAGGAAAAGAGTCATCACATGTATGAGGAGCCAATCCCACAGGAACAATGACAAAAGAGGGAAAATTAACAAGTAAAATTTCTCATAGTTTGTGCAGGATGCTTTTTGTAATTCAGTAGGAGTTATTATACTGCAAAATTCAAGGGGATAAAAATACATTACAGCTCTTCTTTATACCCTGCTCCAAGGACTCTTTGTCTAAAAGAACTGTATTTTAATCTGTTTGCCAAATGTTTTCAATACAATCCTTTAATACAATAGTGTGTGGAGAATTTCAGGCTAGAAGCAATGTTTGGTGCATTATTTCTGCTGTTTAGTTCTTCACCTCTTACATGTACGCAGACATAACAGGGCACAGGAAGACAGCCCTTCCACATGAAGTGTTAATAAATTTTTAATAAAAAAACATTTCTCCAGGCACCAAATCCTGTCCCTGCTGAGGACACTGGAGTTTTACCATTATCTTCAATGGAACTGAGACACAGTCTCCAGCTATATATTTCATATAAATTATATTGCTATTAGACTTGATTCCCAACAGAAATTACAGTCATACAAGCTCTAATATTCATGAGCTCCAAAACAAATCAAAATACTTTCTTTTTGCATCCACGCACATGCACTGATTTTTTTTTTCAAGTACTACTGCGATTAAGACAAATTATGGAGATTTTTTTTCTTTTTTTAGGCTTCCATCAGGAGTTCCCCTCTATTTTAAAAGCTGAGCTTTGTTCTTTCTGAGCTTGGCACCTACAAACACGAGCCCTGTTGCAGGAAGGTGCACAGAGACACGAGCTCAGCAGTCCTGTAGTGGCTCTGGAGAGGCTCAACCTGGAACCTCCCTTCTTGGAAGAGGCTGAGCAATTCCTCAGCTGGCTTGATACCAAAAAAAAAGCATTCTGTGTGCACAGAGCTGAAGTGCATAATAAATCATACCTCAGTTTTGCCTACATGCCAGGAAAGGTGGATTTCCCCTTCCCAATCTGCCTGATTGCCTTGCCTGCTCTCCACTCACAGGAGTGTGGGGAAGCCAAAGCTCCAGCCAATATCAGTTTGCAGTTCTGTCATACAAAGCACACAAGTTCACCCAAATTCAACACGACAGCCAGGACTTATCTAAAGTAATGGCCACCCTCACCCCCTTCTGTCCAAGGCACCAACCAATGCATCCCAACTGCAACATAAGAAACCTCCTGGGCTCCGTGGAAACTGAGAACAGATTTTTGGAACCCCAAGAGCATGTCTAGCCTCTCCTGACTCAGCTTCAAAGCTTAAAGACATTTTTAAATGTTTTTTAATTGTGTGAAATGATAGGTCTATCCAACAGAGAAAGCCAGAAACCACGACTAGGGTCTTCCAGGGTTGAGTCCCATCTCTCTTGGTGCTGCCTGGTGAAGCACCAGCCCACCCAACTGGCAGCAGGCAGCAAGCAATGTTGGGTGAGATATATTTTAGCAGAGATTTTCTCATGAGTTGTCGCTTGTAGGTGAATCCCAACTGCTTGCTTCAATTGTTCCTTTTAACATAAACCAAAACATCTGGTCTGTTATAAAATATTCTGAGTTTATTTGCAAGACATTTGGAAATCCAACACATTTGCACTCTCTGGAAAAGAGTAAAAACCAGCTCCCTAACATGCAGAATTTAGCCATTTGCATATGAAATTAAGTTTTCATATCAGATTAAATCAATTTTATTTTTCATTTCTAAATCTCATTTTCCTCACCCTCTATTCTCCCAAAGTCAGCCAAGACCATGTGCCAGATACCCACAATGGTGAATGATTATTCACCAAGCAACCCAGGGAAAGAGGGGATTGCAGGATATTGTGGGAGGCTGTAGATACCAACAGCTTTAAACAAGGTTCCAAGTGCTAAAAACAGTGAATTAATCTACATTAGTCTCCCTGCTTTACCAGCTAGACAGGTCATTTAAAGCTGTTGTATCTTCGCACTACACTGCCGGCAGCACTGGAGACATTTTCACAATTCATCCTGCAAAGCAGTACACTCTAATTATTATTTCTTTTTCTTCTGCTTAGGGCTTTGCCCATTAGGTGGTGGGAAATCAAAAGGATATATGCAATGGTTATTCTGTCGTCTTCACAGCTCTTAAACTGCTTCTCTAGCTTATGTCAATGCGTAAGTAATTGTGCCAACATATAAGTATTTATGTGCTTAACTAAAAAGGACATTAACAAAAGAAAGAATACTGTTATTTAGATACCAGCTAGAGATGCTGTGATCTGCAGACATTTTCCTGGTTTTTTACAAGCAAAGGGCATTTCTTCTGATTTTAGATACCCTCCCCACCTCGCCAAACCCATGCGCTCCCATAACTGGCTCGTGCTGTGGTTCTGTCTCCTCAGCAAATTCACCCTTATTCTGTGTCATGGACCTGGTTTATGCTGACATGCAGACAGACAAACTGCAGGTTTGTTATCAGAACAGCCTTTTCCTCCCTCCGTTCCCTCTCAGCTCTAGCCATGGTGGCACTCAGTGGGACCTGTGGGCGAGCAGGACACCTCCTCTGCAGTCATAACACCTGTGCTGTGCAGGCAGCAAACAAGAAAACAAACTGGCTTGGGAAGTTTCCTGCCCACACAGCTCAAAGACACCAACTGGGGCAACTTGCAGACTCAAACAAAAGCTGAATTCTTGTTTTCCCTCCTAAGGCCACTTTGCTCTCTCATGCGGGACACACCTTTTGTGCAATGTGCCCCTGGGGGCTGCAGTGATGGGTTAGCCAATCATACAGAGAGAAGAGGAATTTGACAAATGGATCGTTTTTGGTGTACTCTGCACTTTTGACTCATAAATTCCACAGAAAACAAGGTAAATGGAGCATAACTTATTAATGAACAGAGCCCTAAATATCAAATGATCTGCTGCGAACCATCAGCAGGAATTGCAGAACCTTCACATCATGTTGGTTATCACATGCTGCAGCAGTTCAGCGATGGACAAACTCTGCAGCCGGGTGTTAAGTCATACAAGATAATTTAGAAATAACATCCTGCTTTCTGGAAAGCATGTTACAGGGACGCGCTTGCCCGACCTTCAGACTGTGACCTCGAGACAGTGATCCTGCAAGCCTCACCTTGCACTGCAAGCCTGAAAGCACCATTAAGCCCATGATGAATTGTGAGCCTTGGGAAAGGCACATGAACCCTAAATCTCACTAGAAAGCTGGGGGAAATTCAGGCAGTTTTGATGAGAAACACCAATGAATTTTTTGTGTAGTGAGATAACTTAGGAGCAACAGCTTTCTACCCTGCATCACTTCTCCTGATGGGTAAAAATGGACAATCCCTCCAGGTCTGAAGGTCTACTAAGGTCCAGATTAAGCCTGAAGAACCACATTGACTATTCTGAGAGAGCACTACAGGGCAAGGTAAAAACTATGAAGACCCTTCAATTTCCTGCTTTCTAAAGGTCATTTGGGTTTTTTGAGAGTTGAGAAAACATGAAAAAAGAAGGAAAGAACAAAGAAAATCATGCACCCAAGTAACTCTTCTCAAATTGTCTCTGTGAGTCTGAGGATAACTCGCAGAGATAGGTGTGAACACACACATGCTGGCACACACTGACTTTTCATGGTCACAATGAAATACCTGCTCTGGGGCATTTTCCCCAGCACTGTTCTGGTTTGAATTAATGAGCTTGTTTCTATGCTTTTTGATGTCCTTGTCAATGGCAAGGATTTGGAATTAGGTGGTGTTTAAAGTCCCTTCCCAAATCATCCCATGATTCTTCTTTCACATTAACATGTATGAATCTTCTGGAGTTAACTTTAGTGCCATTTTCCAGTTTTCTTTCCTGCCTAATTTTTCCTTAAGAGTTTTCAAGCATTTCAGTACAAGTCTGCCTCCTGGCACTGAGCTGCAGTTACCTATGTGCTGTGGAGCTATCTTTAAAGGTTTTTTTTATTTGTATTGACAGAAGCTATAATGATAAAAAGTGTCCACTACTTTTAAAGGCCATTTCTCCCTGTATGTACAAATATGTCATCTTTCAACTGTCAGACCTCTAAATAGGTTTGGAGAGAGTTTCTGCTGTAAATGCACCTCTTTTCACAGGGATGGCCTATCTGTACTTTCCTTTCTTTCCTACCCTTTTGCACATTATCTTGCTCAAACAAACTGCCAAAATTTCAGCCAACAGATAGCAATTAGTGCACAGAAGCAAAATGAACCACTGCAGCTGGATGCAGTGCCATAGGCAAAAAACGCAATAGAAAGCTACTTTAGCTGAAATTGGTATTTAAAACACATTTCTATAAGGCTACAAACCCACCTTCTAATTGACTACCCATAAGGCTTCAGCTACACCTGCCAGGTAGAGCAATTTTCTACAGACTATTAAGTAAAGCAAAAGCAGCAAGACAGATTATTGCAATCTGACTGAAAAGGCAGCAAACTGATAAAAAAATTACCATTTAAGTCAACAGGAATAAGGACTTTCTACCTACAAAATATGAACTCCTATCAAAGGGAGCTGGGGAAGCATCTTCCTAAGTCAGAACACAGTTACTCAAACCTACATATCCTCCTTACTGATATAAAGGCATATTAGTAACTAATAATAAAAAAAAACACAAAATAGAAGCCAGCACGAAGAATTGAGAGATTAGCAGCAGCTAACTCAGTATAGAGACACTTTACTGCCCAACTTAGTGATTTTTATACAATACAGACCTTATGTAGATCTCCCTTGAGACACTGTCACCACTAAAAGGAAAAGGTCCTGCTCATTTTGTCATTTTCAAGTGAATTTCTCACAAGGGCCTGAGAAAATACACAGTGTTTCCTTAGCTAGCTTGGCAGATGAGCAAGATTATGGGGAGGCAGCTAGGCAGTGGAGCAGAGAGTACTACAGAAATGATGGATGGTGTGGACATCTTGGCCTTGGGAGGCCAGAAACCTTGGGAACAGCAAATAGAAATGTAAGGGAGGAAGCAAAAAGGAATGTGGTGTTTTGTTTCAAGGAAGTCATGTAAGATTGCACTTGCAAGATTGTGGTTAAACAATATTGCTAAGAAACATTAATAATGTGATTATTGCTTGGCACTAGAAAATTTTACCTGAAGCTGTAAGAGTACATAAACTGAGCTTTGGAAACAAGAGACAACTTCACACAAGTTGACAACTTCACAATAAACAACTTCTTGCCTGCACCTAAGTGGAGTCCCCGTCTCTCAGCCACTGACACAAGATTTGTTGTTAATTCCCAGTATTGATGTGCTGAAAGTGTTTTCTGCTGGAAACATAAAGGAGCAAGGTAAGGCTAAAATTACTCCTCTGCTTGAATAATGTGCCCTGTTTACTTTGGTAACCCCATTCCACAATTGTCCCTGCCTTCGGCAGCATCAGCCTGACAGAAAGTAAAATGCTGTTAATGCATTAAATGGAACAGCAAGATTACACAGCCTGCCTCTCCAAGACAAAGTGTACTAACTACTGATAAATTCCACTTTTGTCCAAAATTAGAATGAAAAAGTTGCTAGCCAATACTTTCAGGAAACAAATTACATCCCTAGAGCTATCCAGTACCTGCGCTCTGTTCACAGAACCCATTGAGAGCCAAAGCCACGAGCAAGAGACTGGATGTCACCAGCAACTGCTCAACTTTGAGAGGGGAAAAAAAGACTTGGGGAGAAAAATACTCCCAACCCCAGACAAAACTCTCTTTTCATAATATCTGTTACCCTCAAATACATCCCTCTTCTCACACCTAAAAGAGATATATGCTTGTTCAGGGACAGGGGGTTGGTGGAAGTCAGCATATCAAGAAGAGGAAAAAAAAAACCCAACTAAACCAACAGCCCAAAACACAACTGATCTTGCAAGTGATCAATCACCCTAAAGAGCTCTTTGGAGGTGGCAAATTATCAGAGATGGCACCAGGGACAATTTGCCATTTCTCCTCATATATATTTTGGTGATTTTGGGAGCAGTCAGGTATGAAAAAATACATCTCCCTGGTCTGCTCCAAGGATTACCTTCATTTTTCATTTGTTAGATCATGTCTAAAACACTAAAATGCAGATTTCAATGGCAGCAGCAAGTGCTACCTGGATAGATGTGGGCTGGTGAGAGCACTCCTAGCACAGGAATATGGCATTCCTCTCCACTTTTCTTCAATATTGTCAAAGGTTGCACCACTCAACACAACAAACATTAAAAAACAATATTACTTTTCTTCCCCCTTTTGTATATAGAATAATGGCTTTTCAACAAGCCAAATGGGAAACTGTGTTAATGTGTTTCCATGGGCAAAACTTGAGAACCCTGTAAATTGACTTGCTTAATGGACTTAGAAGTTCAGCTATCCATTCAGAAATTCCACACCAAATCAAACGGTTCAGTCCTTAGGAAATGCACACACATGGTTCTGCAGCTCTGTGGGTGCCATTATTTATGTCTGTTGGATTTGATGGAGAAAATGTCATTTGGAATGAAGGAGGACCTGTATCCGCCATCCCTCTGGCAGAAATGCACTGAGAGCCCTTCTTACCCCAGGGGACTGTGCACGTGCCCAGTCCTTCAGGGCGCCACACCATCTCAGTCAACACAGAAAAAAGAGTAATCTAAAGCACCTGCAGGCACCCTCATCTGGCTCTAAACATACTGTAATGACCAAGCTTGAGTGCTTTTTTAAGCTATTAAGAAGAAAATCAGCCCATTTACCTGTTTCCCCTGCCATGGGCAGTGACTGCTCAGGACAAGGTTGAGGCTGGACAGGGTTGTCCCTCACCCTTCCACGTGCCATCCCATGTACTCCTGTGCCTGGCAAAGCCACTGCTGAGCCAAGGAGCCTCATGAGAGCAGAGGTTGTGCTGGTTTGGGGGATGTGACCCCTGCAGAAGGGCAGTCCCTGGCATTAACATCTCTCACCACTCTGTAATCTGTTTACCTAGGAGGAGACAGCCCAGATGAGAGCTTGCCTCAGCCCAGGCTGGTGGAGGGGAATAGCCCTGGCCACACTCATCTCTGCTTCAGGCAGCATCCTGCACTCCTGTGTGATGGGGATGAGCTGAAGGTGAAAAATTCAATTTGCTGTGCCTGCTTTGGGGTTCAGAGCAAAGCAGGGTCCAAAGGTGATGCTCTTCTCTCTACTGCAATTTTTTAAATCCGATTTTATTTATTTATTTAGCGCAAAAGTTGACACGAAAGCCCACGGATAGTCATTGTGGCTGGCACTGGCAGCCAGCTCAGGTTGGGATCTTCTCAGCTCTGTGCACACCAGAAGATGAGGGTAGGAACTGGTGTCCATAGGGAGCTGCTCTCCAGTCCCCTCCACTCTCTGCTTCATATGCTGAGGCTTGGGGAGATTTAGCACCACTCAGTGTCTCTGTCACACCGTGGGATAGCCAGGCACTCTCCAGCCCTGATTCAGCCCAGCACATCCTGACTCTGACCATGCAAACAAATCCAGGCCAGCAGCACAGTTTGCCCGCACTGGAGGAGAGGGGCACTATGGCACCAAACACCCCAAACTATGGGAGCACTCTGGGAACCCTCAAAGAGTGCAGGAAAAGCAGGGATATTTTGGTCTGCCTGCAAGAATCTTCTAGGAAAGGAGTATAAATAGAGGAAAGGGAAAAAAATAGGTGAGCTAATGTCCTTTGCAACTTTTGTGAAGTATAAAATACACGAGAGAGAACAGGTTCCAGGTCTGATTACTCCTGATTTACAGAAATGTGCAACCATGGGGACACATATGTTATGCATATAATAAAATATACATGTGTGCAGCTGGGACCTACAGCAGAACTAAACCAAACTGAGAATACTCAAATCTTTTCCCTCCCATGTAACTTAGCTCTTCAGAGGGATTTTTTTTTCCACTCAAAATTGAAATGAAGGGAAAAAAAAAACCACTTCTAGGATTACACCCTAGAAAAACAGATTCCAGCTGGGAGCTCAAGCACCTGCAGAGAAGTATTTATAAATGAAAGGACTGACATGACTTTAAATACAGTGTCGTCAGAAACTTAATTATACAGCAGCAAGTCTCTAATTGGAAGTCACAGAGCAATATATTGGCTTTGTCATGTGATTTGATCCTCTCCAAACTGCTTTCCCAGGGTTGTTTGTGTTATCTGTCTCAGGTTTGAACAGCAGTGTTTTTTTGCAGACCGTGGTGGGATTAGCCCTATTTATCTTCATGGGCTTTGTTTCCTTGAACACAGACGGAATTCACAGGGATTTGTTTCAGTGCTCCAGGAAATTCTTGGCTTGGCTTTACCCAGCCCAGAGGCATGTTTGTGCTAGCTGAAGCTAAGTATCTTGGGCACCCAAAAACTCCCTGTTCGAGTCAGCGTGTGTATCCCACAAGCAAGAGGGGGGGAAAAGGGCCACTTGCCTGTGATAAATCAGCTTGAAAGTTCTAACAGCTGTGAAGTTTCACACTGAAACATTAATTTCAGTAATTACATTTTTACAGAAAAATTGTGTTTAATGTGTTATTATTCCAAACTGAAAATAAATACTTCTAGAGAAAATCTCAAAAGAAATTAGTGAAAGAACTTGAAGTCCATCCTCAATGCCCTCCACATAGTCACATTTTCATCTGAGGGAATTCTGTAGATACAGTTATGCAACGTCTTTCTCTTCCTTTGTCTCCTCATCTCTGTCTAAAAATACAGTTATTTCAGTTTCCAAATTTCATTCTTGCTTTAAACTGAGGGCATATGATTTAAACATCATTCGTGTTCCACCAACTTGTGTTTTCTTAATCCAGGTGTCCTTCTGGTCTCACTGACAAGTAGATACAAATATTCCTGATGGGGGGACTTTCACATTTGAAAATAGTTCATTACATTCCTCATCTCTGTCTCACACCATATGACTCTTTAGGGCCTCCCAATTATCACAGAATCACAGAGTGGTTTGGGTAGGGGGGACCTTCAGCCACTGCCACAGGCAGGAACACTTTCCACTATTCAGATTGCTCCAAGCCCCAACCTGGCCCTGAACAAACACTTCCAGGGATGGGACACAGCCTCTCTGGGCAACAACTCATTGAGGGACAGCCAAAATAACACGAAACACAGCTATGGTTTTCTTGCCTCACATCCTCTGATTGCTCAGCCTGATGCACCTCCTGCGTGGGAAGTCCTCCCAGTGTTTATTTTCCCTTGGATTTTCCTGTCCTTCCCCTCCCCTCCTGCCCACCCCACTGCAGAGCTGCCACATAACCTCTCCAGTCAGGGTCCGGCTGTGCTAGCTTTGCTTCTGCTATTCCCCTAACACCTGGAGGCTGGTGGCTGTAACACCAAATGTGAAACAGCAGATTACAGAGCTGTAATTACTTGAGCTGGAAGCTTCCAGCCCAGCTGATTTGTCCTGTCATTTAAAAATCTACTTGTTTCCAAACACGGCTGGCGGAGATACAAACACGCAACCCTCTGGCAGGGGTCCAGGCAGCACCGACGATGCTGCGCTGCTCCAGCATCACAAGTGAGATTTTCCACGGCTGAAAAAAAAGACAACAGTGAAATTGATATTACGTTTTCACCTAGGGGTCATGAAAAGATGAGATAATATATTCACTCCAGATAGCCTGAAGGAATGTGACCTTTTCCCTATCATTTGTAACCCAGACGGCTGAAATGAGCACCAAATCCAATTATGGTATATTTTTATTTACCTAATCTACCAGCAGATGGCCTTTAATTTTAAATTTTCTTAATTTTGGAAATCTGTTCAATCAGAACTGGCAGCACAACTCACATTCCCCTCTCCACAGGGAAGGGTTTAATGACAGCCCCATGCAAGCTGCCACTTGGTTATTGCCTTCCTGGGACTCTGCTCATCAGACCCTTCCCTTGTAATTAGATACATATATTTTCTTTGTCTTCCTATTGGATTATGAGGCATTTAAGGCAGGTGTCATCTTTCTGAGCTATGATTGTAGAGTATCTAGCAAAAGCAGAGGCTAACCCTTAGCTGGAGCTCCTAATCACCACGGTAATGAAAACAATTCCTTTTCAAATGTAAATTGAAGACTCAGTTCTCCAGTACCTGGAATAACTAAAGGATAAATACCTCAAGTATAGCAAAAATTGAGTTTAAAAGGAAGGTAATTTAAGCTGAGCACAATATGTATTTAATGTATAAAATTAAATCATTGAATGATACCACACTCCTTTGTTGTGAGCTTTACTGACTACATGCCCATGGAAAGGCTCAAGCTCATGGATCGAACCAGAAACATTTCCTTTTGTTTCATTTCTTACAATTCCTTAGGAACATTTTTGAATGGGATTCCCTGCCTTTCTCCAAGAAAAAACACTTGGTGCAGGCAAGAGCGGGTCAGAAACATCCCCTCTGTCAGCTGCAGCATCTTCCAGCAGCTCAAGCCACTCAAAACTCTGTAGCCTGCAGGGAATCACCAAGGTTGGAAAAGAGCTTCAAGATGAAGTCAGATCTCGAGACAGACTGCAATAAATACCTTTCCTACTACCAACACCTGCTGTGAGCCCAGGCTGGCTCTGACAGCCACTGATGGGGGACACGTTCACCATCCGCCCTGTTCCCAGAGCCCAGGAGCTCCAGGAGCTGCTCAGCTGCACTGGAGGGGATGAGCAAGTTGGTCCTGTTTTCCCTTCTCCTCTGCCCAGTGGAGCCCAGTGGAAATGAATTACCTTCACAAGTAAAATACACAGACCTCAACAAGTCCCTATTTGCATCAACCTGTGTTTTTCCTAACCACAAAATGTGGTATAAATTACTCAGAGACACTTTCCCTTTTCCTCACCTTTTAGCAGAGCAAAACACAATTTACATTCTGTTTGTGGGTGAATCAAGTGAAATGCTTAATTATAAATAGCACTTGTACATATAATCCTTTCAGCTGGAATATTTTTATAGTAAAAATAAGCAAGACCTTAATAATGATTTCAGTTACAAAACTTAATTAGGCCTGCTTCTCATTCCAGCTCAGGCCCTGTGCGTTGGTTGGGTGTAAATTTGCACTTACTGGATAGGGCCGTGAAACACCAGAGAATAACCATGGGAAGGGGAGAGGGATCCAAGCTCCACTGGCTGCAGTGATGCTGTGAGAATGAGCACCAGCTGAGGATCTATCCCCAAATAGATACAAGTGGTCCCTGGCAAAAACAAAAATTATACCCATTAGTTTTATTTATGGAGAGCTAAAATACACACTTTCTAAAGCCAAGTCTGCGTTCAGCAAATGAAATATGCATGTAACTTGCCACCAAGGTTAGGGAAAGGTGGAGAAGAATGTTTGTCAATGTTGATAGTATTTTTCCTCCAGTATATCTACTAGGATAGAGCATCTTCTAAAGGAAATAGCATGCAAGATAATTAATTTTATGCATAGTCTAATTGCTCAGAAATCCTGTGATGTTACCATGTTAGAAAGCACTAAATGACCAGTCAAGCTGCACCCTTGAGGCCACCAAAACCTGCTAGATAGCAGGTAGTTGGGGGGG
>WBMY01013876.1:1191822-1222949 GCA_013397315.1 Donacobius atricapilla
AAAAAAAAAAAAAAAGCATCCCACAAGAAACAAAAAAACCCAGTAGTGATGGAAGATGGCCAAGACAAGAAACATCTCAGGCTACGGCTGTGTAAGCCAGCTGGCCTGGGATTACAAACAGGTTTGGATCCTCCTGGTCACAGGTGCTGTCCTAACCTTACCAAACCAGGGAGAGGCATTCCCTGAAGGCTCCTCTCCAGCTCCTCTGTACATGGCTTAACCATGTGCAGGAGGGAGATCCCCAGCCCTCACAATACTGATAAACAAAAGGATTAACCCCTCTGTGATCAACACCTTGGGAACCTCTTCCTTAATTTTATAGGGAAGTATTTTAGGCTCATACCTAAAGACATGAGGTGTACATGTAGATGTTTGCACTATGCTAAAGCCATAACACACTAAGCAGGATGTGAAGAATATTGAAGATGCACTGAATCAGATATACCTTGTGATTATACAAGATCCAAGACTACTTAAACCAAAGTCAAAACACAGCCAACATTGGAGCAACAGAAACTACTCAGGGTCAGCTCTGGGTACAGATGCACCAACACAGCTATCTAATCAAAGAGGGGTTTTCCCCAAAAAGCAGCCAGCAACAGCTTTGCACAGATTTTTGCCTCTAGTCCTTGGTTCAAAAAAAAAAAAAGGAATGATGGCTCTTAAAGCCATCCACCAAACTAAGTCTCATGAAAGAAAATAAATACTGGGGGTTAGGAGCTTTGCTAAAGCAGGGACTAATACCCGTCAGCTTGGACAAGTTTTAACACCTCATAAAGCACCCAGCAGCTTCAGATACAGATTTCTGCTTAAGAAAACAAGAAGTACTGGAGGCAAATAATATTAAAAAAAATAGTTTCAGTTCTCTAAGCCAATGTATTTGTTAAATAGCCAGGTAAGTTAAACAAACAGAAAGATATACTGATGTGCTGATTTGTAAGATAGGAAAAAATCTACCATGTAGCAATTATACAGCTGGTTAATTTTAGGGAGAAACTTCATCTTTTTATTAAGAAAAAAGAATGCAATTATAACTTTGACATGAAACAATTTATCCCATTCTTGATATTTCTTTCTGTTTGTTGGTTTAATGCCTCAAAATTATTTATTTTATTATTTACCTCTATGTTTATTTTTGAAGAACATCTTTACTTGCCTTCAAGTCACTTTACTTATTAGCTCTCTGGAGTTCATGTCCTATTTCATTATGTTTTAATCTTTACAGTTGTTAATTTGCATTTCATTTCCTGTTGTAGCAAAAAAAAAAATACTAGCGAAAAAGTGATTGTAAATATTAATACAAGTCAACTGATAGTCATCCAATAAAGCATTTTGCAGCAACAGCAATTACCTATGTTTGAGGAAGAAAGTAGCAATTCAAGTAGCTACAGAGACAAAGCACTTCAAGTTGAGGGCACAGCACCTTCTTAGAAGTGGAGACTGGGACATCTCAGAACAGCACTTTAAATTAGCAACAACTTGCTGAAAAGAGAAGCTGCCCGGAGCAAAACAAAGACCTATTGGGTAAGCAGGTGTCTAAAGCACATCAGAAATTGGGCTACATACTCTCCACATCATCTGTTCAGTGCAAGCAACTGCTTAACTAATACCATGGCCGTGACACTGACCTACAAAAATTTGGAAAACAGTAAACCAAGGAAAAAAAAAAAATTCTGCGCCAGGAAAACAAACTAGGTAGGTCCAGCGTCCCCCTCCACACACCTTCTCTTTCACCCCTGGCTCCTGGCCCTGCACCACAGCCACTTCGGTTTTCACCCTGGGAGAGACACACAGCTCAGAACCAGGGAAATCCTTTCAATCATTCAGATCTGGGCCATTGTTCGGCAGGTTTTAAGCTTTGTTTTTGCTTCCTCAGGCCACCTCCCCACCACGCTGCTCTGCAGGGACAGTTCAACCACCAGCAGGAGAACTTCTTCCCCATCTCCAGAAGTGATGCCTTAGCACCAGTGGGTCATATTGTTCTGACAGTGGATAATTATCTTAGTTAGATGAATAAAAGGCAGCATTGTAAATACACCTTAGTTTTAGCAGAAGAAAGCACTTAGTGACTCCTAATGTGTGAGCTGAGCCCCAGCTCCCCTTGGCTCGATCATTAACCTCTGGAAGGTGCTGCAGAGGAGGTAGAAGGGAAGAGGGCAGCAGGAGCTGTTCATTAAAAAAGCTCCACAAAAAAGAAAATGAAAGCTCCGGGACTGCCATTTGAACTTTCCTCTCGTAGCTCTGCTAGTTGGCCTCAGACAAAGCCCCTGGTTGAGAAGGGGCTGACCCGCAGTAAACTGCATTTCCTGGCTGGGTTACTGTTCCAGGGCCCCAGCACACAGCCGCGGTACCAGTGAAGAAACAGCCACACGGAGCCGTGACAGCGGGGTTTTGAGCAGAGCCTCATAAAAGCTCAGTCTGGGCTTTCAGCTTCCCAGTGTTTGCAAGAGGATTGCCTCTAAAACCTTACACTTGTCTCTTGGTAAAAGCTCCACCAACTTGCAGCAAATTCCCCTTCTAAAGCCATTTCTCCAAGCAGCTCCTGTCCAGGTGTCACAGCAGCCTGCCCTACCACACGTGCTGCCTGCAGGCAAAACACAACAACTAGATGGACATTATAGTCATTAAAAAAAAATAAAATCAGCTCTTTTTTCCAATATTTTCCTCTCCAGTTTCTCAGCTTTTCTGTGTTTACACAACTGTTTTGCTCAGGACCAGTACGCCCCACACTCACACAGGCCAGGGGAGCTCTGCAGCCACCAGCCAAAGAAGCTGCCATAGGGACAAAATGTCCCAGCTAAAATTCTGAGGATCTTACAGGATTGATCCTTGCAATAAAAAATTAAGAGTTTAAACCTGGAAAAATAGAGCTGTTCTTGATGAGACATCTAAGATAATTTAATCATTAACTTAGAAAAACCTTGGAGGTGACCTTTTAGATAAGCGTAGTCCTCACAGAGTTCCCTCTTGCAGGAATAGGAAACCATTTCACAGGCGTTTCAATATCAAACTTATTCTGTTAACTCCCCCTGCCCCCATGACTGGGAGGAAAAGGGAGGGTCAAAGTGGTCAGGGAAGGAGCCCCGCTCTCCTGCAAAGCCATGGAAAAAGACAGAACTAGTGTGCTCTGCCAGTGGTGTAATTTCCCAAAGAACTGGAAAAAACAGGGTTGGCACAGCTGGGACAAGAGCAACCCCCCCATCAGAAAAACCCATTATATCTTTAAAGGAATTAAGATTGACAGCCACATAGGGAGAACTGCTGCTAATTAATTCAAATAAGGAAGCACCCAGGAATTAACTGGAATTTTGCAGCTGCAAATTCCTGCTGAGCGAAGTCAGTCTCACATCTGCCAGCTTCCTACAGATAATATTCCCTCCCTGCAAAACAGGATCTCTACCCTGCATATCTTCCAGATGGTCTGGCTTCCCCCAGTGCTTGTCCAGTGCTACAGGGTTGTCACCCAGCTTCGCTTTTACCAGCCTTCTCATGGGACAGCCCATGTATGGGAAGAGTCTCGGCAGCTTTAATGAATTTTCACATCTTTTAAAACAGATTATCATCTTTTTTCCAGAGGAACTGAACAAACCCTCCTCTTGCTAGACAAAGGGTTGAGCAGCCTCTGAGTTTTGCTGGGGCTTAGAGTGATGTAGCTGGAAGCAGGGAGGCTTTAGCTGACAGATAAAGTTTGGCAGAGCTGTCCCAGATTCTGCAGCAGCTGCTCTGATTCATATGTGAGAAAAACACACAAGAAAAAGTGAATCAAAAAGGTAAAGGTATCAAACAAGATGAAACAAGAACTGAACAGAGAAGCACCCATCCAAGGTTTAGGCAGCAAATCATCCCATCCCTGCTTTGTGATCTCTGATCTGAGATGTATTAATTTTTCTTCTCCTCCTTCCTAAGCTCATTCAAGAAAACCTGGCTCAAGGGATGATGCAGTGGTGCCATGCACAGACACAACACTGAGCAGGAAACCAAGGCCCCCTCTCTGACCAGATTAAATGTTAAGAGAATGCACAATACCCATCTTAATCACACTCCTTTTTTCTTTCTTCCTGCCTTCCTCTCTTTTTTTATCCCTATTCAATTTATTTCCATAGATCCTGAAAACCTTGGAAACAGCATGGGTTTTTAAGCTGCTAACAGCAGTCCCAATCCTTCTCACCCCCACCCTTCCTTTGTCTCCTGCTGGACTCAAACCCAAGTGACTCAAACTCAGTCATTTGTCTTGCTGTTGACTGCAGGCTCTCCAAGACAACTTTCCTGACTTTGTACTGGGCTTAGTGAAGTCCTGGATCATGACTAAGGCTTGAAATGCTAAGGTACTCTCAACTAGAATAGGTTTCTGCAGTCATAACTGTCATTAAAAGCACCTGTTTTGTAATCACCACAAAATCTTTGTAATCACCACAAAATCCTCCTTTTTCTCTCTTTGCTGCATGATACTCTCATAGTGCAGGATGATACCTCAGCAGTTGTTTTCTCTACTCAGGGTTAAACTCTGAGTGGTGCAGGAAGCTGAATTCCCTTTGAACCATCTTGCCTCTAAGCTGGTGGAATGATGTCCATGATCCTCAGCAGATGGCGTGGTCACTGAGGTTGGTAGGAAGCAGCTGCAGTCCCTCCCCATCAATAACAGTCCAGCACATGGCTCAACTTTGGCTCCCAAAACAATCATTAGTAATGATCCATCAAAAAGTTTTTTGATGAGTGAATGATAAAAGTAAACAGGACATGGTAATAATCAGACTTTATTTATGGCCAGGTAAAACACCACTGCTGTCAATTTTACAAAGTGACTTTGAAGGAACTTTCCAAAGGGGATATTGAGAATGTTTCCCCCCCACACCTGCAAACAACCATAATCATTATTGATAGCATTTCTAGAATGGCAGGTACAGAGAAACAGAGACTGTTATTCTGTGTCAAAATTGGTTTATGGTGCCATATTTTTCCCCTGTTTAAGGCAGCACCACTCATTCACAACATTAAACAATGTTATTTATGGACTTTAGCAGAGCTTACTACATTTAAATGTTTTAGGCATTTCATTTTTACAGCATACCTTGTTCCAATATAATCAATGTGCTTTTTTCTCAGGCTGTGATAGGAATGCAGTTTGTGTTTTATAGCAAAATCAATATAAGAATTAATGGGTGACGAACAAAGTAAATTGTAAAAAGTGCAGCGAGGTTGTGAGATCTCTTTCGCTGTATTGATTCCATTAGCATGAGGCTGCCCAGTTGTACACAGTTTCATATTTGATAAGCAAGCAGCAGACCTCATATTCTGTGGAAGACAAAATGGGCAAAGTTCAGCGCTGGAATAACTACGCCAAAGTCATTGAGGTTAAAGCAAGGATGGAGACGAGCCAAGGTGGCTGCTGAAACACAATGAACTTCAGAGGCAGCAGCCGTAAACATCAGATGGTCACAAACGGTGCCACTGACTTTTATTAAAGGCTGTGATACTTGAGAGATGACATTCTGTGCTGCTTTATGCTGCTGGGTTATATGTCTTTTAATTAATTCCAAAAAATGATGAGAGGAGAATGCTACTCCCAAGGTTTTGGGGTGTTTTTTCCTAGTAGATGAAAAACTACTTTTTTTTTAATGCATGAAATCTAGATTTCTTGTTAGAGACAAGCAGGGAAGAGCTGTAGCAAGCTACAAGCAGTGTAACCTGGAACAGATTTCTTCTTTCCTTTGATGTGTTTTCACTTCTGAATTTTACTCTTACTCTTAACAAGGTTATCTGTGCTGGGGACTGGAAAGGCCTCCCTTGAAACATCTCTGGAGTCCATGTCCCCACTGGGAGCCCATAGCAAAGCTCATTCCATGCTCTCCTGCAAGCCAGGGGGCAGAAAGCATCACAGCACCTTGTATCTGGGTGTCCCATGCGCAGGCCAGCAGCACCCATGGCCCAAGTGATGGGTGCCCAGCCCCATCCCTGCCTCCCCTCTGCTCTCCATCCCCAGCAGCACAGGCACGCTCCTACCAAGGCTTCACCTCTGCCAAATACAGCCTGCCCCCTGCTGCACTCATACACTCAGGTCTGTGGAAAACTGACAGAGTGGGATCAAACATCTTTCCAAGTGTCCAAGTTGTCCTGGTTTCAGTTGGAGAAAAATTACTTCAATCCCAGCCAAGACCAGGACACCAGTTAACTCAGATTATTGCTTCACACTCCAACTCATATTTCTGTTTCACAATCTGTATCAACAAATTGCAATGATGCCCTTCCACCCTGAAAAGCATCTATAATCATTCTTATTCCAAATAACAGATTAGATGCATCTGTTCATGTTGTTACATTACTTTTCAAAGCTGTGACCAAACAAAGCAATTACTGTTCAAATCGGACTCTGGATACCTTCCACAAACAACAGTAAAGCATTCTGGGGTGCTGTAGCATCTGTTTCTATTCTCATCTTCTCCCTTTCCATTGGGAACCTCCTTTACATTTCCATAACCATCAACAGGTTTTAACAGAGCCCAGCAAACAGGTCCAAGAATGGTAGCCATGACAAACATTTTCTGCAAGAATATTAGCCTCCAAATGTTAAAAATCATCCTTACATGACAAATTTTGTTCCCTCTTTGTTGTGAAAATCTGAAAGTTTATTACTCTTTGGGATGTACTTGAAGCAAAATAATTTAATTACATTCTATTTCAAAAAAATTGTTGATACAAAGTGTCAGTATTTGGAAAATTTCACAGTGCGCATTCCACTGTCACTGTCATACCTAGTGACTGTTTGTTCGAAGAATTATTCCAGCATTGCAGCTACCCCAGTGTTAAATATAATAATAGATGGTGTGATTGGGAAGGTTCACCCATTGCTCTCACATTTAAAGTAATGAGCTCTCCTACTCAAACATGGAGATATAGATGGCAAGGAATAAAATGCTGGCCTTAATTGAATTGGTAGTAAAATACTCATTGGCTTCCCAGGGCTTAAATATAATCAGTTCCTTGCAAATAAAGATGATTGGTAACATAAATTAAATACTAAATAAACAATTATTATGAACTCTATCCTGACTTTGAGTGTCAAGAAGGTAATGTAGGAAGACCCTGTTTATTCAGTCATGGACCCCTTAACCCTATTAAAAACAAGTTCTACACACAAATCTGCATAACAGCCCCTACTGAAAAGCTTAAACCAACAGCCTCAGACCTCTGTGAGTCTTGACTATTCACACATGCCTGGAGATGGGGATAAGATCCCCCAGCAGGGGATGGGAGCAGAAGTCCTCAGCCACATGCGCCACATCTTCCACCAATTCTGACCCTGGCAGGGAGAGGGAAAACCCTGGCACTGTTGTGGGAAGGGTGCTGATATCCCAACAAAACCTTCTGCTAAGGGATGCAGAGGGGCTGAGAAGGGGGGCCCATTCCTTCTTCTTGCTCCTGAGCTTCCCACCTACTGCAGTTCTATAGTCACAGATTTTGTGTCCTTATGACATGAACTTCCTCTGGGCCATTTCTGGAGCAAAGCACAGAAAAGTCTGCAGCACTTTCTAATTTAACAGAAGTCACATTTTTAAGTTTTTTTTGTTTTCTGGTTTACTTCTTTTAAGAGAGCAAGATATGCTGATAGTAGATTTTTTAATTATTCTATTAAAATAGTGCAAATTAACCATCTGTATTTTTTGCCATACCTGATTTCAGTTCCTTTTCAAGCTGCTGATTTTAAATACACAGAGGATTGCTTAAACCACACACAACCAAGCACAGTGATTGCCAATCTCGTGGCATTGGATCTTACAATTCTAATGTTATTCAACAAGATATGGACTAGATTTAGGTTCACTTAGTGAGGCTACTTTGATGAATCACCAGCTGAAGTATCTGTCAGTATGTGGTGATCTCAGCCCTGAGCAGCTGGAGCTTTCAAAGGAAAGCATGAGCATCATTATGGGCTGGATATTAAAGATGGTTTACTTTCAACAGCCTTAGCTTAGCAAAGTGTTGGGTAAATAGAATTATCTACTTTATAAAAAAAGGCCCTGTTCTATTGCTGAAGTCATGCACAATATCTGGAAATTAGAGGGAGCTCCATAAAAAGCTTTAGCTTGAGTCCTAATGGAGTAGGAGCCAAGGTCTTTATCTGAAATATAGTGCTTCAAGAAATGTGCTACAGTTTATTAAGAATGAGATGCTTTTAATGACCACAAAGAAACACAGGCAAGGAAAATACTCTCCATTTTCACACACAGTTCTTCAAAATGCATTGGGAGATATTTATGCACTACACGCCAAGACTTATCCTTTTTATTTTAACTTAAGCATTCATTTGAGCAACGGAGCTAACGAGTTTATATTTCTGGTCTGCAAAATAATGCCAGGTTCTAATGGCATGGGGGATAGAGGCTCATCTCCTTAATACAGGGGCAACCACTCTCCCAATACAACCTCAGCATCACAACATGTTCAGAAATGCCCTTGCATTTTCAGTGGCTTTTGGTTTTGGTTTGCTGCATTTGCTGCAGCCAGCCCCTCTTAGATTCCAGCTAAAAACCTATACATCAGCAAAAATGCATAACCAAATTCACCCAGGTTTTTTCTGAGCCAAATTTTCCTTCACTGCTTATTGATTCAGCGCTTTCAGAGATTTAATATCTCTGAGCCTTCAGCTTGTGATCACATTCAGGTGAGGCTGGTCAAGGGATTCAACAGGGCTTGGGTAGGAGGTGATGCAGGAAGGTACAAAACACACTCTCATAACTCTCATTTGCACTTAAAAAATAGGCCTGCAAGGGAGAAGAAATCAAAATATAAAATACACAAAGAAAGGTTACAATAACAGCTATCTGAATATGCAGGATGTCTCTGAAGCCTCTTTTCCCTTAAATTGAGTAAAGAAACTGTCAGATAATGGTCAAATAAATCAGTCAGTATTATCAGCCACAGCTGCTTCCCATGCCTGTGAAGTGCACCATAAGCTCTGCTCCAAGACTTAGGAAGCACTACAAAATTCAGATTGTTCTCCACAAAACATGCTGAGATCTGGATATCATATTTCACTTTTTAATTAAAATATATTTTTCACTCCCTATCTACATAAGGGAAAACAACATAAAAGTAATTGAGACTTCACATTTCACATGTCAAGTCATGATAGCTTTTCTTATTCACTGGCATGCCAAATAAGTACTTATAGCAATATTCACCATCAAAAGGCAAGCAACCTCCTTTCCAAGGATGACGGAATCAGGTTTAGATAAAATAAGAACCAGCTCATGCTCAAAATGAATCCTTATGTCAGGCTGCTGCACCTTTGCAAAGTCCTTCATCTCTTTAAAACCTGCCATACTTCCTTATAATATACGGGAAAATGCAACAGCTTCCCCAGGCATTTCACAAAAATTACTTACCAAAGCAGACAGTATTCAGAAATTAATGCCTTTAGTACCAATGAGCAGGACTGAGCCATATATTGCAGGCTGTAATTTCAAGGTCTCTTTTATCCCTCCCAGGTATCAAGTATTTTGTTGCAGTCGTTTTGTGGAAAGCTTTTCTTTCTGGGGCTTTTCTGCCACTAATACATTGTTAACAGGAAAAGCATAAAAAGGAAAGAAAAGCATTTCCTGCCCTTGGAAGGCACTGCAGGTCAGAAGGAATGTGAAACCACAGAATAGTTTGAGAGAGCTGGGGTTGTTCAGACTG
The DNA here is from genome assembly GCA_013397315.1 of Donacobius atricapilla. Taxonomy (NCBI): domain Eukaryota; kingdom Metazoa; phylum Chordata; class Aves; order Passeriformes; family Mimidae; genus Donacobius; species Donacobius atricapilla. The sequence goes on from WBMY01013876.1 coordinate 1,201,498, forward strand.
GAGAAGAGAAAGCTCCAGGGAGATCTGAGAGCCCCTTCCAGTGCCTAAACAGGTTCCAAGAAAGATGGAGAGGAACTTTGCACAAGGGTCTGGAGTGACAGGGCAAGGGAAAATGACTTCACACTGACAGAGGCCAGGGTTAGATTGGGTATTAGAAAGAAATTCTTCACTCTGAGGCCCTCGCTCAGGTTATCCAGAGAAGCTGTGGATGCCCCATCCCTGGAAGGCCACGTTGGGGGGAGCTCTGAGAAACCTGGTCTAGTGGAGGGTGTCCCTGTCCTTGGCAGAGAGGTGGAACTGGATAAGACCATCTTTAAGGTCCTTTCCAACCCAAACCATTCTGTGACGCTTCTACAATGACATGTCAGCAGTGATTCAGAGCTGAGAGGGTCTGACAGCACAGGGACTGCTCCTGCCGCACAGGAGGGGTGTGGTCCTCTTAGGGATGGGTTTTACAGGGGTCTAGCCCAAAAACAAGCTTAATTTTTATGCATACAAACATGAACAACATTAAAAATGAAGTTTCAACTCACGTTTATTCTTAGGGGGATTTTTAACACCCCCTCTAGTGCTGGGGGTTGGAACTCCAGTGCCCTAAGACAGTGATTTCTTTTAAACCAGTAAATGCAAAACTTCCTATAATTTAAAATGTACCTGCCTCTGCCACGATGCCTTGTCAACTGCAGAGGTAATTTGGCAATTTATGCTATGCTAACTTAGAAAATAAGGGACTGAATGGTGCAGAAATAATGATTAGTGTAGTAAGATTTTGAAGAAACCCGAGATCACTGTTGAGGAATGCTGAATCTGCCCATTACCTCAGCTTAATGGAGCGCTTTCAAGTCTAAACAATTAATTTTCTGGAGATTTTCCACAGCTTCCTGAAGATCAGAGCAGAATCACAAACTCCCAACACCAACCCAATTTCCTCTCTGCAGCAGCTTTTCAATTAGTCTAGGTAGAGTAAGTGTAGAAAATACAGCACTTATATCAATCTATATACCTTTACAAAACTTTCCTAAAGCAAATAACTGGTGTCAAGGTTGGATAAATAATAAAGGAGAGTTATTGTACTGGATCTAAGACATTAGAAATCTTTTCAATTACTGACATTTAATTTCCTTATTATTTTCATTTGTTAGTTCCACCTCTTTCTGGATATATTCTTTTATTTCACCATTTAGTCTGTTTGGTTCAGAGCCATTATCAGACCATATTTAAGGTCTATGGGTAGCCAAGACATCAGACATGAAAGAAAAGTGATTAGAAACTCCACACTTTGCATGCTCTGTCTCATATCTTCTGAAATGTTACCCTAAATGCAAAACCAATGTGGCCTGACACTGGTGAAAGCTGGAAGAGTAGGAGACAAATGCATGAGTTATTTTTTACATTAGGTAGCAAACTGAGTTCCTCTTTAACCACTTAATTACTTTTGCCTGTCAGGAAAAAACATTGCTATGAAAATTAATATTATCTTTATTATGGATGTGTCCCTGAAGATGTCGATGCACTGACATATCTCCATGTATGAGGCCTGCAAGCAATGAAATAATTCTACCTTGTGAGCAGATGCAGGTTTTGCACTATCACAAGGATTTATTACGTAGTTTAATGGCCATTACTTAGCATCATCTGCTCTTTTTATACATTCTCTATCAGCATACCCATTTTCATCTTTCAGCCTTATTATCTTATGTATATGAACAAAGAATATGTGATGGGTAGAGGGAATATAAACCAGATCTAACTGGCCACAGGCAAGTCAAGCTCAGTTTCCCTGACTCAGGTAGAGCAGACTCAGCATAATGTGTATTGGGTACACGAAAATGTTAGCACAGAGCCCGAGGGAAGGACAACCTGATACTTAAAACAAAGAAGGCTCTGCCTTATCTTACCAATTTGTCGATACTTTCAGACATCTACATGCTTTTTGCAACACCTCAGATCTCCCCTCAGTGAGCAAGGACATCCAAAGAATCATAGAATGGTTTGAGTTGGAAGGGACCTTAGAGACCAGCTTGTTCCACCCCTCCTCCACCAAGGGCAGGACACCTTCCACCAACCATCCAAGCTCCGTCCAACCTGCCCTTGAACACTTCCAGGGATGGGGCAGCCACAGCTTCTCTGGGCAACCTGTGCCAGGGCCTCACCACCCTCACAGGGAAGAATTTCTTCCTCAGATCAAATTAAAGTCTACCCTCTTTCAGCTGCACAGCTCTCTCCTTTCCTGGAGGCTCCATACTACAGAGCTGACACTGCCAGACAGGAGTATGAAAAAAATTATAATTTCCTTATCGCCGCTGGGACTACAGGTCCCTCTGTGAGAGCTGGGTATGGCATGCAGGACATCTGCCCCAAACAGGTGTTTTGCTCCAGCACCAAGATAAAGAAATGGTCAGAACCACCTCTGGTACCATCTGCGCCATGGTACTCAGAATAAATCATTCATATTTCAGAAGAGCAAAACATGTATTGCAGTGTTAGCAGCTCCCTGCACACACACAATATTTCCTATTTCAATACTAGTTTTTCCAGCATCCCCCTCCATCTGAACACTCTGCAGTTAGTTCTAAAAGATTTTTTGCGTTTTTCTATAAATCTCCAGCCCCTTCTCCAGATGGACTGTAATATTCCTTTGTGTAGATCACAAGTACAAGAAGATTCAGAAGAACTTTAAAAAAAAAATTTGAGATTTAGGGCAGCAGAACTAAAGACTCATTGTGAATTCTCTACTATATCATCAGGAGAGAAGAAATACAGAGACGAGCTGTTGAACAGCGATCCCTCCGCTCCCCCAAGTGCATGGGAGATCTTACTCTGCTTTTCAGGCTCAGATTCTCCAAGTTCTGACTGAGGCCCTTCCTGCACTCCCAAAATTCATCTTAAATTCCACTTTAAATCCCACATGGTGCAGCAACAGCTCTCCAGCGGTGCAGCCTAAAAGCCCTCACATTACCCTTCCTCTAAAGAATACACGGCTGGGAACAGGATACCTTCTCCTTCTGCAATCCATTTGAATTCTTGAACTGGATGCTGCTGTGGGAAGGCAAATGCAACCTCAGCTACCTGTGGCGACACGTTCCTGTTGCTTTTAGGATCTCTATGACCTCCAGGTTTGGTTCTTTGTTGCACCAGGTGCTGGTGCTCCTACGAGCTGGTTGTTTCCCCAGCTCTGCCAGGCATCCTCCTCCCCAAAACCTGCAGGGACAGTCCCAGCTGAAGTTCAGCCTGTGACAGCAAGTTCTCACACTGTGACCCAGGTCACTTTTGAGCCTATTGCATTAGAACTGAAATAAAAAAGGAAAAAAACAGAGATAATCTGAAATAAAAGCGTAACTAAATGATGTGTGAAAACTAAATTGCCATATCACAGCTTAGTGCCCAGCCCAGATCTGGGTATTAGGGCACTTATGGCACAACGAGCCATTGACTCATCAGCAGCATGACAGTTAACTGCTCTGCTGACAAGCATAAATCTATTCCACCACTATTTTGTATTATTAATTAGGAGAGGGGGGGCAGTATTTGTAGCATATACTGGTGGCTCATCTACTGCTTAATGCGATAGGTTTTATTTGGCTTGAAAAATCATCTATTTAAATTGTGTATCAAGGTCATAACACATGGGTAGTTTCACTCACCGTGGCATTTTGATGGTGGCTGTGCTAGGTGGGAGCTCATATGCCATATCATTATTTCCCACACATCAACTGGAGATGCAAATAAACTTTTGATTCATAATGGGAACACAGTGGAAGCAAGCTGAAAGCCTGCCTCCAACAGCTTCAGTTAAAGGTATTAAGAGTTAAGGTACAAGATTTCAGAAGGATAACAAGATAAATCTACTCACACTCTACAGAAATATCTATCACTATTCCCCAATATTGCTACCCGTGTATGGATCTGATCAATATTCAGTATCACCTCTACTTTACCCAGGAGCTGTGCAATATGCTAAATTAGCTTTTTCTATTACCATATCAAAGATATGCTTGAAATTGAACATCACTGTAATTTAACTGAAATTACAGGCAGACCAGGTCTGTCTTGATCAGTTTGCAAACCCCTCTACATTAATCATATTAAAGACACTGCAGATGAACAAATCAGCAATGCAGGCAGAAAACTGGCTGGCTTGAAGAAAGTCCTCAAATACCCCTGACACTGGGGACACAGGGAGGCCTGAATGTCACTGCAGATGTTTGCAGGCCATGCCAGCACCATGGGGAGCATGCTGGTCCCATTCCCAGTCTCCCATCACCCAGCACTGTTCCACCATCACCATGTTCCCCATCACCAAATCCTCACCCCGACTCCAAAGGCTGGTCGCAGGTACACTCACTTGGGATGTACTGGCCCAATCTGAAAACGCCATCACTTCCCCCAGGTCCAGCAATCCATTTCTCCAATACCTGCCCACCAAGATGGTAGCACTGTGCAGGTGGCTGCAGCCATGCAGAGGGACTGGCTGTGCTGGTGTCCCCAGCACAGGGGCATGGGCAGCTGGAAGAGCAAGGAGAGGAGATTCCCTGCATCCAGCTGAGCTCAAGCAGCACCTACCCCTGAAGGGTGAGGTAGACACATCCGGTGCTTTTCCTGGCCACAACAGGTGCTTGGCTCCTGGTTCTGTCCATTTCTAAGAACAGGAGCTCCTGCCTTTGACTTCTCCAACCTTTGTTTCCCATCTCTTGCTTGGCCTCAGATATTTATTTTTTGGTAGGAATTTCTTTTTTCTTTCAGTGACTTTCTTATGCTCGGGACCTCAATCTTCAAATTATGTCCTTAAAATAAACCTGACAATCAGCAATATATAAATTATCATTTCCTTCTCCACATGCTTCAACTATTATCTTAATCAAGCAATCATTTCACTTCACTTATAGCCCCCAATTACCCAAGTTTGTATTATATCATCCGTATCTGATGGTACACCAAGCCATCTGCAAATCCTCAGGGCTAATGCAATCCTGAGCCCTAAAGATTTTCCTATTGTTTTGTGCTGCAAGAACTGATTTCTATGTAGAGCAATGACTATTAGATGACATCCAGGTGATGAGAGGGCTTTCTTTACACATCCACCATTTTATCTGACCTGTTAAACAAGACTTAACAGAAGGAAAAGCATCACTCTGCTAAATACAAGTGGCCTAGGTTGCTGTTGGTGTTCGCTCCCCACACGGGGCACGAACTGATGAGGGACTCAAATGACTGACACCAAAGACAGTGGCAAGCATCAGCTCTTTATTATTCTACAGTAAAACTTTCATACCTTTTCTCTGTGAACTCTCACAGGCAGTACCACACGACACTGACTCTTCTGACTCCTCTGACTCCTCCAACTCCTCCTCCACAACTCATCATGGGCGAGGTTGCCTGCAGCACCATCTCTATTCTCTTACAGTCCATTCTCCCATGGGGAGAGAACCTTGAAAAGGAAACTAGAATCAAATGTCCTTGCTGGGATTACTTGCACAAGTGAAGCTGGCAACAGTCACATGCTTTTGAAAACATTTTATAAGGAAAATTTCTCTGTGGGATGGCCATACACTTGCCTGGGACACAATCCTCCAGCTCCTCACTAGCCCTGCTCTTCATGGTCCTGAGCTTATCAAATTGCCCATGGCGTGGACATGCATTTTCCTGGGACATGGCCCTCAGCTCCTTCAGTACTCTGAGCACCAGGACAGAACAGTTGGTCAATGAAACACAGACTCCTGATTCTGCAATCACAGCTGACCACTCAGACCTGTAACAATCTCTGCACAGGGAGAAAATTTCTAGCATGGAAGCACCCCATTTGTATGCTCGGAGCCAGCCCACCTGCTCAGCCAGCACCAGCCTCCCTTCATGCATTATTAATGAGCAATATCAGCCTCCCGTTTTCAGTCAGCTAATTTGTTCTCACAGTCTTGATTCCAAATATCACACAAGTAATTCATCAAGTTATTTTAACTGTAGTTAGATAAGCCTGTTAGCCATCATAAATTTAAATAAATTATCATTTTCTCACACATGGAGGTGCAAGAGGCAGAGCATCTTGGCAGGTGAGATATACTCCTCTGCATCTTTGGTGACATGTACAGTACTGGGTACCTGAAATCTGTGTGGAAGTGTGCCCCCAAAGAGCTCCTCTGCTCTGCAGCAAGGAACAGAGGAGCCAGCCCTAACCACTAGCCCTGGGTCACCATGAGCACTTCACATGGGAGGTCCCAGCCACAAGATCTCAGTATGACAGATTTCCAGAGTTAAATGACAAACACACCCCAAAATCAAGAGTCTGCTTATTCCTACTCCTCAGGAGCTCTTGGTTTTCATTCAGATGCTTTATTTCATTTACTGAAGCCAAACACCCTCTTCTCCCTCACTTGCTCCACTTCTTTGAAGGAGTGATTTTACAGCAACTCAAAATTTCAGGTATACATCGTCCGTTAGGCTTTGCATTGCAGGATCCCACTCTGTGCTTTGAAAGTCTTTCTTTCTCCCCTGTCTTTGAGAAACATGGCGTATCAATGCCAGAACCCTGGGGCTACAAAAGAGGAGGTACAACCAGGCAGCGTCTGTCACCATCTCCACTTGCTTTGATCATGGGGACTCACTTTGCTCTAGGGAAGAGGAACAGCTCCATGTGACTCCAAACTCCTCTGAGGCTTAGCCTCCCCCAGAAACCAACAGAAGAGGGTGTGACACTGCAAAAACCCCAGCGTGAGTAGCTGCTTCAAGCGCTGATTTTCATACAAGTAACCTCGGTGGGGAGTGACACTTCACAGATGTAAATCATTCCTGACTTTGAGCGTGAGGAGCACCCTGTGCTGCCTATGGTTGTGTGAGGGGTTGTCACAACAAGTTAGCAACTGATCTTTGCAGAAAAGCTGCAAAGGTGTTGTATTTATTGCAGCAGGATGATGGTAAACAACTGTACATAATATAGAGGGAATCTCAGTAGGTGGAGAAATGAAATTACACCAGTCTTAGTTTAAATTGCTGGAATGAGGTTTTTTCCATGGATTTTAAATGAAGGTGCAGAAAATCAACATAACTGACTGAGGTTTATAATTAAAAACAGGAGGAAACATTACAAAGAGCATCAGACTTTGGGTTTTCTGGGACCAAGACATCCACTGTCTGCTAGGAGTTAGGATCAAGTATTGAGAGGTAGAGGAAGATTATCTAACATCTGCTTATGATGAGACTCTTCCAGCATTTGATATCCACGACCATGAAAGAAAGTCAACATGTCCTGGAGTGGAGTCAGGCAATTTTTAACATCCTTGCTTCTGCAAGGATGCTACTATGTATGTGGGAAAGGTGTTTCATTTCTTAATATCACAGACCTAACAAACAGTTTTAAATTAAATTCATACAAGTGAAGAATGAGCTTACTTCCAAATATTGCTTAGGAAGCATAGGGAATAAAAAGGTCCTTTTCAATCTAATTGTCCAATTTATGGAAAGAAAAGAAAACGGCAACAAAACATATGAAATCTCTGTGAAAGGGAATTAGCCTGTGGGTTTGGATTATTCCCATTTCTGATGGAAACAGAATGTTGGCTTCCTCGTATCTTTGGGTTACACAGACAGATTCAATAACCTGAAATATTATGGACCTCTTCCTTCCCATTCATCACATAACAGGCTGCAGATACGCAGCCACACCAATCGTGGCAGTGATGTTCTTTAGCACATCTTTTCAGGAGGACAGTGAGGGACCTGCTTCTCAGCACAGGCATCGATAGGGTCACCCTGTTGTCTTGACTGCAGTTCCAAATGCCAAAGCAAGAGAGAAAAGTCCTGGTGTTGGGTGATCTTGGACAGAGCCACCACCACACTTAAGCTGGGTTGGAAAAACATCTGTATTTCCCTAAAAATAGGAAATGTTCAGGGAGTGACTCAGACACAATCCCCCCCCCAAACACAGCAGCACGTGGGTGCTTACAGGTGCTTTCTAATCCCTTCTGGTAACTCTCATTTTCCCAGACCATTATTTTGTCAGTCCCCAAAGGTCTTTTTCCTGTGACTCTTTCTTGTCACCTTCCAGGTGCTGCTTTTTCCATTCCCTTCTCACTCAGGTCTGGCCTTCCCAAAACTTTCCCGCCTAATCTCCTGTCCTTTCTCATCCATAACTTGGTGTCCCTTCAGTTCCTTCTGCCCCAGGAGAGCTGAGAAATAGGGCACAATTTTTGGCCTTGTCCTCCATTTTGGCCGCCCTTTTCTCCTTCCACCTGCACCAATCTCTACTCACAACTGCATTTAATATTGCTTCTCCCTCCTTAGGTACTGGGTCCAGAGCTTTCCTTTCATTCCCACAGTGCTGGAGGCACCTGGAGGTGCTAGGAACTCTGTCAGCAAAACCCATGGCACCCTAAGGAGAGAAATGAGAGTGAGAAGTCCAGAACAGGGTGGGTGTGTCCTCGCAGAGCAATAGCAGGTGGAAACACAAGCTGAGGTTTTACCCCCACCCTGGCACAGACTCACGGCATAGCAAGAGCCCCCCAGATCTAAAATTAATCTCAGATCTCACCAAACCATCGCAAGACTCAGTAAATAAATATTAGTGAAATGCAGAGATCCTTGAATGAAAACTGGAGTGGAGTTGTAGACTGCCACGTTTCATTAATTTCTTATTATCTTATAAGGGCTTCACTGGAGCCCAGAGGACTGCATGAATAGTGCATGAATCTGAAGAGTTTTGCTGTCATCCTCACCTTCAGCTCGAAAATGTGGCTTGTGGGAACCCAGACCTGAAGGACGCCTTGGCTGAGGATAGAAAACATGCTCAGGAACTGATCCTGGCTGTTGGGAGGGGGCTGAGCTCTGAAGTCTTTTGAAGTTCAGCACAATGTAAATAAAACACATTTCATGAATGGGGATACCCTTCCTGAAGTTGGACTGAGCATGCTGAAGTGACACAGGAAAGCATTGGACTGTGCAGGTAGAGCAGGAATGGTCATGGACAAGATAGAAGGTTGCAGAAGAGGAAAAATGGTGGGTTTTAGAAGATCACAGAATCATTTAGAATCATAGAGTCATTAAGGTTGGAAAAGATCATCAAGAGGATATTCCAGTAGTCAGCAGAGCAGCCTCACCAAGTACCTCCAGTCACCCCAGCTCCCATAAAAATTTCTTCTGTCTTCTCACGGAGCAAGACAAGGTCCCAGCTACCACAGGAAAACACTAAGGTTGGGATTTGCCTCTTCTAGGAAATCTGCTCTGCCTCCAGACCAGATGGGATCTGGTGGGAAACAGCACTGCCACAATGGGCAATGCATCACACTGAGCAAATAAGTCATCTCTCATTGAGTTACAGAGGCTTCCCAACTACTCCTCTAATCAGCACAAGGTAACTCTCATTCATTTATAAGCACTTCACCATGTTATTTTAAAGGAAAATTATCTCTCTTGCATTTAGCTCAGCAGTCTGAAAGTTGATTTGGCTGAAACATAGGAACATCTCTCACCAGGAGAGATAGCAGCCACCAAGTTCTGAAAACAGCATTTTAAATCATCACTGTCATTTATTTTCTATGCATAATAGTACTGATGTCAGTTAATCTGCTTAAAACCACAGTGCTACTGCAACATTCACATGGGGAGCGTGAGGAGACAGCCAATAACTCTCACTTTCCCACCAAATCTAGCATAGCTCTGGTACCCAAACCCACACCTACACATGTTCTGTACTCAGTGTGTTTTACAGCTGAAGCCCGGCTACCTGGAGAGTGCTGGATTCAAGCTGACCTAAGCAGGAATGCTGGGCAGTGTGAAAAACACCAAGTTACAGATCTTGGTTTTGGCTGTTCTTGGCACTGTATGTTTTTTGCCTGCAGTTTTAAAACTTGCTTTATTTCTAAGTACAATCTGATTCTTACCCCTCTCAGTTCTCCATCAGTGATCTCAGAATCATGGGAACATAGAATCATAGAATGGTTTGGGTTGGAAGGGACCTTTAAGAGCATCTCATTTCACCCCCCAGCCATGGGCAGGGACACCTTCCACTAAACCAGGTCACTTCAAGCCCCATCCAGCCTGGGCTTGAACACCTCCAGGGATGGGGCAGCCACAACTTCTCTGTGCAGCCTGTGTCAATACCTTCAGGCACAGTGAGGATCTCCTTCCTAATACACAGTCTAACCCTGCCCTCTGTTAGTTCGAAGCCATTCCCTTCCCTTGCAGCTGCTGGGCTGCACAACCCACAGCTCATCTCCAGCTGCTTCCTGCTGAAGCACACAACAGGAGAGGAAGGCAAACACCAGCCGCACAAACTCAGGGTCTGAGGGTATTTCTGAGGTGCTGGTGGCGCTGGGTGGCACATGGTGGAGTTGACATCTCAGTTTGAGGCTTGGAGCTGGATCTGGGCACAAGGGTACAGCTGGAGGAGCAGGAGGTGTTGCCTCCTCGACAGACATCAATATAGCTCTTTGTGTGCAATGTGCTAATTCCAGGCAGAAATATGTGTGTGTCCTGCTACACAAAGCCCTTTCAGACGTTAATGACTCAAGCATTACAGGACTGGTCTTGGCTAGAAGTCTTTTGATATTGCCTTCCCTCATTTCACTGCCTGCTCGTGTTCAGAGCTGGGTTTTGTTTTGACCCCTTTTTCAGGACAAAGCTTTTGCACTTTAATAAATACAGAGGCTCCTCAGCCTGCTGCAGTCCATAAAATACAGACATTGATGAACTTCATATTAGTGACAAGGATAAACCTTTCATTTTTCTACTACACCAGGGGATCTTACAATCCTAAAAGATCTGCTGGGTGTCAGCAGCGCAGGGCCAGCAGCACACAGCAAAACTACTCTTCTTCCAACTGTTAGAGAGCACTAAACCCAAAAGAAAGCATCCCCTGCTGGCACTCACCAGCCTGGCTCTGATGCCAGGCAGAGCCCTGAGCCCACCCCAGCGACTCTGCAGTGACTTTGGCAGTTGGCACAGTCTGCTTTCCCAGCTGACATTGAAATAACTTTGCAGCAAGCAACCCACAGACACCCCGTGCTCCATTTACCTCCCCCGAAACAGAAAGACTGTGCAAAGCACTTTTCTCCATCCAAACATATCATGGAGATGCAGTAAGCATCTTTGCTTCCTAATTGAAATCATACATCACTTACTTAAGTGATACTAAATCAGACGCAAACATCACTGGCAATTCAAGCATTAATAACCAGTTCCCTGCTCCAAAGACAACAGGTCCTCTGCCAACATAATCCTCACTGGCTTCCCACAAAGCCAGCCCCTACTCTGTTCCTGCCAACCTGTCCCCACACTGCTGCTGCGCACATTCACCCCACAGATGAGTCTTTCCCTCAGAGATCATGCATTTTAATTTTAGGTGCCAGGAGAAGGCTGCAGGCGAGCTGTGCCTCCTTTGGAACCAGGGAGATGGGACAATGACACATCCATGATTACTTTTCCCAGGGGCTGGGGGCTGCAAGACATTCTCCTGTCAGTCCCGGGGGGGAGCAGGCTGAGGCCACCCCACCCACTCATTTGGTAGAAGCGAACCACAGCCTGCCCCAACCACCTCTCACATGGGGGACAGAGCCATCCCAGTTCCGTGTCCCGTGCAAATCCCAGTCCCACAAGTCATTGGATCACAGAATGGTTTGGATTGGCACTTTAAAGCTTATCTAGTTCCAACCACCCTGCCATGGGCAGGGACACTTTCCATTAGACCAGGTCACATCCCTGAAAGGCAACTTTGCCTTATGGGAGCCATCCAAGAGATTTTTATCAAGTCTATTCTGACTCACAGCTCTTAGAAACTGACTTTATTTCTTTTTTTTTTTTAATACCCAAAAAGATTTTGTAACGAATTTTTAATTTTGTGAGAAGGAGAAACAGGTTCTAATTCGCCTTTTAATGTGCAGCTTTTGTGCACCTCCTGGATCTCTGCTTTAATGATTCTCCCTCAACTCTGATTTTGACAGACCATATTGTATCATATAGAACTCATAGAATATCGATCTTACAGGATATAAACCATATAAAACCATAGAATGGTTTGGATTGGGGGGGACCTTAGAGATCACCCAGTTCCAACCCACCTGCCATGGGCAGGGATGCCACCCACTAGATCAAATTTCGCAGGCTCCCATCCAAAATTCCATAGCTTTAAACATGAAGGAAAGATCTTGCTCCCACAGGAAGATCTTGCATTGCTTTCTCCTTTAATCTGACTTTTTGTACCCCAGCAAAAAGGAGAGCCCAACACATGGTGATGAACACAGCTGAGTTAATGTGCAGCTAGCAATTAATTTAACAAACTTTCCAAAGAGGTGCAGTCCCCTGCCCCGTCAGCCTCCTTTGACTGAAGCTGCTGGAAGAGCTGCCAGTGGGAAATGGAGAGCTGACATCGAGCTCTCTCCCTCTCTCTCTGCTAATAGAGATGCCTATTTAGTTTACCTGTCCTGTGTCATTCTCCTCAGCTCAAGCCTCATAATAATAACAGCTATTATGCATAATCTCTGTCAATTATCTAATTTACAAGACTATTCAAATGGTCTTTGAGTTGAAATGTAATTTGCTTGTTACTGAGCCCTCTCGACTGCTTTGCCCCTGTGCCAGAGGAAAACCACTGTCTACTTCATCTGTGCTGCAGAAACAAAGCAGTTTTCCCCTAACTTTGATTTTCATTTCCCATTCAGCTATTAGAAGAAACCCATTCATCACAGCTATAGGTTTTCCCTCTGAAAATCTTCAGCATTTAAAAGCATTTGACTGAAATATAACATATTAATGGAAGCCATGATTGCACAGCCCTCTGCTGACCTTCCATAGGCTGAAACTGCTTATTTTGCTAAATTTATTTGCTACCCATTTATCAATCTAAATCTAAGGTGATTTTAAAGGTCATAAACCAAACAGCTACAGAAATATGATTACGGAATATGGAAATAAATTACAAACTCACAATGTTATCCCTTCCTGTGACTTAGTGGCAGAAACTTAGATGAAGTATGGGAACTTTTTTAACATCTTTTGTATTTGGGGATTCGTCTGCCTCCGGAGAGTTGCTGGAGCTTCATTAATCCATAATGTGGTGCTTTGTGCCTACTGAAAGGAGGATTAGAGGGGGCAAGCTCCAGGTCAGAAGCAGACTAAGAAAAGGCTTTAACTTTCCTTAGAGGGACAAGTCTCTCCTTGATGACCAGACACATTGTGCTGAGAACTTCCTTCCTATTGAATGCGTAGCACAGTCGTTACCACGTGCAGTTCCCAGACTGCCTCCAAAACAATTAATGGAGCATTAAACTGCCTTAACACTGCAGGATTAGCATGAAGCATGCTGAAGGTTATAGGAAAAACGAGCAAATGTTTTCTGTCTGGCGGACAGGAGTAAAGAGGAATCTTCATGAAGCTTTGAGGCCCGTCGAGCAAAGTTGGTTATGGTAAAATAGCCAAAACAATTCAGTGGGGATCACAGGGGTGGAGGAGTTGTGCATAACTGAAGCTGGGGAGAAGAAGCATGATCAAACTGCCCTGCATGGGCTGCCAGAGGAGTGCTGGATAGCACTGGTTCTCAGACAGCGCTTATTTGGGAGTGATTAGATATGAGCACAGCAGCAGCGGTCTCACACCCTTGTCCAGCTGCCATCCAGTTGCTTTCCCTTGGGTGTTCTGCAGACCAGTGCCCTAGTCCTGCCCTGCCATCAGGTAGAGCTCCTTGAGAAGCTGTGCATGTCCCATCCCTGGAGGTGTTCAAGGTTGGGTTGGATGGGTGTAGGACCAACCTGGTCTATGGAAGGTGTCCCTGCCCATGGGAGGGGGTCACAACTGGATGATCCTAAAGGTTCCTTCCAACCCATGATATTCTGTGATTCCTCAGAGTGAGTTGGACCAAGGAAGCCTGTTCTCTCTCCGACATGTATTAAAAGTAACTGGTAAATCATATAGGCTTGAAAGCAAACTGCCTGCTCAGAATTAGGCATTAGTTCCTGCATGTCATGGAAACAATTTTTACTTCGTTACCAGAAAATTCAGTGAAACAAGTGTTCAGCCACTGGTGAGTCTTAATTCTTGATGACCCTCTAATTGCTTTGCCCAGCAGACATGGGTAAGCACACACAGAGCACATCCCTACAAAAATCAAACACCGTCTCCAGAAACACAATGCCATTTTTGCTCAAATCACTTGATTTCTTAGGGAGAATATTTGCATGTAGCAAGAAAGAACTTTTTTGGGTTTTTTTAAGCAGATGTACAAAGACAGAGCCCCAGCACTCTCTGGGTATTGCAGGTAGCACTAGCAAATGATGCAGCCTGGGGTGCAAAATATGCACAGCATTGTTCCTGAGCTGTGATCACTTTTAGCTGTTGGTTTTGGTGCCTTTTCTTTTCCCTCTGGTCTAAATTGATTAATGAATTATTAATAAAAGAGACGTGCATAGCAGACAGACACTGTTTCATAAAGACCTCTTTAGAGAACTGTGGGATGAAGACAAAAATAAGCAAGGCAGTAAAAAGGCAAGATTAAAGCAAGCAGCAGCCTTCTGAGTGTATTATACGTAACAATAAACCCAACAGAAAAACAGGAAGGCAAATTGCTGCCTGGCACAGCCCCTGCAAGGGGCTGCTTAAATGGATTGCTAAAAAAATTAGATGTACCAACACACTACAGCAGCCAGAAATACAGCCTTGCACATCAGACCAGTAATATTAAGATGTACACACAGCAAAGCTTTGTGATTGCTTTATTTCTGGATTGACTCCAAGGCAAAGAATCCAAAGATAAAATAGGGGGTATGAAAGATGTCTTATAGCAATTAAGAAAAATAACAGGGCTTGTGACTTGGAAAATCCAGCTCTTCTCCTATTGATCTAAAAAAGCAGTTCTGCAAGAACTGCAGGTCTTGCTTGCATTTGAAAGCCTGAGCTTTGGGGAAGATTTCTCCTCACCTGCAGCACCCCTGTGAGAGGATCCCTCTCCTCTACTGATTCCCCACTGCACAGCAAGGACTTGACGTAATACTTTAGCCTTTCCTTAGTCTAAATCTCTGAAAAGGATTTTCTCTGCTAGCTGTTTATTTTCACTAAATTTGCAGGAACATCATCACTTCAAAGCCTCTACTATCAGAAAATAGGGTTAAAATGTGTTAATAGGTCTAAAAGTGGCAAGAAGAAATTATACAGCCCCACACAAGCATGAACACTGCAAGCCTGATACCACAAGTGTCATTTCCTCAGGAAACCAAGCTAAAAACTAAACTGGTGCTTTCTGTGACCTGGATCACTTCTGTCACTTTTGGCCAGTTTTTAATTCAGCACTTTGCAGATCCAAACTATGTGGAGTCTATTCTGGGCATAAGGAACTGAAAAGGGACCAGATGTCAGAAAATTGATTGCACTGACACAGATCCACAGGAATGCTTCTGTGGATCGGACCCAACTTTTGTAAGATATTTTAGCAATTTCTCCAAGTCCAATTAGCAACTGATGCGTAATGCATTGAGAAAGCCTGTGGTTAAAGAGTGTACTCCTATTAACACACTTATTACCTGCAGAGTTTGCCATGTTGTCAGCTTAAAATGAATCGTAAAAAACTACATTTAAGTAAGGGTCAAGAAAAGGAACGAATAGGCATAAACAGAATTTTACAGCTATCCATAATAGAGTTGCAGCAATAAAAAATGAGTTAGAAAGAATATGTGGGCGTTCTGAATTATATGACCACAAAATTATGTCTTGATTGACTCTTAGCTTTAATGCTTGCATTGTCTGGCACAGTTGGATCACAGAATTTCATTTGAATATATTAACATTTATTAAAAAAATGATCAATTTTGAAGTTACGAAATGCCTTTCTAATTTATTGCACTGCCATTTACGGCCAGGGAGCTGACCATTTTTCCAGACAGACACCATGGGAGTTCATTCTGGACTGTTATTCATCTGAAGAAAATTAGTTGTTTAAGTTTTAGACCAATGCTGCTGCAGGGCAGCTGGGGGAGATGTTGGACAGCAACATCCCACAGGCTTTTAAGGACAGCTTTGTTTCTTAGTGGCAGCTCTATAACAAAAATAAAAAGAGATTACTCCACTGTGAAAGCTGCATATCAGAGAGAAATTATTGCCTGGAGAAGCTGTGGATGCCTCATCCCTAGAAGTGTTCAAGGCCAGGTTAGACAGGGCTTAGAACAACCTGGTCTAGTGGAAGGTGTCCCTGCCCATGGCAGGGATTTGGAATGAGGTTAGCTTTAAGGTCCCTTCCAACCCAAACTATTCTGTGACTATGAAATCAGAATGGAACAATTTTAAGTAAGTTTTGAGACAAGCAGCCAGAAACTAGGACTTAATCCTGACCTCACAGATATGAGTCAGTGAGAAGCCCCAAATAACGATATTTTCATTTTGCAAAGCACCTGCTCATGAGCTGCACTGGATGTGGAGTACACTGGGCCTCTGAGTCCTGTCCAACTTGCACAAAATAAAATTAAAACCTCTAGGTCTCCACCCTACCAGTCACCTGAGCCTCATCCTATCACCAAGGAGATAAAGAGCGAGACTCACATCCAAGGCACCGTTGGATGAACTATAAATCTCATAGTCCATAATGGTCCAGGAAAAATGGTCCCCATCCCCTGTGAGGCTGACAGACTTGAATTAAGCATCACCACCGTGAGTAGATGAAGACCCAGCCCTCCGCTCCACCACAAGCACCTTGGGGATAACTTCCCTCCAGCACCAGAAGAAGCTCAGGTTTGAAGAAGCTGCGCCTAAAGCCCAGCCCAAGGCAGCAGTGCCCCAAAACACGGCCTAACTTGGCTCTTCTCCACCCAAAGCCTGGACACATGCAGGTAGCCGGTCTGCAGAGAAGCAGCCCTCAAATGTGGGTTTGGGGCTCAGCTCAATGAATGATGGCTGTAAGTCAAGATCCACACAGTCCATGGTTTGTTGGGTTTTTTTATTTTTTAAGACTGGAGTTATAGGAATTCTTTAAGCTGCTGAATCAAGTGTGTTTATTTGATAATGCACCTTTTGCCAGGTGAAATAATAGCCACATCAATTAAACATACAACTTCAAAAAATACAAGGTTCCAAGGCAAAAGGTCTTCTACCTCACTGCTGAGATTTTCCAGGCTGCCAGCAGTTTGATTGCCAAGATCGCAGTAGGACTCAAAATAATCAATTATTGACGTTGCAATCCAGTGCCTACAACGAAGTTGTTCACTTTGCTGGAAATCTTGGCAGCAGCAGAAAGCACTCAACAGCTCTGTAAAACATCTGGACAGGGAGCTCAGCCCACAGCACCCCAATTCCAACAGCTGCTGTCCTGGGACGCTCGACCCTGCTGGGTGGGAGGAACCGGGCAGTTATAAGGGAGATGCTCCGAACCATGTGGTTTTGGTTTAACAACAGCAAGCAACTTGCAACACATTTGGCTCGGAATCATATGTATCCCAGTTGTCTCGTGAAACATTTTGTGTAAGTTTGGAGACTCAGCTTTAGTGTATGTTACCACTAACTGCCTTACTCCTCAGCTGTGCAACAACAAACCACCCTGAAACACAGTTTTATATTAGCACCAGGCAGGGATTAACTAATTAGCAAAAAAAATATATATTTTCTTGATATAACATTATAGATCTATATTAGCTAATTAAAACTCAAAAGCTACGTCCAAGAATTACAACCTTTTTCTTTGTTTTTTTTTTTCTTGGGTATTCCCCAGTCATGCATTGTCTTTTCCTCTGCCATGTCTCGGTCATAATAAATCACTAAAACTGGACATGTGTCCAATTAAGTAATGAGATATTATTTAGTTTCATTTTCAGGGATCAAAAGAAAACTTACCTACTTCATTTACCTGTTAACAACAGCAGTTCAGTGCTCACAAAATGGGACATGAGGTCATTACTGCACCTGTTGGTTTAACCAACAAACTCAAGCAAAGGGCTTGAAAGCTTTTACCTGGGAAGGACCCATAATTTGCCCAACAATAATTCCGCAGTTCAGTAACAAAGAGGTGGGAAGTGGGAAGGAAAAGGAGGAAGGGTGATAGCGTGGTCCAGACAGGCACATTCCATGAAGGAGGCAGCAATCCTGTCCTGGGGGAGAGAAGGACGGTTCAGTGAGGCATGAAGGCATCCCTCCAAACATGGGAGCAAAAGGAGCAAGGAAAAGCTAAGGAGCTATGCTCTAACCTAAAGGGGATTACTCCACAGTGAATGAAAATATGACTGGGTAGGACCATTAATAAGCATCAGTGAGTCTGAGACCGTCAGACCGCAAAGGCTGAAATCCCTGAGCCACTGTTCCTGTACTCCGAGAGCATTTGGGATTAGGCATGGCCTCTTCATGCATCCTCTCACATTGTTGAGCTGTGAATCCAATTTCACAGACCACACTGACTCTTTGAAAGGAACTTGTCCATATTTTCTTTACATCAGCCTCTGCACTGATCCATTTGCAACAGCTGTCATTTGTCTCCCAGATTCATGAGGTTCAGAAATCAGAGCTCAGGAAACAAACTAATCCAAATCAAATGGACCTAAAATATCTTCCCAAATAGAAGATTAGTATCTTTTTCCACCATGGAAATCACTAGCACACACTCATAAGGCCTGAACATCAGGTTTCCTTCACAGGAATATAATCAAAAAGTTCTCCTGGCTGGCAGCAAACTCACCTTTGCTGTATTTGATAATACCTGTTCTTTATGCACAGACAGGAGAGGGGTAAAGAACGGTATTATCTCATTACTGGCACCGATCACAGTTCAGGCACTAAATCCTGCCTAAGAAAATATGCCTCCAAATATTCATAACTTCTCTTTGCATGAGAAGAAACTATGATTAATCAGCAGCATAGAGAGCCACTGTCCTGTGACTTTCTGGAGAAGATCAGAGCATCCCCTTCTGGTTTCATGACTGAGATCAAGATTTTCCAGAATTTCATTATGATCTTGTTAGCATTATGAAATCACAGGAAGTATATGGACGTAGGAATAATAATTTTTTATTATTATTATTATTACTATTGCTGTTGTTACTACTGCTTCTATTATTATTATTTATTCAATGTACCCACAACAAATCAGCTCTCTTACATCCCAGAGCTTTCCCTTCAGTTTCCTAATCTCATCATGAGTACACACTTGAGTCCTGTTCTTCCAGGAAGAGCACCACACCAGTAAAACATACTGCATCTGTGAACTGAACCAGCAGCCAACACATGTCTGTGGGACACACATTCCTGAGACTCCTAATGTTTGGAAATCTGGTCGTTTGGGGGTTTATTTCCCCTAGGATTTAATTCTCCATTGCTCTGTAACGCTACGCATCCACTTACATGCATATCAAACACATGCAAGACAGAAGTGAGGACTCGCTACTGCAGCAGCAAAGCCCCAAGATGAATTGAATCCTTTAAAAGTTCCCTTGAGTGCTCACTAATATTCAAGTATCTGTCTAGCGCCTGGGTTTTGTTAAGTTTTCTGGCAGCGTGGCTTTTAAAACTCTATTACTACATGCTGGGGCATGATTAAAATGCTTGGCTTTCTGTGGTAACATTACCCACCTATAATCTTGTTTCTTAGTGAGATCTGAGCCAACCATACCAGTAATTTCCTTTAATAACAAGTCTTCAGTAATAACTCTGCCCTTTAAGAGCAAAATCTGAGGTGACACATGATTGACAGATATCATGGCTTTCAGCTAATTAAGCATTCTGGATACTCAGTCATGGGAGATTTTTTTTTTAATGGAAATAATTTTAGTTGCCAGACTCCCTGTGGCAGCTCTGCCATTACCAAAACTCCTGGCACAGCCCTGAGGCAATGCTGCTGAGCCATGGAGCTGCTCTCCCTGTCTACAGGGGGGGCTCACCAGGCTCCCTGCACCTAACTGGAGGTAAATGGAACTCCACCCTCAATTGCACAAAGCACTTAAGCATGCTGGGTTAATTAGTTACAGCAAAGATGATCTTCTAGGCAAGCAATGTGCTGTTCCTTGTAAATGATGCTGCCACTGAAGTGTTAATTCCCTTTGAGGATTAAGCTGCCTGGGTATAAATCAGATGCTGCAACCGCCCCAAAGTAGCAATTGCTGTGCAAAGATCTCAGTCAAAAGCAGGAGGCCGAAGTGCTGAATGCATTGCACAGCCTGGATAGGCTTGGAACATTTATGAGGTGCATCACAGGAATGGGCTAAGAGCAGTTTCACTTTGGGTTTTTTTACAGTGTAACAGCATGTTCAGTTCATCAGAGCTCTGAGTGGGGTTTGGGCCTTTGGACAGCACTGCAATAAAATTATTTGGACTAAATTCTAGAAAAGCAAAGGCAAGGCACATGGCCACTTTGCAGATGTCAGAAAGGATGAGCTCTGCTGGAGTCTGTCACAGCTTCAGCCCCACTGCTGTGACTGCTGCTCTTCTGCCACAAACCCCTTTGTACACCTTCTCACATACCTGAGTATTCGAAAGCCCACCTCCAGCAGAGATGAATTGTTATGATAAATCTCAACCAAATCAAGCATTTTGCCAACAGCAATTGGAAAGTGTCCATGTTTTTATTGCCTGCACATTGTACATATCCCATTGCTACTGTTCAGTAATAAATGTATTCATAGCTCATACCAGCTTCCTACCTCAGATTAAGAGAGTGTTGCAGCTGGAAGAGACACCTGGGTGGACTGGAAAACACATATCCAATTTAACAGCCTCCCTCCCTCTGTCATACAGAACAAGTCGGGTGCTGTTCACAACTTGGCTGCAAAGCATCTCATCTAGAGCCTCCAGGATAGCTTTGAACAACAGGCTCCCCGGAAAGAGAAGTGAGCAAAAGGGAAAGCAAAAACAAAAACAAAAAAAAAAAAAAAAAAAAAAAAAAAAAAAAAAAAAAAAAAAAAAAAAAGGGGACAGAAGCTACATTTTGGGAGGAAAAAGGCTTTACAACCTCTGCAAAACTAAAACTGCTCACTTGGCAATTGAGCCTCAGGAAAGTTTTAGCTGCTCCGTGCAGAAGGAAGTATTTACATCCTTTAGTCACAGGATGCAGGTGGTGATATTCTGGAGATTACAAACAGATTGTAGGCATCTTGCAGTTTCATTGCTGTGTTATTGCAGGGAGAAGTAGGTACATGACAGCATACCTGAGCCCAGCTGGGGCACAGGAATCAGAAACAAGTCCTGAAGGTGGCAGCAGCAGCAGCGCTGCCAGGATGGAGCTGTGGTCCAGCCCCACGACCCTCCCGGGGATCACACCAGGCTACGGCACAGGCAGGGTTCAGATCCTGCTGCTTAATGAGAATGTGTGGATCAGCTGCACGGGCACGGAAAGACTCATCTTGCAGCTTGGCATCAAATAAAATACATGTAGCATCACGCTGTTAATGAACACACATCGCTGACAGGGCTGCTGCATAATTTATCACCACAAAACCCATCTTTCTCCAGAGTTTTCATAATTCTCATATCTTTATTTATAAAGTGGTAATCTGTCTAAAAAAAAAAAAAAA
>WBMY01013876.1:1222978-1255214 GCA_013397315.1 Donacobius atricapilla
AAGGAAAGGCAAAATTTCAAACGCAAGCCCTAAAATGTGGTGAAATAGTGAAAACTCTAAGTGGAGAGGAAGGGATTCAGCTACATTCAGCTACAAAATTCTGCAACTTTCAGATGCCAAGTATTTCTGAAATTCTGAGTTTGGGGCAATTACACTCTGCACATGAAATCTAAACCATGGCCTGAGCTTCAGTGATGCAGAAGAAGATGAGAAGGCTCTGCTAGAAGCAACAGGCTTTTGGTGTTTTTAAAAGCAGAAAATCTTTGAGGGTTTGGCTTTTTCTTTTCTTTTTCTTAAGAGGATTGATGGTAATAGGAAATGCATTATGTAAATAATTTCCGTAGTGAAGACCTTAATCCAACCAGCAGTTTCCACAACAAATTGCTGGTATAAAAATCTGTAAATGCCCCACTTAGGAAGTAGAAGGAATTGTGACATTCAAATATTCTCACCTGAAGCAAAAAGAAAATCTTTAGCAGACCAGAAATGCAACAAGCAGATTATGTCCCCAGAGGCAGAAGAATATATTTGGAAAAGCTTTTAAGTATCTGAAGAGCAAAGGGCTATTTGAAAACTAACATGTCAGTCAGACATTTTGGCATGAACATGCTGGTTCCATCAGCCCCTCTACAGTAAATATTTCAAGATAATCTGTCCTGAAATAGAAAACTGGCTACTTGGCTTGAATGCCCTGGTCTCTGCTGGGTTCCTCACAGCAAACTAAGGCTCTGCAAGACCAAGGTGGTTGAGCTGTGCATTTCTGGGACTGGGGAGAACACAACCAGGCTGAAGGGGCTGATGGTAGTGTGGGGAGGTTTGCTGGTTCAGCAGAGAAACCCTCAGACCCAAAGACTTGTTGAGTGTTTATGCAAGATCTACCTGCCCATCTCCAGCCCTGAACACTGATGTGGCTCCACCTTCCCAAGAAGACTTCCCTAATTTGACAGGGAATGTAGGCAATCCCTTCCCTCAACCAGCAGGGCATTTTGAGACATGCTTTGCAGCAAGTGCCATGGATAGAGGAAAAAGAACTGTTTACTTTTAGAGAAGTGGCATCTTTTCCTCCTTTCACAGCTGGCAGCTCCCACCCATACCCCCACCAAGGCATCCTTCCCTGAGCCAAGGTGTCAGCAAAGAGAGGGGAAGAAATCCCCCTCCCCCTGCTCTCAACCAGGGCCAAGCAGCCAAACCGCCCCGTGATTTTCGGCATTTGCTTTTCTTTACTTTCCCCACTCTGAATGTTGCCCCTCTGCTCCTCACCCTCTGAGGAGCCTCCTGCAGAAACCGCTGACATTAATCTCAGAAGCAATTCAGACAGAGGGGGGAAGAGCTCTGTAAACCCAAACAAGATTGAGACCATCTGGCAAAGAGAAGCAAACCTGTTAAGAGACCACTTTGTCCTTCCTGCAACTTCAGCACAAGCTGTCAGAGGCGTTTCAATAGGAACAGCTTTCCTTTACAGCGCTGCACACAGTGCTCAGTTTCGTTTAGGCTTTTTTTCCCTTCACTGTTGTTTTGTTTATTGTACCAAAGCGGGTGGATTGCTTTTGAAGTAAGTGTAATCCAGCCTGAGAACTAGCATCAGAGCCTGGACTATCATCTCTAAAGCCTCAGCCCTCAATTATCTAAGCATCTGTTTGCAATTCATTGTAGGGTGGGAATTAAACAGCACTCAAAGCAACAAGAAACTGGACAGAAATACATAGAAATTTTTTATCATTATCTCAGCTGATGCTGTTTCCACCTCTGGATCACGTTTTATGTTCCAGGACCAGCAAGTTACAGAGAAATAAAGCAGGAAGTTAACCTGAAGGCTTGATGGATGCTACCATGATAGCTTTCTGTTTCTTTTAGCTATTCTGATTAACATTTGTTAGGAAATCTATCACCTTAATCTTGGGTAAGAGGCATGGTAATGGCTGTAGCAATTTTAGTAGTCCTTTGACTTTTATATTTAATTTTATTTTTTGCATGGAGCATAAAGAGGGATAGTATGAAGGACTGCCCTCAGAGGCACATCAGAGTCCTCTGAACATGAGCAGAACTCTGCTCTGAGTGCTCCCTGGTGGGAGCTACAATCAATTTTAACAGAAGTTAATTGCTGGTGTAAACACGAAAATAAATCAGCAATGCAGGATTGATTTGAGTCACTCTGGGGCTGGGGTTTCTGAGGACAGAGAAGGGAGACCCTCTCCTGCTCTCAGCTGTTAGGCACAGAATAACTCATCTGTGCATCTTCCACAGCCCTCAGAAGGGTTCTCTTGACCCTTGGTGGCTCAAGAGCCATTGGGGGACCCTTGTGGAGCATGTCAAGACTTAAGAAGGAGGATGACAAATGGATACTGCAGATGATGGACAATTCCCAGTGTTGCTTGTTGGTCTGGAGCCTTTTTCAGCACTGGGCACTTTTCCTTTAGTACTGGGGGAGGAAGGAGACCTCTGCTGGAGATCACCCCAGATACAGCAGCTGCTGTAGAGCCAAGAATTCTTGTTTCTCCCAAATAAAGAAATTTCTTCCCTGAGTTTCTAAGACATCTTTGCCCAACATTGCAGCTCCACAAGCATTAGCAATTCCCATACAATGACTGCACATGTGTGTAATTGGAAGGAGAAATGGCTAAGCAAGTAATTAGGCAGGCAAACTATTTACAGACATAAAATAACTGCTTTTCAGGCATCGAGTTCAACAAGAACTAGGTATTAGCAGTGTGCATGTATTTAATCTATTAACTGGTGTTTTGGTGATGTATTTCTAAACCTGTACTTGCTCAAGCACGTAGCAATCATTTGTATATTGCTCTGGAAAAGGTTAGGTGCTGTCAGGTAAAATTCATCATATTACAATCCTATAAATAGTAACATTTCTTTCTTTCTAATAATTTCTGCTCCCATGCAGTAATATTTACGGAGATTGGTGTCTTTGTTTTCCAATGTTTTCTTCTTGCGCAATAATAGAAACATATGTTAGATTGAGGAAATAGATTTATTTTTCCCTGAGTCAGAGGAGAAATGTGTGATTTCAAAGCTGGAGGATATTTTTCTGAGCCCCCCAGAAACAGAGAGTTTTTATTCTTATAAACTTATTGCAGCTGAGATGGATTAATACATAAGAGCTTCTGATATTAGAGACACACATTTTTCAGGACAAAACTAAAAAATAAAGGCTTGGGAATGCAGTGTAAGAAAAAGATGAAGTCATTTAGATTGGAAAGGACAGTGAAGGATCATCGAGGTCATTACTCCAAGGTAAAAAACTGTTTCTTGAAGATTTTTCAATAAAATAAACTGGGGGGTTTAAAAAAGTGAGTAAATATCCCATAACACCCCTCTACATCTCAGTTGCTCTATGGGCTCATGCTGTCTGTCTCACAGCGTCAGTTTTGTCCAAAGAAATTTATCTTAACACTCATTCTTGAATTTATTTTGCACTTTTCCAGCCCTTTGCTGCCTGCCAGGTGACTTCCATGGCGCAGCCACACTCCCCCCTGCTGGCTGCTCCAAGGGCTGGCCAGCATCAGGGAAAGCTGTGAAAAACAAATTATTTTAATATCTAAAGTGATTATTATTTTTCTTCTGGGTAATACTTCAAGAAATGTTGTCCTCAGAAATGATGGTTTCACAGCTCTGGCAAGTTAAGCTTGCTTGCCAGATAAAATACCTTCCTCTGCTTTACCACTGAGTTCTTTTTGCAATACAACTTTAATTTAATAGTTTTAATGTCTGCTTGCCCAGGCAGGAGCAGCACTCCAGGCAAGTGCCAGAGAGGACAGAAGGATCCTTTTGTTCTTACAGCCACTGTCCACCAGCAGCAAAATACATCTTTTTTGTGCTGTGATTCCCAAAAAATTCACACTGAAATGAGAAAGGGTGAGCATAAGGTTTTTCTGGAAGCTAAAAAAACTATCCAGTTTGCCGTCCTGGTTCTCTTTAACAAGCTCTTCCTGCAGATCAGTCCCATGCAAACCAAGGATGATGCAGAAGAACATCCTTCTCACAAAACACTCAGCCACAGCAGAGGACTTCAGACGACGCCTCCTTCCCCAGCCCCTGAACTGCTGCCTGTGAGTGCCCCTGGACAAACTGTGCACCTTATGTTAAACTAAAATTAAAGCAAATTGCACAAAAGAAGGTTGCCTCTCAAACTGCTCCAAAACTGCTAAGATATTGTGTGTCACAGAGCCTTTTTGTCAGTTTGTGGTACAACCCAGCCCAAATCCTCTGTACTCAGGATCAAAGACAGCTTTCCCTCTCTAGGGATCACCTATTCAGTGCAGAGAATCTTTCCCAGGAGTGATACTGAAAATGTGACATCGCAGCTTGGAAGATTTTGGCTTAATTTCTGCATGATGCCATTATGCCCTTTGCTCCAACCTTCTTTTCCTCCCCAAACAATGTGGAATATAATTCTCCTTTGCTGAACATCTGGCACTCCAGCTGTTAGGATTCACAGTCAGCATGCATTAGAAATTAAAACCTATTCCAGATTCACTGGTAAAATTTGTCAGCTAATACTAATAGCACAATTTTAGATGTTGAAAAAGCTTTGCACCTTTATGAAGGATAATCAGCTGTTGCTTGCCCCACTGACTGCAACTCAAGAACATTCACCCTGTTCACAATTTGGAAATTTAACTATCAGCAATAAGCTTGAGTTAACCAGAAAAGATACACCTAAAGTGAGTCATTAGGGCTTGTTGCAATGGAAGAACTTTGCTATGTGGGTGCTTTGGAAGGTTTAATTCATTATCCCAAACTTGCAGACGGGGAACAGTTATGTGGAGAGCATAAACATTTTCCCCAGGGACACAAAGCACTTCCATCAGTCCTCACAAGCCACCACATGACACAGCAAGATGGTGCTGGAGGTGCTAACAAAAATATACAACGTAATCTTCCTGCCTTGCAGAGCCAGCTGATAATGAGGGTCAGCTTTGTGATCAACAAACACGAGGATCTCCCAATTAGTGTAATCTGAATTTTAAATATTTCAGTACCCTGGGTACACCTGTGAAACTCAACTCCATCAGCTTCCTTAAATACCAACACTTCAACATTGTCTACAGAATAGTACAAAAGGAATAAATCTGGTTTCACTTAGTCTTTAATAAAACCTCAATGAGTGCACTTCAATAAGGATAACACAACCTACGCATTTTATTTTTAATCAAGATAGGAAATTGCATAGATTAGTGATTTTCAGTGTTAATAACAAGGCAATAGACCTTGTAATTAAAAATAACTTTTAGAAGGTTGCTAAATTATTCTGATAATGATTTAAGGATCAATTACAGAAGAGATGTCATTCTTCCCTTTCTAGTTAGATGTATTGGAAACAGTGAAGCTGAGAAGTTCTTGTATCAACCATTTTTTTATTACAGCAAGGACATTCATGTGGTCTGTATCGGAAAAGTTTAACAAAAACCAGTACAGGGATTTCTCTTTAAAGGACACTTGATGGTAAAAAAAAAAAAGGTTCCAAAATGGTGTTGTTAGTTCTGCTGCTTTGTGGAGGCTGGGATATATGGCCTTGAAGATTACTGCTCTATCAGCCTTACATGAGGATTTAGCACCCCCATAAAGCTACTCAGCCTTGTAGGAACACAAAATGCAGCTTCAGTTTGGGACTGGGACAGGACAGGGCAGCTGCAGAGCACAGGGGGTGCTGTGGTGTTGCACACCATGCACAGCCAGCATTGCCACGGGGCAGCACCACCCCTCAGCCGCACCAGAGTCTGCTCAGGGATCTCCCCACCAGAAAATTTCCGCAAGAAACAGTGCAAACCAGAAGAGACCCCAAATCCTTGGTCTGGCTTGGCCTTTCAGCAACAGAAATCATGATGCTGAGACTGCAATAAGCATCACTCACCTGGCCTCGACAGTGTGAAATGCTCTTGTTTGGGCTTGGCGTTATGAGATGACTTAGAAACAGCTCTAGAATCACAGAACCCCAGTATGGTTTGGGTCGACAGGGACCTAAAGGTATCTAGCTCCAACTTCCGCTGCCATGGGGCAACACAAGGCTACAAGAAACCTTGATGATGGTAACAATGCTGTAAGTGTAACAAGAAACAAAAATGGAGAGTTTGCTGCTCCTGAACAGGGATCAGCCCCACCTCTGCTCTCAACACCCCCATCTCTTGCCTTGAGCCTTGTCTGGCTGCACAGCGAGCCAGCTCAGCCCCCTAAATTAACTGAAAATCAGCCCAGGAATAAGATTTGAAAAGAAAGCTATTTTTTTTTCACTGGGTTAGGAAGCCACTTACCTTGCAGAGCAGACAGCATGGTGAGGCAGGGACAGCAAGAGCCTCTCCCGGGGCTGTCAGGCTGAGTAACCCCGGCCCTGGCTAGTCTGCCCACAGGAGCCCCCAGCTCACACCTGCAGCCTTCCCTCCGGAGAGCAGCTCGGGTGAGGAGCTCTGCTGGGAGACCCTCTCCTTCCCTCCCAGAGAAGGAACAGCTGCTAGATGTCCCTCCTATCCCCCAGCCCCAGGAGGCTTCACCGCCTCCAAAGTTAGGCAGAAAATTGAAGCCTGAGCAAGTACCTGCTGCTAGCCAGGTTTCTCTTTGCTCAGTATGCCAGGTTTCCACCAACAATAAAAGCAAATAAAATCTCCCCACTGTGGCTCATCACAGGTTTCTTAAACTGACTATAACTTTGAAAACCCCTGACCAATGTTTTTATTAATATACGTCTATGTTAGAGACACAGAACTCTCTCTTTTCCCTCTCTATTATTTTTACAGCATTGAAATTCATTTAAGAGATATGACATTTTTCATCTCCACCTTGCAAATTAATTTCCCATAACTCAAAGCACCCTGCTCAGATAAACCCTTCTCTCTTCACCTTGTACACAACTGAGCAGCAGCCAAGGACAGTTGACTTAGAGCTGAATAATATGCACTGCTGCTAAATGAAAATTAAACCATTAATATTTTAAAATACCTGATTTCCTGGATAGTAAAAGTGAAATGTATCATTTGTTTAAACTATCCTATTCATTATTTCTTTCCTCATTTCATAAAACCCAGCCACTAACAAGAACCTACATAAATAGAGCTTGAACTTTCATCTCGGGAAGTTTAATCAGAAAGCTCTTCAGGAATATTTTATTCCTTTTATCAGAATATTGATGGAAGTCGTAATTCACCTTAATGTGAGAAAGTTTCCTTTCTTCACTAAAGAAATTCATCGAGACATTTCTTGTTGGTAAGATGTGACATAAATCTGCTTGCTTTTTTCCTCTGTTTGATCTCAGCACTTTATGAATTTTTGATTGCCTGCTCTTAATTTTCCACAAGCAAATTCAATTAAAGAAATTAAAACCCAGTAGTTCAACCCTGATTGCCTCATCAGCAAATGGCTCTTTTATTGCACAGTGGATGACATATGCCGCACTCTCCTGGTGCTGCTGGAGCCCTTGTAAAACCGGATCAGGAAAAACCTTTCCCTCGTTATTGATGCTATTAGGCAACAGCTATTGACCGCCCGAGCCAATTCAGCAGCACTTCCCGTGCTCAGGCAATTGTCCAAGGGCTACTGACAATGGAAAAATATCTTTGAGGGGAAAAAAAAGTCGAAGTGAGTGTGTGCATGTCAAACCTTTCACCCACGCAAGGGCGAGGTCCCTTCCCCACGGGAGAATGAGGCACAAGCGAGCTTGAGAAGCAGCTGGGCCCCGCCCCGGGCCGGCGCGGCTGAGAGCGGCACCTGCCAGCCCGGCCCGGGATCCGCGGGCTACCGCGGCAGCTCCGACACGGATCCGCGGGCTACCGCGGCAGCTCGGGCTCGGGATCCGCGGGGTACCACGGCAGCTCGGACACGGGATCCGCGGGCTACCGCGGCAGCTCGGACACGGGATCCGCGGGGTACCGCGGCAGCTCCGACACGGGATCCGCGGGGTACCGCGGCAGCTCGGACACGGGATCCGCGGGGTACCGCGGCAGCTCGGCCCGGGATCCGCGGGGTACCGCGGCAGCTCGGACACGGGCCCCGGGGCAGGGAGGGCCCGCACGCCGTCCCGGCAGGGCACAAACGCCCGCTCGAACTGGCACGGCAGCCTCGGTATGGGACGCTGGGCACCAGCGGCGCACAGGGTTCAAAAACACTGATATCATCCCAGCAGGATCATCTGCTGTGATGCATCCACTAACACTGCTGGGACCAAAGCATCTCCTGGGACAACTTGCTGCAGTACCTGGCAACCTGACAGACCCACCACAGGTCCTTACAATGAATTAGTATCCAAAAAGAGCGTCTGTTAGGTAACTCCCCAAACTAAACCCACTGTTTGAAGAACTTCAAGGATTTCAAATTCATATTAATTCCCTTTGAATTTAAAATTATTCTTATAAGCTGGCCTTATTAGTGAAGAACATGATTTTTACAAAATATTTCTATTTTTATAAAGTTTTTCTTACTTCTGTGACAGAGGACATGCACCACAGTAGAGCAGGCAAAAAGTAACTGCTCATCTTAAGTGCTTGAAGTACTTGAGTGAGGCAGAAGACACACATGTAAATCATCATTTCATGACCTCAAACATCACTTACCCAACTCCAAAGGTTTCAGTCTTGGTATGACCTCACAAGAAAAAGGCTCCTAATGTGATTTTCTCCCCTAAAGTAACCTCATGAAGAGCTTTTTCAGAGAACAGCTACATGGGCAATTCAAATTTAACACTTGCAGTCCAACCCAAGGGAGCCGCAGGTCATTAGGCCTAAATACCTAAAGAACATCACACATCTGTGGGACAGGTACTGTCACTGTAGCTAAACCTACAAGCATTTTAAAATGTGCTGACTGCAAAACAACCTGGTTTACTGATTGAGCTAAACCAGGCCTTTGCCTTCTGTGAGCTTTTTAGGGAAAGCTGTCAATCCGCCATTAGCTGTGTGCATTCCTCCTCTAGAAGTTAGTGGGTTTGTTGCAAGGAACAGCTTAAAAGCTGTAAAGATTAATAAATATCTCTCCTTAGAAACAACCTATCCACAAGGACAATTTGAAGGAAGCAGGGCAAGGAAATGCAAGATTATTCCTCAAACATACAGTCTTAAAGAAGACACTGTTAGTTGTTCAGAAAGCTGAGAGAACACATTTGCATTGGTTTTATTCCACCAGTTGAACTGTGCTTCAAGAACTTTGGAAGACAGCCAACATGGATGAAGTTCTTATCATTGAACTGCAGGAAATAATGGAATATGCCTTATTTCTACTGATTTAGACTGATGTTGATTTTCTGTATTTTTAAACAGTATTGTAGCTATTATAGCGAGGGAAGTGGCTGAAAATGTAACATGTCTCGATGGCCTGATTCACTGGGTGTGCTGAAGAGAAAATGGAACTTCTCGTGTGGGCATCACTGTACCTGTGCACAGTCAGGTTGTTCACGGCGGCTCTGCGTGAGGCCTGTGGAACCAAGCTGAAAGGAACACAGCTTCTGCCAAGGGTGAATGTACGATTTTCTACTGTCAAAATCACTACACTTTATATAATCAGTAACTTTCATAAGGACAAAGTCACTGAGCTTCTTGGGCGCAAAAACATTAGCTACCTCCTCAAACTTCAAAATTTAAACATCCTAAAGAAGCTTTGAGAAGTAACCTTGCCCTTTAGATCCTGACCACATCAGTTACACTTCAAAGTAGGGATGTTCAGGTAAGAATTTCAAGTATCTTTCATAAGAGTTACAGACTAAACAACTTAACCTAAACAAATCATGTTAAAGAATGCATTAATTCCCATAGCTTTAAACATTTCATTTAAGCCTTGCTTTCTACCCTACACATCATTTAACAACAGATGCACATAACAAACCTTCATATACCCAGTATGGGCAACAGAGAAGATGGTTTTGAAATGGTTTCCGATTCCAAGCATAAGTAAGTTCTTTATGGTAAGTTACTATATAAAAGCAGTGAAATAGTTGACACAAGAAACACAGGCTCATTGTTGTCATTTATTTTAAAAACCTTATTCAAAATATTAAGTGATACAAGTCCAAATACAATAAAAATTACTGCAAGGAAAGAGTTTTGGGATATTTTGTTTGTGCTTTACTTCCTGGGGTTATGAAAAGAATGCATTTAACAGTAGGATACAGATCTTTTAGCATTCCATTCCTAAGACAGTATCATGCCTTCAGACTCCTCATGCCAACAGGCGTGAAGTTGATTGGTTTCCAAATGTTATATAACTACTCGAATACCAAGTCATTAATTATAGGGTTCTGATTCACCATTATTTACAAATGTATCAGTCTGAAAACTAAATCACAAACAGAATGTACAGAAAACTAAAATTTTATATTTTACAATTCATGAAAACATAAATAATGGAAGTACAAAAGACAAATTAAAAAAAATAAAATAAACCCTACTGTAGCAGTAACTTGATTTACACTAATGAGTAAATGTTTATCAAAAATGAGAGTGCACTGTCCACAGACTTACCTTCACCTGTCTGTTACCTGGGCCAAAAAAACAACCAAATAAATTATTCTTACAGTTTCTCCCATTTATAATATAACATATCATGTAGCCATTTCCCAACTGTCTTAAAATTCAACAGAAAGCTTTGATGTATTGAAAGCCTGTCACAGCTATCTATTTTTTATTAAGAGTATTCAACAAGGCTTGTTTTCCACTCATTAATTACAAAGACAGTGAAATAATCATAAATAGCATCAGAGGGAAAAAAAGGACAGTCAAGGAGCTGCATACCTTCACAAACAACTTAAACATTTTAGGAAATATATGGTATAAAACTTCTGAAATAGAATGAGTTATACATAATTATTTTTAAATTATTTACGGCATGAACATATACAGAGATTATTAAATTTCCATTCTAGTTATTTTGTCAAAATAGGATCAAATTATGCAACAAGTAAACAGAATCAGAAAAAAAAAAACAAGATGAAAGACTTGCAGCATCAGAATTTCAGCAAAGAAAAAAGTAATTATATTTTAAGTTTGCAATACAGTGGAATTTATAAGCCATGTAAATGATTAGCAAAGAGATCATTAATTTGATTTAGTGATGCCAAAGCCATCTATTTATTAGGCCTAAAATATTTTATGCTTATTTTTTTGTAGTATGACTATGACTGCTCCAGACAGAAGGGAATGATGCTTAATGAATGTAAAGAGCACTAATTTATTAAACTCTGTATCTTTACAGTTGATATAAAACCCGACCAAAGTAGCAAACAGATGGATCATGCCCTTGATTTTCCATGAGATTTAATCTCCAAAACAGCCAGGTCAAAGAGAGTACATCTCATTTCTGTACAAGCAGCTTATTTAGAGTACCTGAATATCATTACGTGACTGGCAGGCAAGGAGTGATAAGTTCAGCAAACTCAGATCACAGTGCTTTCAAAACACGTAGTCGTTGGTTATTTTCAGGGAAGGCATTGCCTCGTTAACGTTCTGATCTAAACGATGATACTCCACTGTCCTGGAGCACAGGCCATCCCTCCACCTTCGGCTCTGCACCAGTAGGAAGATCTGAAAGAAAAATGGGACAACTTGCAGATGCTGTGCAGAAACAATTCTGGGTTTGACAGACAGCCCCACAGTGGTACTATCATGGTTATAGGGCATTACTGTGGCAAAGACAATGCGCTTTTTAATTGCTTATTTGAACGGCTCTCAGATAAATCCTCAAAATGCAACAGTCTTCAACATCTTCCCCTATAAAGAGTTGGCAATGCATATTACAAATAGGCCACTGCACAGTAAAGAAGGTTTTGGTTTTTTGCTGCTTTCTTCTCAAGAGTCCTGCAAATCTTCACCCAAATCAGTGTTCTCCCCCAAAGATAAACACTTAACTTTCCTCATAGCTAAAAAGTGATCTGTGGTTTAACGCAAATTTGTGCATGCACCTCTACTGTGGCTGGTCGAGCTGAATTTTTAATGTTAGCAATATATT
Organism: Donacobius atricapilla; assembly: GCA_013397315.1. Classification (NCBI taxonomy): domain Eukaryota; kingdom Metazoa; phylum Chordata; class Aves; order Passeriformes; family Mimidae; genus Donacobius; species Donacobius atricapilla. The sequence goes on from WBMY01013876.1 coordinate 1,234,913, forward strand.
TTGGAATAACACCAGTCAGGCTATTTTTGAGACACAGAGAATTAGTTTGTACTGAAGAAACATTTACCTTTATAAAAACAGTAACTTAGTAGCTTCTCTATGTCAAACTGGAAGCAGCATGAAACATTTTCTATAAGTTTGTACTTACACCCTCAGAATGTCTATGATATACAAACCACATTAATGTGACTATTAGAAGGATTATCACAACTATAACAAGAACATTCCCATACCATTTGCAATTAAATCCCCCTTAATTCGTTGTTTTCCTGTGCAGAAAAAAATCAGTCAATCGTTCACCCCCACCTGACTTGGCTCAGGCCTCCTTTAGAGAACATGTTGCACACTGCCAGGGTCCATTACTTACTGATTGACTACTGATGTTACCAATTAACTCATTTTCTTATCGTAAATGTTCGATTCAAGTTCATTTTCATTGTGCAGATAAAAATGATACTAATGATATGCATATTAGTATCAACACAAAACTAAGTGGTCAAAGATTTCATTCTTCAAAAAGTTCCTCTTCTTAGAAACATGTACAAGGGAAAGCAACTTTATTTTAAACACTACAGTTGTTTCGCTCAACCTTTCAGAGCACACCTACCTTCCTCTTATTGTGATAGGTGACATAAACAACAGCTACTAAGAAGGCAACTACAACCAGATGAAAAAAGAAATGGCTGTCTTCTTCTTCTTCATCAAACCCTGAGACAGAAACAGCTTTTATCTTCTCATCAAGGGTCTTGATCTCCTCATTGTAATTACTGATGGTGTCAGAGTTGTCATCTTCTGACATCTCTAGAAGGTCTGGATTGTATCTGGAATTCGGTGTCATTTCATAAGCATAGTCATCTCCATCTGACTCCATAGTTTCTTTTATGATGGGTGGGGAACTACTTAGTGTGTCTTTCAAATCTGTTAGAAGATCTTCTTCCTCAATTTTAGTATCTTCAGAAGCATCAACATCCACCGGTGCTACCCGACTAGCAGGGACAACAGGTGACAAAGAGTCACCGTTTGCTGTAGGGGGCTTTCCTGCAGTCACGGAGCTGAGTTCAGCTGTTGCTGCAAACGCCTCCTTTTGTGACTGCTCCTGTCTTGCTGAGGTTAAACTCTGCAAGTTGTCTGTCAAATTTGGGGATCTACTCAGTGTTTCATTCTCACTTGCAGAAGAAATATTTCTTGTAAGCATATCCGCTTTCCCAGGACCTGAGAAAAGGATGAGAAACAATCAGCACTATGCACAAGGCACTGATTCTCCTCTGACAGAAAACTGTTGCCACAAATTTCCTTCAGAGACAAGAAATCATATGAAGAACACAGCACATGTCACACTGCAAACTTTTTAGCATTCATAGGCAGAAATACACACTCCTGCACTTTGGCAACTTGCAAAGAAAAGTCTTGAGTGGGACAGGAACTAAAGGCTGGAAGCACATGCCTTCTAGATTAGTGCGGCAAAGTGCCCCTGAAAAACTTCGCACACCTCTTTTCCAGACACAAGAACTTCAAAGTCCCTCTGTGGATTCACGAAGTCTTGTAGAATCATACATGATCAGCATTTTCTCCATCATCAAACTCTTCCTCCCATAGGATGAGCTGAGGTCTCCAAAGGAGGATGTTCTCCTTTGCTTTTCCTGCAGTTAAGATTTTCATCTTTCAGCGCTGCATGTTTTACCAACAATAAATGAGAAGACGCTGCGAAGTCACCTTCAGTCAGGACACAAGGTCCCAGTATGCCTTCCCAGACACTAATTTATATTGAATTTGGAGACCTTCTATTAACTCAAATGAAACTACTGAACCACAGGTTAAAAAAAAACGCTGCCCATGCTCCTGGAGGAAAGGCTTTTGTTGGCAGCAGTTATTGTAATGAAGTAAATCAGAAGGAGCACTGTAGCAATGCACCCTCAGGCAAACTCAGCATCTCTCCAGTGCTGGAAGGGCTTTGCAGAACTACATAAAAAATAAGGTGAGCATTAAATCCAGATGCAGAGCCCACTGTGCCTTTTCTCTGAGCAAAGGACAGTAAAAAAAGATGCAGACAGAGTTTAATAGCCAATTTTTTTAAAACCTAAAAATCAGTAAACTATTCATGTTTGCAGCACATCACCACCATATTCAAATCCAGAGGCACCTTAAAAAATGTAGGACAAATTTTAGACTTTCAACCTGCATTTTCATTTAAACTAGGAAACTATACTTGCCTTGTATTCCGGCATGCCAAACTGATTTTTCATTTTACAAAAGCAGCAATACTTTCATTAAACACTTTCACAGGAAAGTTACGGTCTCTAGAAATGAAACATTCAACCAACTGCTTGTGTTAGGTTACTTGTAAGTAAAATATTGTAGAGGGGACACTGAATCACGTTATTCATGGAACTTGTGTATTTGCAGAGGTTCAGTTACAACAGGGCTCTTGTTTACATGGCACACTTTTGCAGTATAAATTGCTCTTTAACCAACTGTAAAACACAGAAGACTCAACCCATCTCACGTGAAGCAGACACCACAGTGCCTCTGCTGAAGATCAAAGTCAACCATTACACATCTAGCACACTTCTTGCTGCTGAAAAAACTACTTGTCTGAATCATCACATCAACATTAATTTGTTCAGTTCTTATCCAGGACAAGTTTAGGGAATTCTGATCTCTCCTCAGGTTTAAGCCAGTTGCATATGCAGAGGTAAGTATGAGGAAAGGCAGTTGCAAGATAATTTCATATTTATAGCTAGCTGGCATACTGTGAATGAGGTCAACCTTACTACTACCCTCCCCAAACAGGCAAAAACTATTGGAGAGTAATAGCTGAACTGTTTGAAACACAACAAGTACCTTTTGCCTATAAAACTATATTGCATCTGAATCATTCTTGCATTCATTTTAACACAGAAGTTTTAGAAGGATGTATGCTTAAATGCAAGGGACTCCCGGCGGCCACTGCTGCACCTTCAGACTGAGAAAGTGCCATCTCCTATTAGTCCTGAAATATGCTTGGATTTTTTTGTTTTAATAGCTGCTGGAAGCTTAGCAGCTAAACCACAACTGATTTATGAGATTTACCCAAAACTATTTGGCATTAAAAACAGTGGTTGCAGTGTTTACAAATACACAACACTGTCCGATAATTTTAGATCTAGAGATGCCTCAGCTTCAGGAACAGATACTAATGTTCAATCATGGCAACAGAATTAGCAACACAAATATCGCACATAAAAACACATCATGGTTAAAGTCACTTCCAGGAAAACTGCTTTTAGAAAGCAAGTTGTTTCATGACTCCTGAAGTTAAAAACTCTCAGTTTCCTACAGGTTTCTGTCCCAAATTCTTACTGCCTACCCATTAGAGCAGGTGAAGGGCAACAAAAATAGAGCTGGTGTGGAGACACTGACTGACAAGCACAGGAGGAACCGATAGATCAAACAGTTCCCCTTTTTTCCTTCACTAATTCCTTTCTCTTCATTGCCCAGCCAGTACTCCATCCGAAACAAGGAGAAACTCACTGCCCCTGAAACACGCATTTCTTATTACCTTTGGTGACAGCCGTCTGTAGTTTTAAGGGGGAGAAAGAGAACACTTAATAACTAGGAGTCAACTTGCAAAATAACATAACCTTAATTTCTAAGGGAGGGAGACTAAAACCAGGCACGCAAGCAGAATATTTGGAAGAAAAATCCCAAGTCTGATGAACGNTCAGGGGCCGTGCGGTCACTGCCGCGTGGAACCGCGCTGTCATGGAATCGCCGGGACTGGGAGGCCTTCTCGGCTTCCAAGCCTCCGCCAGCACCGCCACTGTAACCCCTAAGCTACATCACCCAGCGCTTCCTGAGCCCCTCCAGGCGCGGTGACTCCACCGCCTCCCTGGGCAGNCAGTACTCCATCCGAAACAAGGAGAAACTCACTGCCCCTGAAACACGCATTTCTTACTACCTTTGGTGACAGCCGTCTGCAGTTTTAAGGGGGAGAAAGAAAACACACAATAACTAGGAGTCAACTTGCAAAATAACATAACCTTAATTTCTAAGGGAGGGAGACTAAAACCAGGCACGCAAGCAGAATATTTGGAAGAAAAATCCCAAGTCTGATGAACGAAGCAACCGGCTAAACTGCTTTTCACAGCAACAAAAGCGGCGCACAGAGGGAGGCGGCCTCCCGGCCCCGCCCGGGCGCTGCCCTTTCCCCGCGCACGGCCCAGCGCCCGCGGACCCCAGCCCGCCCCCGAGCAGACCCAGGCCAGGCCAGGCCAGGCCNCCCTGGGCAGCCGGTGCAATGCCCGGCCACCCCGACTGTGAAAAGGTTTTTCCTAACATCTGAATCCTCCAATCTCAGCTTTAGTCCGGTTCTGGTCCTCACACTGCTAGCATCGGCCTGGGAGCTGACTGCACACGGTTCTTCCGGATCGGTGATGTCTGGAAGGGCTCCGCTTCTCCCGGGAGTGCGGGCTCAGTGTCTGAGACGGGAAATGCCCAGGAACGGCTCCCGGTAAGAGGGAAGCGCTGCCCGGCCCCTGGGCTGTGGCTGAGGTGGCTCTGCAGTCTCTCCTGTGGCAGAGGTGGCTCTGCAGTCTCTCCTGTGGCTGAGGTGGCTTTGCACTCTCCCTGTGGCACGGGGGGCTCTGCAGTCTCTCCTGTGGCACGGGAGGCTCTGCAGTCTCTCCTGTGGCACCACAGGCAGCTCTGCAGTCTCTCCTGTGGCACAGAGGGCTCTGCAGTCTCTCCCTGTGGCACAGGGGGCTCTGCAGTCTCTCCCTGTGGCAGAGGTGGCTCTGCAGTCTCTCCTGTGGCACGGGGGGCTCTGCAGTCTCTCCCTGTGGCACCACAGGCGGCTCTGCAGTCTCTCCCTGTGGCAATGGCATTGCCTCATCGGGCACTTCCTCCTGCACCGCAGCCACCCACGGCAACGGCCTGCACATGAAAAAATACAAACACTAATGAACAGCCACTGAAGCTGATCCAAGTTCCCAGCTATTCATTGCCCACGCTTAGTTGTTTATAGAGTGGTAATTCACTTCCTGAATTCTATAATAAAAGACAAGTAAGTCACATTAGCTTGTTTTATCCATGAGATAAACACGTGTAAAGGGGAGCTGTCAGAGCTTAAACAGCGCTAAGGACAGTGCCGTGTCTGGAATTTATTCTACTAAGTGTTTTTGGTTTGTGTGGTAAAAAATACGCACCAAGATGTTGCCAGTCTTCTGCTGGAGCCACAAATGTAGATGAAATTGTTTTCACAATTAATACAAAGACAGAATAAAAGATGTCATTTCAGTATTTTATTCAAGTCAGGTTTGGGTTTTTTATCCATTTTTAGTAGTGTCAAGTACAGCATTTTGGGGTCTAGTTCCACACAAAATGGAAGACTCTCTAAAAATGTACCCATTTAGTTGCTAAAAAAAAGTGGTAATAAAAGAAAACTCCGTTTTAGAATTAGTGATGCAACTATGTGATTGCAGTTGCAAAGACTCTTCCCTGGTTATGTCCATTTTGCAAGCTTTTCATCAGTGCAAGGGGAAGGAACCACAACATGGGACAGGCAGTATTTGCTGAGTCACATCAAACCTCCTCCACAAGGACTGGGACAAGGTGGACAACCTAAAGCATTCTGGAGACAGCAGTAGGTGTGGGATCACCAAGTAAGACAAACCATTGATGAAACATGTATCTAGAAAAATAAATTTTAAATCCCTTTTTCAGACAAGTTTGCACATTCCCTTAATGACTGAAACCTTGGGTGTCAGAACATTTTGCTTATACAAAGAACAGTACGATACAGTGGTCTGCAATTCCCAGGTTTTATAACACATTAACACATTCCTTGTGCCATCAATATATTAGTAGAGGTAATCAACACCTTCCTTCTTACCACATGGCAGTTGACAGATGTGATGAGCAATTACATAAAGAAAAAAGCTAGGATTTTTATTTGTGATTTTGTCTCCAGTTCTTTAACAACATCATTTTTAAAGCTTAGCTGTCTTTAACCAGGACTAGCAGGACAGATACGTAGCAACACTTGCACCCCAGACAAAACACTGAAAGGTACACTATTTTCTGAAGGTAGCTATGCTGTATTTTCAGATTAGCAATTGTGAAATCACTCCTTATGCTTCAAATTCCAATCCTAGACCAAGTTTGTGACCCCCTGCATTGACATTCTTGCCATCCAACAAAGCTGACAACGTCAGTTTGATACCTGCAAAATAGAGTAAAGGGAGAGAAAAGTCAATTCAGAACTTGGAATGAGCTTTATGTTCAGAAGCACCGTTGTCTGTTACTGCTTTAATTTATTGGGTAGCCAAGTTAATGGGATTTGGCAGCTGGCCTTGGAAGGACTGGGCATTTTAAAACAAACTGCAGATAAGAAATCTTTCTGAATTATGAAATTTATAATAAACCATGATGATAGATGCTGCTTTTTATCACTCTGACTAATTAAAGCTCTGAGCCAATTCACTGCTGCTGGTCTACTGATTAATCTAATTTTAGAGTCCAGAATTACAAAAACCTGGGACCTTGATACATACTCACCTTTCTAAACCACTTTAAAACCTGGGTATGAAAAAGCCCAAGCCCCATATGCTGTAATATCTCATGTCAATCTGCTCAGTATTCTGGCAGCAGATTTATTACACTACATTAAAACCAATTTTGCAGCAGTAAGATTGTCCTCTTCCTGGGCCAGGGGACCTTGAGAAAGTCACATTTTTAAGAAGAATAAACTCAGTAATAGGAAGCCTCTGAAATATTTAAAATTTAGTTACTTATCTGTGACATAAATAATTATAGACATATTTTATATCAACATGAAAGACTGACTTTGTCAGTGGACAACGGTCTCTAATAATTCTGCTTCCAATAGATATTCAAAATTAGCAGAACAGTCCTGAGAAAAGTTCATCACTGGCTTGCCAAGCAAGAGCAATCTTACAAAACCCATCACACTATATCACCAAAAAGCTTCTGATATTTCAGGACTAAACTATCACTTTATTGATGCTGACTTTTTTCTGCATAGACTTACCTGGCTTTAAAGTCTGAGTGTATCCTAACCCAATCAGACTGGAGTTGTTCACTTTAGCCTTAAAGGGAAACAATAAAGCATTATTAAGTAATAAATAGTAAATTTAGTAAATAATTTCATATCTTTCTTCAATGTCCTCCATGCCTGAGAATTATGCAACAGCTTTTAAACATGTAGGGATTTCAAGTTTGAAATCCCAAATAAATCTAGAGTTAATTTTCTATAACTTAAATCCCACATCTCAAAGAATCTACAGTCACTGTAGAAAAAAAATGGGTTTCTTAACATAGTTTTTAATTTTTTCCAGACTGTCACAAAAACAGTCTCGAAATAGTGCCCAGTAATATAATGAAACATTCTGTCCCTCTTTTAAGGAAAATCCAATAGCTGTGCTCTCAGGCTGCCAAAACCAAAACAAACAGATCCATGTGCCAGCTACACAGCACAGAACTGCATCAAGACTGTGCTCTGCTGACAGAAAAGCTGCTTTCCATTTCCTTTACAAGCACTTATTCAAATGCATATAAATGTACATGCACAGGACTCACAGAAAAAGAGGCATCTGGGTCAATCTGATACTTGGCTGCTATTCCAAAGCGAGTGTTGCTATTTCCAGCTGTCCAAGCAAGATTCACAGCAGTTTCCAGTTTATCATTCACCTTCTGGTAAATGGAGCCGCCAAATTCCGTTCCATCATTCCTGGAAGGAATGCATTAGTGTAGTTTTAAACAGCACCCCAAAACAATCATCTTTTATTCTTCCAGTAAGAGCTGTATTTGCACAACATCCACTTACAGCTCATTAAATATCCCTGTAACAACTAAGAGACATTAGGCCAGATTGGTTATGAAGTTATTTTTAGATGCTTCAATTCATTGCAGATTGTTATATTTCAACAACTTCTGAAACTGAAAAAACCCCATGATGCACGATCAAAAATTAGACCAATGATGACAGCTTCCAATTTTCCCTTTCCTGTAGATGGGAGTCTTTGCAGTAGAGAGACTAATTTTTCCCTGCATGTCTCAGATATAATTATTTTCCCTGGCAAATATCTCCCTGTGCCCTGAGAGGGCTGTACCCCAGTCACAGAGCCCGAGCCATCCCCAAACTGCCCTGTCAGCATGCTTTTACCAGACACAGAGGAACTGTATCACAAGTGAAGTTGCCAACTTACTGTGCAAGTCTACTGACTATTGCAAATGAATTCCATTTGCAACAGTCCTTATGGTACATCTGTGCTATGGTCTATGGAGCAGGAACAGAAATGGAACTAATTTTGCTTTGCAGAGAGCACTGGCCCACAGCTGAATGATGAGGAGCACAACTTCCAATTACTACTGCTTCCAATGTCACACAGGAATAAAGTGTGGTAAATAAAAGGCAAAACGTTAGAGCATGCAGATCATAAAAACAAAGCCAAAAGACTCCTAAAGGCCTTGCACTCCTCATACACCAGTGAGCATCTGAATTTCCATTTCTGCTTATTTTCTTAAAGAGAAGATACAAACATATTGTAGAAAACAGGCTTTAAACCCCAGGAAGATGTGCAGTTATTTCTAACTGGGAAATAATCTGGTTCCAATTATTAGAGTACACCAGACCTTTAGTGATTACAAAAAGGGGTAGATTTAGGATCTTTTCCCTTTTACCCCTTTGTTCTGATGTTCTTTAGTTCATAAAAGTTGCACAAACAGCAGTGATATGCCTATTTAAAAGTTTAAGCAATAGCAACAGCCTTTTAAATTGTTAGAGCAATTCTTCCAAAAAACACTACAATACTTACTTCAGATAAGACTGAAGCTCACATTAACTGCATGTGCTTGGCTCTCAAGAAAAGGAGGGATTAAAAAGGACTGAGGAGAGCTGGTTATACAGGCAGATTTTGTGCAAGGTTCCCACACAGCTCTGTCTTGACCTGCAACATTAGGGGGGGCGGTCTGAGCTATGCTTAAAAAATGAGGAAAGTCATACTTAAAACTAGAAATTATCCAGCCCTACCTCCTGTTTTTATTATTAAAGAATAATAATAATAATAAAGTCAACCTCTTTTAACTCTAATAGTAATAATAGCACTTTTTAAAGCAGATAATAGCACTTCTTATGTAGATTTAAAAAAAAAAAAAAAAAACAAAACACTAGCCCTCTATAAAAATTAATATATTAATGCACCCTTAAGGCAAGTAACTTGCTGGAGTCCCCAGCTGGTTTGTGTAATGCCAGGAACAAAAAAAAAGCAAGTCCCACCTAGTTACATTATCTGCTCTGCCACAGTATCCCAGTGAAACACTGACCTGTGTAGATGTAAAAACCAAGCAGCCTAGTGAGGGGAGTTCCACACACAACTCCTTTCGGGATTAAATAAAAGCTCTGACACATTTTCAAAGCTGAACTACTTCAATCACCTAACTAATCTATTATTAACAATAAATAAGATTTCTATTCCTATCATACACCTATGGTTTTGTACAAAAACAGCAACCTGAGAAAGAGACCCTCTGGAATACCAGAAACAGAGCTGAGCCCCCACTGCTATTATGAGTTTCTGCTGTTGCTTTAATTAAGAGTAATAATAACCACAGCATTTTATAGCGAAAGCCAATAATACAATGTTTTGAACTGCTACAGCACAACTAAGTTGAAAGTCATTGCACTTGAAGCAGTAACTCTAACTCGGGGACCCCGCATATTGTTTTGATGGAAGTTTTCTGCCCACATTTTTGTGTTTTGGCAATCCTTCAAACATACTGTCTGGGCTGTGGGGGTTCGATTGTTCTGTAAGGCAGCAGGAGCTTCCTAAACCAGATTGCTGCTAACAGCATGAAACAGAACAAGCAGCCTTTGAAGAAGTAGCTCTAGGAAGGCAGAATTGTTCAGCTCGCAGATGGAAACAGCCTGGAATAGCTCTGCTACCTGCAAAATATCCAATTACCCAAGGGCACAGAAAAGGGAGGGGGGCAGGCAGGAGAACAGGTTAGGGATTGCCTAATCTTAAAAAACTGTCTTCCCAAAGGTATAAATTGCCTTTTTAGGAGGAAGAGGAGACAGAGAAATTAAGGTTTTCATGGAATTTGATCCTGGTTTCCCACTGTTGATACATTCAGAAAGGACAAATACTTGTGTAAATAGATTATTAGAAGTTGCAATACCAAATAAACTTTTACACAATATCCCTTCCAGTACTAAAACAAACCCAGTCCCTGTCTCTTCCAGTCACTCCCTTTTGCCTGTTCTTATTCATCCTCTGATTAACTCTTCCACCTAACACATCAAACCACCATTTTGTTTGATGTTGACAGGTGTAAAAGGAAAGCATTGCTTTTATTTCAGCTTTCACAAAGAGTGTTTTTATAACTTTTATAATATTTTTTTTATTGTATCACTAATGGATTCTAATAGTCCTTATCTGCTAGACAGACACTGGACCCTTAGGTGCTCAATGAGTTCCAGCTCCTTCCATCATACACTCCCTCACCCACATAATTCAAAGAAAAGGTAATGCAGCTGAAAAAATACAGCTTGACATCTTTAATGAAGAATTAATTTCAAATTCACCATTCCCTTTTTCACCACTGCTGAACCTCTGACCCTTTCACTGTTTAGTAAGCAGCAAAATCATTCCAAACTTCTTTTTAGTGCCTGTCTGCCAGTACTTACACATTAGTATGAAGCTGGAATTCATCAGTCTTATAGCCAACAGCGAAATTGCTCTGGGTTACTCTAGACTTTGCTGTCTCAAAAGTCATTTGGTAGCCTGCCAGCCACCCCTCGTAGCCAAGCACGAGAGCTCCGCGTATTGACGGACCCGCAATATCAAAATCCATGTCGCAGCCGATGTTGATGTGTTCCCTTTTGTACCCAGACTTAATTTTAGCACTCTTTTTCCTAAAGAGAAAAGAAAGATATCATATCTTTGCAAAGGTACACCTGTAGGTAGCAATTCCATCGTATCACTTACTTTAACTCAGTGTAATAGTTCCTGAAGACAATGTGTACATCCCTGGAGAGCCACGTGACATTTCACCTTCTTAGTGTTCACCTTTACAAAATCCTAAGTCAGTCACAGTGAATTCTTTGCAAATGAGCAATAAAATGTGGTGTGGTGCCCCACAGAGCACTTCAGAAACAGGACTGTTTTCTGAAAAGCATAAGCACACAAATGAGAAGTGACAAAACCATATCCTCCTCTCCAACTGATACGATGGTTTTGCAAGTTTGGTACATACAGGGAAGGAATGGAAAATGTAGAAGTTTACAGGTTGGCCACCAGAAGTCCACAAGAGTAGACTTGCTTGCTTGACCCAAGCAAACAATTTTTAGACAATCCTGGTGAATTGGGTAGTTTTATTTACTGTGACAGACATTAGGAAATCACTGCTTTGCAGTTTCCTGAGGGAAAGCCTCTGCTGTGAAGCAAGCAGGCTGCTTCAGTGGCTCCCACCTCCCCATTTCTCCCTATGGTACTTTGTGAACTTAAATGGTCGCAGCCATTTACAGCCACCAGAAAGCTGCCAGGTTAAGGCAGAAATAAACTTTCCTGAGTCACCTGTTTATTTTTATACTGTTGGTAAGAATAGTATCTTCTCATGTGTCCTTAGGTTGATTTACATCAAGGGTGCAGACCCTCACAAGGCCAAGAGCATTCTGTCTAATATAGTCAGCTACTCTTATTTAAGATTTTTTTCTTTGCTTTTTACAAGTGTCTTCTGTCTTTGACCAAATCTTTACAGAAATCTTTCTGGAAAAGTCAGGCTAATTTGAAATTTCAAATCAACTTTTCACATCAGCTAACAAAACAATCTCCAAGAACAGTATCGGTCCTGTATCACACCCACACAGAGACTGATCTCTTTTTTATTACTAGCTCAGACCCAGGAATTTCTTGTGTTTTGCAGAATCAGGAATGAAATGCACAAGTGCCAAAAGCACTCATCTGCAAGTTCTGTAAAAGTCAGCAGTACCTCTACCACCAATGTCACAGGGACAGAGATAAGAACACGGAGTGCTCCAAAAAATGACTTTACCTGCTGAAAGATTCATTGCAGTCAGTAAGTAATAAGGAGGAGAAGTCTCATATTCAGACATGGTGCATCACTGTCAAACTAAGCCAGGTCACACCAGGATTGAATCTCACTCCATTTACCCACATTTAACAATCCTCTCGAGGCAATCATGACTACAGTGTCTGTGAAGTGCCCAGGAAATAGTTCTAGACCTGTAACATTGTTCTGGAACAAGGTTTTTCTTTTTAATATCCCTAAGAATCCCACCAGTTAGGAACTAATTATAGAAGTCTACCTGAGATTATTCTGATTAACAAAAATACCTCTTAAAACCAGAAGTGGACTGAAAGCAGTTGACAATGCAGACAACTAAATCTCAAAGGCAGGGTGAAAGCTCCCCTGGACTATTACCCCGAGAGCCTGCAGTGCAGTACGCTGCTCTGGAAAGCTGATGTGCAGAGTATTTCGACTCACTGGCAGCATAGCTTGCACAAAGATAATCAGGGGAAAAAAATAAACCAACATCTAGACCTACAGCTGCTGCTTAATCCCTCTGGCCCACATAAAACATGCATCCAATCACCATGTCAGACATACGCATCCACCACCAAGGCACACTGTGGCCTGCAAGAATTCGGATGATAAATTCAGCTTGGGACAAGAGCCCAGTTCTGTATCAACCTATCAGAGCTGTGGCCAACTGGCCCCTGGAGCTTGTTAAGCTTTGCATTACAGCTGACTTGTTTAGTGCTTTTATTAAGGCAGCAGCTCATCCTCTGACATGGCCAGAAATACACAATGGAGCAAAACCACAACTTTTTATCACCCTCTAATTCTAACTATAATTTTCAAGCTATTGTGTTTAAGTTTGCTTGCTATAATTAAGGATTAAAAAGGGATTATTAACAGTATGATTTAAGTCAGATGTACGTGATTTTATCATACACAGGCTGCTTATTATTGGTCTTGACATCTCAGGACAAAAAAATTAAAAATGCCTTTTTTTGTCACTTGAGCTTACTCACTTCTTACCCAGTGTTAGGAGAGAAAGTGGAGTCAAAGGTCAGCTTCAGGCCCCGTGCAAGCTGAACGGAAAAGAAATTCACTGGTTGGATTTCTAATTACAGATCAGCATAGGTGAATTTGCAAATTGCTTTTTTGGAGCCAAGAATTACCTGATCTTCAAGAGTAATCTCAGTGCCTAGTGTGTTGTCGGTGTTCCATTTTTCTGTGAACATCAATCCATACTCCACCCATTTGTATTTTGTTTCCAAACTACCACTGACTTTGCTTGTTTCTGAGTTTGCTGAACCTGAGCTTGTAAATTCCTAAAAGAAAATAAATAATTTATACATATAATATATGTATTTGTCAATATGCTTATATGCAATCAGGAAAATGCTTATACTTGTAGAATGTATCAGTCATTATAATTTGCTAGGAATTATTTCATATAAATACAAATATATTTACTTTAAAAAGAAATATACAATAATCTCAAAACCACTGCAATGTTTTGGATTTCAGTGCGCTTCCAAACTCACCAGTCCATTTTCAGATCTTGTTTTCAAATCAAGCTTTATTAACCCAAAACCTAGAGAGTGAGTAAAAAATATGAATCATATATATGTTGATTTGAAAAGCATTTCAGATTTATTTCTTCAAACTCTTCTAAATCACCTGTGAACTATTAAATAGTTAAACCAGGGCACACTTATCAAACCATATGTTTCTAAGAAGCAGCTTGTACTCACTTCAGATAGCACTTGACTGATGAATCCTATTGACCTCAGCTACATAATTGGGATCAAACTGGGTAATAATACTTTTATTCACAGTGAGCAACATTCTGTTCATAAGCAAACTACTGCCATCAGTGATCCTGCTCATCAATAAAAGGGCATAGCCAAAATACAGCACACAATTTTCTCTCAAAACCAACAACGGTTCTATGGGGAACCGGAAGAATTTTATCAAAAGAGAAGTAAGTTACCCCCCCTTTCCAAACAGCAAGGGCAATGTGAAGCTATGGATTCTGTGGATTCTAATGGAAACAACTGGAGTATTTCTCAAGGGAAAGTAATAAAATCCTAACAGTTTCAGGAATCAGGTAGACAGAGAAAGACCAAATTTATTTTGGCTTTATTTACCATATCCCTTGGTGAAAATATCTCTGGCAGATTTGCCCAGGTCAGCATAAGCAGGTGGAACAGCCATTTTCTGGAAAGGAAAATTTAAGAAATAAAAAAGGAAACTACAATGTTCAGAAATTTACTTAATTCATTTAAACAACAAGAAACTTTAGCCCATTTCAGCCCATTTCATTTTGTATCCCCCACCCACCAGTTAAATACAGCCTGGAGAAAGCAGCTATTGCAAACAGTGCAATTTCATTTTGCTCGGGAGCCAGCAGCAGCAATGACCATGTAGGTGCCACGGAGGATGTGAAACAGAGCAAATAGGTATTAAAAGGAAAGGAACTATCTATGCCTTTCTGAAGAGTTAACTGTTGTTTTCTTATCAGTGTAACTGCATGAACGAACTTAGGTTTTTTTCAAACCATTTCTTGGAAACGTTTCTCCTGTTTCTCTCAATGGATCTCTGCATTAGGGCCCCAACTCATTCACTAAGGAAATGCAACCAGAACAAGCATCTACCATCAGGAACATCTCTCTTCCCTTAATTCAGAATAGTAAATGGATAACATTAATGTCAGCAAAAATCAATAAATGGTCATTCTTATACTTCAGTTTTCTTTCTATCGCTATTAACGGGTTAAGATGCCTCCTTAGACTTTGACCTTTAAGTGTTTTTCTGTGCACCTGAGAAAAAAATGATCTTGCTGAGAAAAATTCAGACTGCAGGGAGGCCACCCTGTGAAGTCAGGCCGTCGGGAGGGCAGCCACAAGCCCAGTGCAGCAGCAAAATGCAGACTGGAGCTCCTGGCAAAGGCTCAGCTCAGTGGTGGGGACACTGCAGGGGCAGCTTTCTCCACTGTTTTGTTTCTTAGGGATGCCCACATGCCATGGGGGCCCTCCCTTTCCCATCCTCAGCCGGCCCTGACATTCTTAGTTCAGTCCTGCAAAAGAGACAAATGCATCCCATTTTCTCAGCCACTGGGAAAACTGTCTCACCATATACGGAGCAGAAAACAGGATCCTGAGAGGGACAAACCAAGTGAATCTCCTTTTTTATCCCAGTACAATAATTTCTACTGCCCTATTCAAATAAAGTCATTTCTTTAGCGAAAACAAAGTCAAGCTATCTGAAATGGTGCACGTCTTCTGTCTTTGTAGACCAGATTTCCAAATTCTACACAGCAAAGGAGATAAATTGTACTTATAAAGCTAATCCTCCCAATACCAGATGTTGTACAAAAATGCCACATTAACAAACTTTTCGGCTATTCAGAAGTAATAAGCAGTTTACTACCTATGCATGCAAATGCTTAAGAAACTGCCTGACATTCTTAATCCAGAGTATTCAATGTTAGCAGAAAACTACTCCTTTAAACTCCACACAAACCCACTAGCTCCAAACATGAGGGTGCTTTCATATCTCTCTGGCTGCAGACTGGGATGCAGTTGTCAGGCAAGCTCACCATCCCATGATCAGACAGGGACTTTCAGCAGTCACTCGGTGCCTCAAGCACTTTAGACAACAACCTGGTACCTGGCAAAGCAGGATATTGCTACTGCATAAAGGAAGAATCCCTTTCCTAGAGGAAACAAAATAGATCTGGTAGCTAAATAAAAGCCAACAGTCTTTTCAGAACACAAAGTAGGATACAAGGGCACATGCTGTGATGTAGCTCCAGCTGCAGACTCCTCGGGTGCCTGTCATTTCTTTCCAGTCATAGTCCAGTATTCAAATGCATCCCCAAATACACAAGCAGCTACAGAGTTAATTTCTTTTTTTTTTTTTAATTCGTATTCCAAAACAGTTTTAGCTGCTTGTATTGGACCTAAATTTGTCTGCTTGGGTATTTTGTGAAAACATAAAAGCAAAGATTTAATGTTTATACACAAAATCAGCCTTAAAAGGGGAGAGAAAAAGGGAAAAAACCTCCAAAAACATAAGCAGAAAAAACCACTAAGAAAGGATTACCATATTTGTGTAATTCCTCTGTTCCTCACTGAAGTCTCTAGAAGCAGACACAATGCCCTGCTTGGAAATCACCCCCCAAAGTCAGGCAGCACTCAGGAGAGGGATGGCAGGAGTCACTAAGAGCTGGCTGTGTACAGCAAATGCTTCTGCCTTGCCAGAGCAGCCCGGCCCCATGAGAACCCTCTGATGGATATTGCCATTTAGCATTATCAAAAATTTAAAATATTACAAATCTCTAAACTTGAAAAATCAAATAAGCATTGTTTTGAAAGATAATGCACCACTCTGCCTGCTGCATCTCAGAATCTATCAGATATATCTTATCAAAAGTCCCTTTGAGTCATTTCATTAAATCAAAATATTTTCTTCATAAATGAATGCTGTATACTTCTGGGTGGGATTTTCCCAGTCATGTTTTTTGCTTCTCCAAACCCATGAAGCCAAGTTTTGTTCCTCGATGCCTGTGTATCCCCTCTGGCAGTGGCCAGGCTCATGAGGCGCATGAGCTGTGCCAGGCTGCTCCACTGCTGCAGTCTGGGCCCAGAACAGTGGGAGACACGCGAGCTCCACTTAGACAATTACTATAATTAGGGGACAATACTGAAAGCCAAATCCCTGCTGGTTGTAAGGCAAATCATACAACACACACAGAGCAAGGTGTTTAAAATTGCTGAGCGTGGAATACACTAGGAGCTGTGTACTTGGTGGTTACCCTTGCTGTTGTCGGCAGAACAGAACAAAAATTTCTATTTGCACTGGCTAGTAAGAAGCCTCTTGTTTAACAGATGGAAAACAAAACTGATTACATCCTGTGCGAGTACAGGTTGTAAGACAAGCATGCTTAGCAGGGATTCAAATTCTTAAAGGATCAAGGAATGGCTGTGGCCAAGTGCCCTTGCTTTTCACCACTGGGAACCCTGCACATTAACTCAGATTAGGTTTGGACTGAAATGAATTCATTGCTTTTATCCTTGTCCAACTGTGCAAATAGCTCAGCATGACTACGGACCTCAACACCCACAGAGAGCAGGCCAAGTAGAATATCCGTAATGTGTTCAAAGAGGGAAGATATTTTGGTTTTCTTGAGTAAGAAACACCGTTGCACAAGTGATGACTGAAGAAACCCTGAACTGAGGGGGAGTAAACTCCGAGTGCTGCTGTGAGCATCCCTCCAAGAATGCCTGATTTATAACTGCCACAGGGAGAAAATCAGGAGCTCCCTTTGGAGCTGCAGGATCCAAGAGGCAGCCCCAGTGAAGGTTTCATTTCAGCAGGCCAAATTTGAATATTTTCCAGTGTCACAGATGGCAAAGTTTTCACTCTATGATGCAGTTCTGGGCAATTAAATCAAATTCAGTCCAAAAAGTAGCAAACCCACAGGGTGCACTGGCAAATACAAGGATTGGCTGCAACCAAAGGAAAACTCATCTCTGCTTGATAACTGTCATACATGCCTAGGTTAAAGCTGCCCTGCACATATTTATCAGGTTTATGATATTTACATAGGGAAAGGAACAATCTAAAAATTTAAAGTAAGAACCAAATCCATTATAAGAATAGAATTCCATTAAGACAATGGAAGTCTATCAGATTCAAGTCTAAGAAAGTAAAAAGGTTGGATTTATCCTTATCTAGCCACATTTTTTCCCAATAAATCTGAACTCATGTACCGTTTTTGGACTGTATCAGTAGTTCTGAACATTCCAGCTCCCTGTCTCCACAAGCATGAAAGATGCTACTTGCAGGGTGGACAAGTTAGAGCTGCTGGGAACAGCTGGGAGGGACAGACAGCATTGGATTGTGCAACCAGGTACAGTCTGTCTGCATGGGGAAAAACCCAGATGAGGGTCTTTTGCCTCAAGGTTAAAAAAGAATACTAATTTATTTGTCATCTGTCTCCTTCATTAAAGGAAAAATTATTCCTTGGAATGAAGCAACTTTTAGGTGCCTTTTTGCACCTCCCGCTGGAGCAGTGTCATTTCCCAGCCAATGTCTGCTGTGTCAGTACACCACAAAGGATGGGGCTTTGCTCTCACAGCAGGGCGCAGCTCCCTCCATGTCCCGTGGCTGGCTGGAGGCACCAGCGTCCCTGTCCAACATCCCAGGCTCCCAGCGGAGCTCAGTGCTGGCTCCACACTTGGGGTTTTATGGTCCAGATCCCAAATCCCTTCAAGTCATGCCCACAGTCTGCTTCAGACCAGGTTCAGCAGCCTCATTGTGCAGAGATTTCAGCATACATTTATACATAAATACATGCACAGTCACACAGAGGTCAAACATCAAGTTGGGCATATTCACGAGGCTTCTGAGAAGCCAGTAAAAGCACGTGGTTTGTAAATACTTGGCATTATTAGACACAATACTTAACACTTTTTGTCCCAACTTGCTACTGTGCCAACATCATATAATCCATGCACCATTATGACTCAAGTTTTAAGATTGGGAGTCCACAATTTCTTTTGTTGCAGGCATTACAAAGCCATGCAGCATCCCTGTGACACTCGCAGGATCCCAGCCTTCCTGCTGGAGCTTTGCTCTGGAACTGCATGCATGATGGAGCAGAGTTAAAGAAAGGTTTATGCAGTACCTTTGTAGCCCAATAAACAGAAGAGCATAAAGGAAATAAACCCCTTAAAAGGAAATTAAATATTATTATTTAGGCTATACAAATTATGGAATTAAAGAAAGAGACAGCCTGCTCTTAATTGTATGGGTATACACGAAGAACTGCAGTGTTGTATGTCAACACTGTATTAAACTATCACATGTAAGTATCAATTAAATGGACTTCAGTGATGTCGCAGCTCGCTGTAGCTACTGTAGTTACTAAACTGCAAGGGAAGAACACAGAACCACAGTCCCTACATGTTAAATTAAACCATTTCTGCTAAATCCCTGCGCAGGAGGAGAAGAGCAGCGCTGCTGTCCCACCCTGTGCCACCAGCACGGCAGGGCCCAGGCCAGTGCGTGCCCCGGCAGCGCACTCAGGAAGGGACATGTCCCTCGCTCCCAGCCCCACTGCAGGAACACCCAGCACCAGATCAATGGGGATGAGTAATTAAAACGGAATTTTGTCTTCCAGCACAATGTGACAGCTCACACAGGAGAGGAGCATCTGCCACACCGGTGGATGTTTTTCCCTACCTGCAGTAGACGCCAAGCCCAGGATGGCCTGAGCTGTGCATGCTGCCTCCATCCCACCAGTGCCAGGGCTGGGGACATCCCGATGCTGCTACGGCAGCCAACAGAGATGTCCCCCACACCTTCACACCCCGCCCATGCACACATCCCAAAATGTGGGCAGGAAGAAAAGGTGGATCAGTGGAAACCTTTGATGGAGAGTGCTGGGGGAGGCATTATTCTGGAATGGCATTGCAATAGTGCAAAAGCCCATTTCTGACAAAAATTCATAGGTGAAGTGCCATAAGAAAGGTGATTATTCAATCATCCACTGCACCCAACAAAACAAACTGCAACACACCTCTATTCTCACTAAGCCATCTGAGAAACAAGCTGGGATCTGTTTCTGCTGGAATCACTATAAATATTCCCCAGAGACACAACCCTGCATTGGTCATTGATGATGAGTCAGCTCCACTCCATCTTCTGAAAAATTTCTTTTTTTTTTTTTTTTTTTTTTTTTTGTGAGAATTTTTCCTCCATTTTTCTTTGAGGAGATCCAGAATCCNCTCCAGCAAGAGCTGTTCCCAGCAAGGGCTGTGACAAGGCAGAATCGAGGCAGACGCTGCTGTGGCCCCACAGTGCTAGGTACAGGAGGGGAAAGCAGAGACATGGGGAATTTTAAACAGACATTATTCCCCACAAGTAAAAAGCTACGTTCTGGGAATAAGCAGAATAAAATGGAAGAACAAATCAGTTTGGCTGCTTGGCTTGAGGCTTGGCGTTTTGGTACATATCAGAACGAATCTGCCAACCCGCAAGAAGGACCCCGGGGGTGCGGAGGAGCGAGGTGAAAGGGATGTCAGCGCCAAGGCGGAGCGAAACCCGGGCAGGTACAGCCACCTTCGACCTTTGCTTCCCGGGCAGGAGCAGAACGATGCCGCTTGCTGAGGCGCTCGTCAGGAGCCGCACGCCCGCCGTGGCCCAGTGACCTTTCCGCTCCCGTCCTGGGGCCAGCGCCCGGCTCCCGGAGCTCGGCCTGGGC
>WBMY01013876.1:1255314-1324661 GCA_013397315.1 Donacobius atricapilla
GGGAGCGCGGCCGCTGCGGCAGCCGCGGGATGCGGCGGTGCCGGCCCCGGCACGACCCAGCGCACCCGCAGCAGCCCGGGGACCACAATCCCCAGCTCTGCGGGAAACGAGCAGGGGTGACTTTTGAAGGGCCCTTCCAACCTAAACTATACTGATTCGATGAAAGACCCCATTAGTCTGAATTAGCTGAATTAGAATTCAATCTAGAATTTAATTCTAATTCCCCGTCCTGTTAAAATTTCAAGTCCCCGTATGCTGGATGAGGCAAGAGTGGTGGGAAAGGAGGAAGGGAGAATTTGAAAGAGGAGGATCTGTGAGCAGGTGAGGCTGTGTGTGCTAACGGGTGAGTGTCCAAAGGAGCTGTCAGAGGGCCAGGGGCCAGCGAGGCAGCGAGCCTTCCCCGTGGGGACTGACTGCGGGGCGTGGAGAGGCTCTCAGGAACGAGGGAGCTGGCGTCATCCCTACTCTCCTTCAGACACACCAGTCAGCCCTCACAGCTTATTCTCCCGGTGACTGAAGGTCAGGCAGGGAGTGCTCTGACCTCGGAGCGGAACAGAGGCGGAGCTGGGCCACTTTCAGGATGAGATACAAACCCAGTCCGGCACTGTTGGAGGTCTCTGGGACACTTAGAGCATCACCCACAAGATAAACAGGGGAATCATCTCAGCCAGGAACCTGCTGATGGTCTGGCTGGTCACCTTTCTGCCTCCACCGCGCAAGGGATGTCTGTGTTAAAAAAAGAGTCATTGCTGAGAGTTGGCACCCCACCATGGGAATGTTGGTTTGTTTCATTTTTTTTTTTTTTTTAATTAGTTCTGTCCCGCTCTTTCTCCCTTGCATAGTGGGAATGGATGGTGAGAGGAGGCAGTTGCCGTGCTTGTGCTCTTACCTGGCTCATGCCTTTGCTTTCCCAACAGCATTTCTCTGAAGGGCCCTGCTCCCGCAGCCGTGGCAAGGCTGTACCCCAAGCAGGTGAGAAGTGCTGTCCCAGCACAGCCCGGGAGCAAGGTTGGAGTCATCCAGCTGAGCACACACACAGCACTTGGGAACTTTGGTCAAGGTTCAAACCAAATAAACCCTACAAGGAACTTAATGTTGAACTGAAGTGTATAAATGAAGTGGCTTGTGGAATTCAGTGGGATCTCAGGAATTTCTTGGCTTGACAGGGTGGTAGAGGGGAAAGGACTGTGTGTAGCCACATATCGACCTTAGAAAGGCAGCTGAGGCAGCAAAGGCTGAAGGAATTGTACTGGATGCCAAATCCCCATTAAAATAAAGTGTGCAGCCTGCCACCAGGGTAGCAACCCACAGAAAAAAAGAAATCTCTCTCAAATTTGGAAAGTTCTTCTAACCACAGCCATTTTGTTGATCCAGGCACCACTACGAGTGTGTGTGTTGTAACCAGAGCACAGAGTTGCAGTCAGGGTGAAGTGTCAGCTCTCAACACCCTCTTAGTTCTCCCTCCGGCAGGAGCTGGTGCCTTACCTCTTTTCCTGCATCCTGGGGCTTGTCAAAGCCTACCCTGGATTTCTCTCACTGTCCCATGCAAAAACATAGCCCAAGCAAAAAAACAGTGGGCAGCTTTCTGCTGGGGTGCATTGAATCTCCTCCTCCAGGAGTCAGAGGAGCAAGGGAAGCGAGGAGGCTGCCAGTGCAGAGACAGGACCCCGGAGGGGAGCAGGGGCACAAGGCATTCCCCATCATCCCTTCGGCTCAGTCACAAGGGTGCACTTTCACCCAGAGCAGCAGCTCCTCAACCTGCCCCTGCCAAAGTGCAGCCTCAGCTCTTTGCCCTCTGCAAAGGTAAATGTGACAGTAGTGAGTGTGATTTGTGGAGCACTGTGTCCCAGCCGTGCTCCCTCCCCTTGCACCATCCTGCTGCTGCCCGAGCTAGTCAAATATATTCTTTTCTTACCTCTGGGCATAAAGAAGTATTTTATTACTTGCAGACACGCGGAGATTGCAGCCTGTTCCCTACAGCTTTTCTCTGAGCAGCCCAGCCCCTGCCCCGCGTTAAGCCCTTCCAGCTCCACAGGCACCCCCAGGGTTATTGGGAGCTCCTTGGATTACCATTGGCTGAGATTAATTTTCACAGGTTGCCCCTGCAGTAGAGGCTGAGTGCACAGAATCAAGGAATCGTGGAATTGTTTAGATTGGAAAAGACCTTGAAGATCATCCAGTCCAACTGTTAACCCAGCACTGCCAAGTCCACCACTAAACCGTGTCCCCAAATGCCACATCTACGCAATTTTAAATCCCTCCGGGAGCTGATGCTGCAGGTGGACTAAGAATGAGGAGAGGGAGGAAATGTTTAATATCTGTGAAAGATAACTTTTCATTAATTTCTGGAACATGCATCTACCAAAAGATGGCAGCAAATCTCTTCATGTGGAGTTGGGCATCAGTGTCATCTGCTCTCTTGGGCTCTATTTTTCCTCCAGGTTATGAACTGTAGATTATCCTGGGGAGTGCCAGAAGAACAGGAGGATTACACTAGATGTTCTCAACAGAGAAAATCTGTGCTTGTGACTTCGGTTTAAATTTTACAAATTCCTTCTACAGTATAAGAAATCTCCGAAATGCCCTAAATGTCAGTTCCCTCTTTT
The DNA here is from genome assembly GCA_013397315.1 of Donacobius atricapilla. Classification (NCBI taxonomy): domain Eukaryota; kingdom Metazoa; phylum Chordata; class Aves; order Passeriformes; family Mimidae; genus Donacobius; species Donacobius atricapilla. Next base: position 1,257,921 of record WBMY01013876.1, read on the forward strand.
ATTTTGGTAGTTGTTAGTTTTTAGTAATTCTACAGCTTAATTTATTTTAACAGGTGAAAACGGAACATAAGGGAATGCATCATAATAGATTTGACTAACAATAATTCCACAAATAGTTCACATACAGGCTCTGTCTTAATGTTACTTTTCCATCACAGGCTTTAGGTCTGGAGCTCTCAGAGCAGTTTGTTTAACATCAGTTTGCTGGAAAAATCTGTAATTGCCCCATCTTTCATTATATAAATCTGCATGTCAGTCACAGAGGATTATTTTTAACCTCTGTTCTGCATCACTAATGGATAGAGCTGTGACCCTGATTCTGATACTATTCATACCAAATTAGCTGGGAATGAATCAAAGTCAGTAGAGTCACAGCAGGTACCAAAATGTGAGCTCCACTCAGCTCAGGTGACAGTCCTGGGGCTGGGCTTGCAGCAGCTGTACCCTGTGCTCCCCTGCCAGGGCACAGCTTTACAAAGCAAACCACAAAACAAGAGTTTTATTCACGAGTTAGGGAGGCATGGAAGGATCAGCCCTTCTGCATTTCAAAGTATGCTTCTGATTCAGTTTCTTCATAAAATGGGACTAGTAAATACTATTTTCATTAATCACTTTTATATAGCCAAAACTGTAATTTCCTCCAAAAATAACTTACCTGCCTAAAATAAAGCTGTGGGAATAAAATTGCAGCTCGTGAATTCTACATGAACAACTAAATCTAATTCAACTGCAGTTTCATTCATGTCACATAATGTGTTTGAACAGCAGAAAAACTCATTAGCCAGAGATCCAAGATGTATTTGTTCAATAAAGTTTGATTTGGCTCTCTCTAATAACAAAAATGTTTTCAGCTTGTTAACCTGCAAGGAATCCATTCATAATCAGTCAAGAACATGCTGATGGAATCATAAAATAATCTAGGATGCCTCGCTGCTGGGTATCACACTCTGTAAACAAACCTTCATGCCTCTGACACTTACAAACTCAACCCAGGCTGTGTTGCTCAAGCCCTCGCTGCCTGCTGTGCCCGTGTCAGAGACAGGTTGTTTCCATTGCAGAAAACCCTGCACTGGGGATGCTTACACAGCTCTGATGCTCCACGGAGCATCTCGGTGTCAGAATAAACAATTTTTACCTGGGCCAGTGTAAGTGGGCTGCTGCTGGTCTCTACAAATGAGCATGAGCAGCTCTTTATCACCACCAGCACAGCCCTCTCACACCCACCCATGTCACTGCTCCCTCCTTCCCCCTTCTCTCAATGTGACACAAATACCTTTAAAACTCTTTTAAATAGTTGTGTGATTTTAACTGATTATTTTCACAAAACACAGTATGGATCGGCTATTCATGCAAGTTATCCTTGAGGATCCATTCCCTCCGGGCCAAGCAGCCAAGAGAGTGGTCATGCCAGCCAGCCTGGCTGCAGCCAGGACAGGCTGAAGCTACAGCAGCTTCACACAGAGGAGGGACGAGCTGTGGGCTCAGCTCAGGAAGGTCCTTGGTTGTTCCCATTCCCATTTGTCCACTCTACCACCTGGCTGGAGTTTCCAGGCATTGTTCAGCTCCTTAATCAAGACGTGGCCCCACAGAAGGTTGTGCTCTGCCCTAGCCAGATAAATCAGCCAAGAACCTGGTTTTGCCCGGCACAGCAGGCTCAGTCCTTCATGATGCTGAAAAAAACCACTAGAGATGGTGCTGAAGGGAAAAGAGGCTATTGATGGAATTCTGTGAATGGATGTTGATCAGCACATTCCTGGGGTGAGAGAGCCCTGTTCAGGCTTCTGTCCTGGCTGCTACCCAAACATCCTTCATGAACACGCTGAGGTGAGCTCTGGCAAGAGAGTAAACCCTGGTTCAAAACACTGAAGAAAGGATTATTACCATGTAAAGCACCTGGCAGGCTGAGCAGTGATGGGCAGCCCTGAGCAGTGTGCTACCACAGTACTGTGCCACATAGCCTGCAGTGGGCTTGGGACTGGTGGGAGTGGGAGCACTTGGGTGTGACAAGTCCAGAGAGGGCTGCACTGATTTTTGAGGAAGAAAGCCGAAAAATAGAAAACAAAAGAGGAAGGCAATAGAAGCTAAACTACCACAGGTCCTTTTGATCTTGGAAAATAACAAAAAGATTGACCTGACATTATTACACCCCTTGCTCTCTCCCTCTGGGTTATGTTTTGATTTCCCCAAACCAGTAATGATCAAAGCCAAGAGCCCCTCCATTGCTGTATATTTTGCTTTTCACTCCAAACAAAAGTTGCAAAGGCTGCAATGCTTTCTATCATGCCTGTCTTGGACCAGTGGTCTGCTTCAAACAGAGCTGTTTGCAGGAGCAGCAGCTCCCATGGTCTCAGTAACCTCATCCTCACACTGCTGGGGCGAAAAAAGCCCCACCCAGGCAGGGGAGAAAGAAAGTCATACACATCCTCCTCGTGGGGTGCAGTCTATCAAAACAGATGTAATGGCTTTTACAACTTGAATTGTTTGGGGAGAGGTGGAAATTCAATACGTCAGGTAAGGCTGGAGTAGAAGCCTCCTTGAGGCCAGAGCATGGACAATATATACAGGCAGATGGTGATGGGGCAAGGGAGAATGGTTTTAAACTAAAAGAGGAGAGCACTAGATTAGATGTGAGGAAGTAATTCTTCCGTGTGAGGGTGGTGAGGCCCTGGCACAGGTTGCCCAGAGAAGCTGTGGCTGCCCCATCCCTGGGATTGTCCAAGGCCACATTGAAGAGGGCTTGCAGCAGCCTGGGATAGTGGAAGGTGGTTTTGCCCATGGGAGGGAGCGTGAAGCCTTTAAGAGCCCTTCCAATCCAAACGATTCTATGATTTTATTACATTTGTGACCCCAGGGAAGTGGTGAGTGATGCAGAGGCATCAACTGTGCCACCACTGCAAGGAGCTGTGCCTGCAGGTACCGAAGAGATCTTAGAATCATAGAGCCATTTAGGGTGGAAAAGACCCTTAAGATCATCAAGTCCAACTACACTTAACCCAGAACTTCCATGAATTCTTCTTCAGAGGAAAAAGAAGAAAGAAAGAAGCTGAAGTCATGACCTCCTAGCATACATTTTTCTACGTGTAATGTGTCAGCGCTCTTCACTTCTCAGACAAAAATCAAACCCAAAATTATCACAGGCCACAGTATTTTCTAAATATCACTATTATCTTGTCTTGCAGATAACACAAGTGAAGCAATGAAGATATGGTACAGCAGATAAATAGGTGATAAATGCATGCCAAGCAAAACATTATTTGTGGGCTATTTAAATTCAGGAAGCATTGGTATTAATCTGGCAGATAAGTTTCTACATTGCGGTTACAGAGCTGCAGACAAACTTATTAGCTGTTATATAGTCTAACACATCTTTTACTTGTCCAGGACCAGACTGCTGAATAGAATTGGGAAAAAAAAGTCATTGAGTCACTGGAAAAAAAAATTAATTGAGTAAGGGCCAAGCAGTGGAAGCTGCAGTGATAGGCAAGAGGACTCAGTGAAGGAAGAAGCCACCAGGGCTCATTGCTGTCTGCCAGCATAATCGTGGCAGGAGGATTCACGGCCATGCAAAATGGTCAAGGAAAATTCACCTTGGCAAACAAGAGCTGCTGGAGCTGAGGCCTTGCTTGTTTCTGCCATCTTCACAGATGGAGTTTAAGTACTGGAACACTTCTAGAAACAAACAGAGACTTGGCTGCAAAATATTCACATTGAATTGATAATCACAAAAAAAAAAAAAAAAAAAGGGGAGGGAACGGTTCAGCTCTATTTAAATAATTATTTAATCAGGTCATATTTAGGTTGTCTAATCAAATAATCTGGCCAATACAGATGTGTAACACTGGGTTAAAAAAAAAAAAAAAAAAGACAAAACTAAGAACATTTGTTTTTCAGCTGCAGTATTTATTCTGTGCAGTTAAACCGAAGGCATGAGATCAAATCTAAGTGTGGTTGGGTTATGTGTGAGAATCCCAGCCTGAAATGCAGCTGTAGCTGCAGCACCCAATGAAACAGGACATGTCGGTTTAGACTACAGGTCTTTAAATTCCTCCAGGTAAAACGGAGTGTACAGAGAACTTCTTTAAGCATTGTGACAACTTGTTTCTGCTGTTGCTGAGTGAATACAACTGGGATTAGCACAGAAGGAGACAGTGGAAATCACGACTGGACTTGGAAAATAGAATAATTTTACTTATTTATGTAGTGTAATAAATAGTGTCCATTAAATCATTGGATATCCTCAGCAGGAGAGGCACAGCCCTACAGCTCTTTCCTTTGAGCTTCTTCTTGCCATGGGAGCAAGGGGAATCTCTGGCTCAGGGAAGAGCAGCCCTTGCCAATGAGCTGCATTCCCCCTCAGTACTGCAGAGAAGCAGAGCCCCCATGGAGAGGGTCAAAGAGGGCCAGTGGGTCCTTCCCACCTCACTGAGAGTTTTGACCCATCCTTGGCATTATACAGGAACAGCCAGAGTTCTCATCCAATCCAAAACACATGGGTTTTCCTCTTCAAAAAAAAAAAAAAAAGCCAGAATATCAGAACTGGCCAACAACTGACTGACAAGAACAGTAGGGATATGATAGCAGAAATTTGAGAGGAAGGACAACATGGTCAGGAGCCTGCAATAGAGAAGGTCTTTCACAGCTCCTCAGGCAAGTCCTGGCAACAGATTAAAGCTGGGTGTCGAGTGCACTTGTAATCCCATCCCTGGCGGGAATGGGAGGGCTGCATTAGCGCAACAAATTGCTGGTTGTGATAGAAGCTGGGGGCTGCTCTGGGGAAGAGGATTTGTTTTTCCTGGAAGACATGAGAAGATGAGTCATCTGTGAAGGAGTATTCCTCAGAGGGCACAGGTCCTGCTGGCAGGAGCAGGCTGGGCCGTGCTGCTGAGAACATCTGTCACCAGGCTCCCTGGAAAGGGGGTCTTTATGATCCTTAAAATTTACACTTTCCAGCCAAGGGTCTCATGGAAAGTGCTGCCTGGGAGCTCTCCTTCAACCTTCTTTATGCTTATAGAAATGCCTGAAAAGAGATTTATTCCTTAAGAAACATGTCCTAGAGCTGACGGTGAGCATTGCTTGTTGCCTTGAGGTCATCCCACTGAGCCTTGCAGGGAGGAGAAGTGGGTGACTTGAGCCAAGAATCCTTAAAATTTCTGGTTTGCTGTTTATACAAAAATAAAGGCAGGTGCAGGGTAAAATAGGTGCAAAAGATCTTACAAATTAAGTCCAGCCCAGGCTGTCAGTGGGAGAGGTGAGGAGGCCTTCCCTTCCAATTCAGAGGGAAAACTGGGACAAAATCTCCACCTGCTTGCTCAAACACAGGTGAGCAATATTTAGATGCTTCACTGCACTCAGCTGAGCTCAGCACGGCCTTCCTGTGGATCCCAACAGAGTTTGGAGCAGACAAGATTGTTTCCTAAGCACAAGCCAAAGCATTACCCAGTGTCTGGCACTTCTGCTGAGGCTGGGAGCAGCCCATCTCCTGGCAGTGCAAACCTTGAGAGCTCAGCAGATATTTGCTTTCCTTGCTGCATCCAGCCTGGATAAAGTCCAGAGAGCAGGACAGTAACAGCAGCTTGCAGAGCACCCTGTAAGGATGTGGATTTCCTCTTTTGGAAGAAGCTCTGCCGTTTGATCTATTCCACCTTAGAGAAAGAAAAGGTGATTTTCCTTAGTCCTGAGATACATCAGTCACCATGTGGAAATACCCTTAATTATGAAAAACAAGGCAGAAGCTGACAATAAACCCCAGCTCCCTACACACACATGCACATACACACATCAGCCTCTATTCCATTGACTGAAACTAGTGGTACCATTTTCTGTTCTCCTCTGATCAATGAGTTTTATTTCTGTCTGTCCAAAAGTCTCTTTTTGGTCTTTGTTCCTATTCTTTGATTGAAAGCTTTAGTGAAGAAAATTCCTCCACGAGTTCAATACTTGGCACGCCAAGCCCTGAACAAGGCACCAACAAACAGGATAATTCCTCATGACAAAGGTCCCATTTGGCAGCAGATGTTAACAGAAGCCCAGGGCACTTCAGAAGTGTGTTTGACATTTGGTTTGAGCCACTTCAGGCCATACCTTAGATGCATGTCACCTTTGTAGTGACAGCTGGGGGACAGAGATCTCAGGGGAAGGGCCACACAGTGGGACAGCCACCACCCTGTTCCCTGCCAGCAAAGACCATCAGATCACAATTATTCTGCAGTTTTAGGCTCTGATTGCCAATATTTTTGCAAGCAGTTATGTATACAAAGACAGAATTCATAAAATATTATTTAAAGTAATCCTTTCTAGAAAAACAGAGCTCATTAAATATCCTAAAACCTCTTTATAATGATTTTTTTTCATTTATTATATGATACTTAGTGGGTTTATATTTCGTTCTCATGAAGGATGGCAAAGTAAAATCTCTATCCTAGTGCATCCCTGGGATGGAAAGGGCAGAAACAGGGAGGTGGCCGTGGATAACAGTGTGGTATTTAATGGGGCTATAAGGCAGGTTTGGATGCATTAGATGCATCCTGCTGCCTGAAGCAGCCACAGAGGTATAAAAAAATAAAGCATTGAGGGAAGAAAACCTCACTGCTAAGCTTAGTCTCTGCTAGTCAGACAAGAACAGCTCACCTGTGCCATCTAGTGATGCTGCTGTTTCATATATTGGGAGTTCTCCAGGCAGGACCAAAAATATTCAGCGAGACTGGAGGGCCCACAGACACGAGGATGGCCAGCAGAGGTGTACAGGCAGCCCTGTCTGACAGCTCCTGGCTGCTGGTGCAGCCCTCTCCATGCACAGGCTTAGGATTGATATGAACCCAGAGCCAAAAATAACTCAAATTTCCCAAATATAGTAGCAAGGCTTGTGTTTAAATCCATATAGTCTTTTCTGCACATGTATAAAAATATACTTGGTAAAATTAGTATAAGTAAATAGCCATGGACTAAATAATAACTTCTCTATAACTAGTTAAACTAATAACCTGGAACTCAATAGCACCAGTAGAAGGCACCAATGTTTAAATCTGAAGAAAACCCAAGATTTTAAAAAACATGTTAATTGAAGATGTCCTGGGATCGTGATCAGAGCAGATGGGCAGATCAAAGCCCTGGAATTGTGTAGGATTTATAAGGACAAAGTATCAGAGGCAGCAAATGAAGGGCAGACATTTACCATTTTAATTACTGGAAGTGGGTTTGAAGGGCACTGACTGAAGGAGGATGTGGGAATAACCATTCAATTAAAAATGGAAATGCCCTTTGCCAGTGTGCTTACTGCTGCATTTGTCCCTGGGATGAAGAACAAGTTGTGTGGAGTTTCCCATCTGAGGTGGGGAGGAGATGGGCCCGGAGATGCCCAGAACCAGGAGCCTTTCCTATGCCAGTGGACTTGAGGGCATTTTGTGTCACATTGGTGAGGGCTGGAGAGCCTCAGCACTCACTGCTGAGTGCTGGTGAAGAAGTGCTTCCTCAAGGGCTCAGTGGGGTGAGCAGCTCCAGAGCAGCTCCAGCAGAGAAAAGGAGGCGAGAAGGGCAGCATGGAGAGTGACCAGAGGCTGCAGATCCAGCTGCCTCCTGGGGAGGTTTGCTCAGACTCGTCTCCATGGCTGGGCTGATGCTGTCACTCAGAGCAGTAATTGGGGGCACAGGGACTGACAGCCCAGGCTCTGCTGATCCCAAACACTCATTAAAGCTGCGACACAAGTGTTTTGTGTCCAACTTGTCCAAAGAAGATTCCGCATTTACCAATAACAACTTTCATGCTTCCATTTACCCTCCTTGACTGCAGAATATTTTCATCCTTTTTCAAGGCGATTATATCTCACACAGGATGGTTGTAGCCACCCCCTACTCCAAGAAATACATTTTCAAAGCATGAGATGCAGGAAGAGGAAGGGATCAGTGTTTGCCTTCACTGCAGGCAGACCCCCATTGGAAATCTGCTCTCTCACACCTGTTTTCAGCCTCTCCAAGAGGTTGGCTTTTAGGGATATTGAATCTCAGAGATGTGACCTGACTTTTCCCTTTGCTGGTTCAAGTCGTGCATTGTGCAGATCTGTCATATGAAAGACACCCTAAGATCCATCCCAAACTGTTTGATCCTCTGCTTCTTCATTAGTAAGACAAATGGTTCAGCTCACTTTCAAACCCCAAGTGATTGCCCTTTTCCCTGAAATAACTACTGATTTTATCTCGCATTTCCCTATACACCTACTCCCGTATTTCTTTAAGTTTATCCCTGAAAGCCCCGAGTTTTTCTTGCTCACTTTTCATGGCCTGCAGCTTTTCTTTTAACATTAAAAGCATTGTTTCTGGCAAGACATTAAGGTGCTCATCAAATGCCAACATAAAAGCCATAAATAATACCACATTTGCATTCATATTTTGATAGTCTCTCCATCTCTGCTGTGATGGTGTCTCTCCCTGTCTGCATCCTCTTGGCCCAGGCTGTGTTTCTTCACCCCAGCTGAGATCACACCTTTCCTCTTTTCATCATGGGTCATTCCACATGTGACAGTTCTCCATTCAGTGCAGCAACGAGGGATATTCCTTCACTTGGACTTCAGCCTCTCTTCTTCACTTTCAAAAATCTCATCTCCTGGAGAAGATTATGGAGTTTTTGGCAACGTGCAAACTCAGAGACCGTTCTTCTTTCATTTTGCATTCTCCCATGGAAGGGTGCTACTGGTCTCCAGCAGTGGCTTGTGCTCCTCCAACAGCTGTGCTGCAGGGACATTCAGCACCACTCTGAGTTAACTGCAAGGTTTTAAATGCACCAAATGCATCACAGCCTGGCTCCATGTCCGCAAATACCCACCAAGAGGAGCATTGCTTGAACATCTTCAGCTACAGACCACATCTCTGTACAGATTTAGCTTCAGCAGAGCCTGGTCCTCTTTTCCCTGCCTTAAGATCTGGCCTCTCCCAGGTTCCCACCACCTCACACGTTCCAGCCTAGGATATATCACAAGAGACAAGATCCTAGTCTGCCTTTATTGCCGAGTTATAAGAAATGCCTTAAAGCAGGCAAAATCAGATCTCTGCTGGAGGGTGAAAAGGGATGAATGGAATCACTTCAAAAAAACTGTGATTACCAGCTGATTTCATTAGGTCTTTTCCACTTTTAAATAAATTTCAGGACTTCAGCAACAAGACTTGAACTTTGAAGTGCAGGAATGGGATTGAGAGCAGCCATAAATATGAGCAAAGCCCTCTATATTATGTCCAGCACCATGTGTATTGCCAATTATCAGCTTCTTACTCTCTAGGGAGAAAACATCACTCAGCTCTAGCATTCCTGCCCTCCTTGGGGAGATTGGTTGCATAACTCTCCTTCTTAGTAGTTCTTAGTAGAGTTAGTAGTTCTTAGTAGAGTTAGTTAACTTAGATGAGTTAAAGAAATTAAATCATTCTTATTTTAGGAGCAGCAAGATTTGCAGCACCAGCAGCACACATTTGATGGATATCCCTGTAGCTGCTCTGAATTTAATCTTGTAATTCAGAGACTACAGTTTAGAAAGTCCTCAGAGTAAAACTCCCATTCATTTCTTCCAAATCTATGGATGTCATGGATGGTGTTTCCCAGGTTGCAAACTCTTCCTTCTTTGAGTCTGCAGTGTTCAGGGGAAGAAGGCAGAAGGAAAGAAAAAACTTAAAGTCAATTTACTCTGTTATTACCGTCTTACTTTCTGAGGCTGGTTTTGGAGATGGATACCAACATCAGCCCTCATGCCCCAGCCTTCCTGGAAGGTACCCTGTTCACAGGCTCTCTGTGCCAGCAGCATGGCCATGAATACATGCAGTGCACCTACATTATTCTTTGAACCTCAAAATGGAAAAATGTTGTGAACCCAGCCCAGATCCCACACATGGTGTGTCGTCATTAACACTTGGTCCTTTGAATCCAAGTTTAACCTTAGGTCTGTTTTACTCTTTCTTTTAGTTCCTTTGGCATAAACAAGCTCATCTGGAGCAGCACAGCACCTCTGAAGTTCCCTTATTCCTCCCACCCAACTACCCTTTCTGTCCAGCTCAAAGACTCAGGGTACAGTGGAAGCTTTTGAGCTCTGCCACTCATCCACTCTTCATTCCTCTGCCCACACTCAGCAGCACACAGCAGTGTTAAACCAGAGACCATGCCATGGGCACAGCCCAGGTGAGACTGCGCAGCTGGAGGGCTGGCAAGAGCCACACAAAAATTCCACAAAACCTCTACAAGCCATAAAACCAGCACAGCATAAAAGCCAAGGTGCAGAGCACTGCCCTGCACAGAAGCTCCTGCACCCAAGTAAGTCACAAGAGACATAACACAAGGTTTTCCCCTTCATGAAAGAAGATTCATGTGCTCTTTATGTGGCAAGGAACACGCAACAGAGGCAGCTCCTGCAGCCTATTGTGCAAAGTCACATTCACAACCTTTTTCAGAAATGGAGTCATATGAAAACAAAGGGGCTAAAACCTTTTAGCTTTATGGGAAGGAGTTGGAGTGTTTGGGGGATTGTTTTTTGTTTGTTTATTTAAGTCAGACTAAGAAAAAACGATTTGTTTTAATGATGGCTGTTTAATGGGTTTCCTGATTAAAGGCAGCATTGTCTGTGCAGAGATCACCTATGAACATCAGGTCTCTCCAGCCCCCAAATAATGTTATTGCATTGGTGAAGTTTTCCTCAGGCCAAGCCTGCCAGCCCTAACCACATGAGCTGGCTGGCAGAGGCATGGGGTGACTAATCTGGATCCAAACCCCTGGTCTGGGACAAAGCAGGAAGATTGGAGCCAGCAGTGACAGAGGAGGTCAAACATTAGAGCTGGAACACTGCTGGCCAGTAGCCTTGCTGTCAGAGTTGGGAATTTTTTCCTGGGTTAGTCTGATGGTCCTACAAGGTGTAAAGGCCCTTTAGTTCAGCCTCTCATCAAAAAATGACTTAGTGGCAGATTTTGCCCAATCTCCCAAATTTCCCCAGTCTCCTACAGACTCCAAAACATCCTCTAATACCGCTAAAATCAGGGAAATCTGTCATAAAGTCCTACTCCTTCACAGTATTATAAAGGAAGAGACAGCATTTTCTACCTTCAGCTCTTTGCTGGCCTCAGCAATTAATGCTCCTGCGAGCAGGAACAATGACTGGTTGAGCTGAGCAGGGATGGAGAGGGCTCTGGAGGACAACACTGACAGCAGCACATTCCAGGGTATGAGTACAGCACCATAAGAAGGCTTTCCAAAATGGGGACACCAACAAGCTGCACCAAAGTGCCCCCACATTTCCCAGCAGCACCACACAGAGTTACTTATTTTTCTTAATTTTTTTTTTCTTCTAATAGGAGCAAAATTAATTCCATACCAACAGCCAAACTACATGCAGCTACCTCTGACACTGGCAAAACCCAACCTTGCGGTTCTTTGAACATTTGCTTGGCATCTTCCTGAAGCACTTGACCTACATCTTTCTCCAATTCTTCCTTTTACTTCTGTATATTCAAATTAACTACTTAAAGGGGTTATTTGTTTTTCTGTGCTTTGCAGTAATACATCCTCTAATGATACGGAGAAAAGCCTCATAGATCAGCCATGTTCAGCCTGTGACATCTGCCACACACCTTATTTATAAAGCAAATCCTCCTTTCCCTTTAGAGTAGCTCATAGGTTGTTGAGGCCCTTTTATACTACACAAGTCAGACTGGAGACCTCAACTGAAACTTAAATGATCTCTGCAGGCTGTAGGAGCTAATGAGCAGTTTCCATTTGATTTGATCAAGAAATATTTAGGCAGAGCTGGACACATGTCTCATCAGGTCTCTCCCCTGGACAAGGGTAGCACCAGGTACCCACTTACCACCCGCTCCTGGGCTGTCCCTGCTCCCCTCTATCCCAAAAACACCCAACAAGCCAGGGAGGAGCGAGGCTTTGCAGCTCCAGGTGGCGCTGGGCCATTGGATACCCCTCCAGCAGCAGCGTGGGATGCTGTCTGTGATGATCACCCAGCACTGCTGCTTTTGTCAACCACTGCACATCAGCAAAACGCACAACCACACCGTGGCAAAACCTGCTTCCCACATGCTGCACAAGGAGCAGCCTTTGACAGACTCCCAGCCAGGAGCCTGCTGGTGCTCACACCGTGCCCTGCCAGTGCTGTTTACTCCGTTACAAGTAAGCAGTTTGCACTAATGGCATGCATGGCCTTGAAGAGCCATTAGGTGTTACAGAAGCATTTCAGCTAATTAGCAAAATCCACATCAGAAAGTGCAAGTTCCTGGTATCCTTCCTGTTTCATTATGAATACAAGATCAAGAGTTTAAAGTCCAACCTTTAAAAGGTGACCAACACCTAAACACCTTGGCAGTCTGGCCCCAAGCAGTTTACGTGGGGCTGTGCAGTTCCAGGGTCAGAGCCAGGATCCTTTCAGACAGACATCTGCAGATTCTGGGCTTGTTCTTACAGACACAAACCTCCTGTGACCTCAGTAGCAGCCCCGTTTGCTGATACACAGAGAGGTGGCAGGTGGCACAGCAAGGTCACAGAGTCTCAGAAAATGAGATTTGATCTTCTAAACACACCTGAGAAGTCCAACCCATTTCCACTGCTCAAAAAGCCTAACTCAAAATTCATCCAGGGACAGAGGAGGGATTTAGAACAGGAAGGGCTTGATCTTTTTAGGTATTTCTCCCAAGCTACTTCCACAAGATTGAAACACCCGATACCACAAAAGCCATGGAGAGCCTGTACATATGATGGGAGAATGATTCCCATGAGAAGATCGTAGGTGTGGATATTGCTCAGCCCAGACAAGTCTTTAGGTCAGGCAGTGGGTGTCATTGCCTGTCCAGTAAAGGTATCCCATATTCATACCAGCCTTCAACTGTGCATGGCAGCTCTGCCTATCCCATCAACTGACCACCTATGGAGAAAAGGTAAAGTTTTATCACCAGCACAGAGTGACACTTCTGGACCCCCCTCTCATACACAGAAGTGGCAGAGGGGAATTTGTGCAGCTGTTTCTGCAGGAGGTTGGATTTAGCCAAGCAAGCACTTTGCTATGCCAAGAACACTTTCCTATGAAATTGATCATATTAGTTTGAACTCAAAGCACAGTGCAAGGAATGTTGGTTTGGTGATGAATTCCTTCAGGTTACCTAGTATTCAGAATCTTGGACAGGAGAGCAAAGATACAAACTCTTTCTTAAAGAAAAATGTAAAGTGTCATTTTATTTTGATGTTTCAATAGTCTTTTTTCAAGAGAGATCATGCACTTGGAAATACAAACCCTTCACAATTCCTTTTATACTCCACAATTTTCTGATTTGTGAGACAATTTTGGTTCTGTTACCCAGCAAAACAGGTAAACTTCCTTGCATCTTGATCACCTCGCCAGAGCAGAGGAGTTTCCATGGCCATTAGCATAAAATCAGCATCCCTTGGGAAGTTCTTCCAGAGACTCTGACATTGTGGTGTTTACACATTCAGTGGCCACATAGCCAGTTCAATCCTCATCCATGTACTCATTAAAGCTGAACACTGGATAAAGCAAAGGAGTAGGATTGCTATCATTTTAAATCCTTTTGCTTATGAAAGATTATTTCACAGGTATCCTTAAAACTGGAATTTAGGTAGTTCTCAGTTAGACCTCAATAAATCCCCTGATTACTTGCTCTTTGCTGACTTTCTCACTGCCAATAATTATTGTGGTTTTACCCGTCTCCTAGCAGAACCTTTCTTACTTTCCTAATTAAAATTCCATTGTGGGCATCATCTAAGAACTCGCAATCCGAAAAACTCAGGCCATTGCACAAAGCAGATCCAACTCATCCCTAATGTAAGCCTATTGCAATGAAGTCAACAGCTACGCCCAAAACCAAAGAACCAAAGCCTGTGAATAGCTCCTGGGCTCCTCCAGCCTGCCTTTCTCCCACTGGGATTGCTCTCTACCAAAACTCCCCAGGATTTACAGCAATATAGTTTTCAGCAAACTGTCCTGGGCTTTAAAGATCTTGTTCAAGGGCACATCCTGATGTTTCATCTGCATTTTGCTTCTCCCCACCCTTAACTGCCACTCCACACACTGCACTAATAAAGGATGGAATCCCCAGTGCTGAGTCTCACCAGCATTACAAGCCATGACCACCTTAAGCATCTCTGGGCTAAGTTTGCTATATTTTGCTGGTTTAACCTTTCTTCTCCAACACCCCAAATATTTCTGCCCTTCTCACAAGGCTTAATTAACTAAGGAAAAGCTCCAAACCCCAGTGATGCCCAAACCTGAGCACAGCCACTGATGAGGAATATGTATCATCATGTGGTAGTGGGTAATACCATGAAAATGCCCATTTGTCTGGATAACTGAGATTCATTCCAAATCCATGCCTAACATGGAAACTAACACACCACCCTAATGCCAATTATTAGCTTCAAAGGCAGCAGCACAGACTAATGCTGTCGACAGATAATATCAGACATCCCTATATTAAACTCATTCAAATGATTTAATTTCATTTCAGATCCACCTGGAAAACTCTGTCTCTCCCATATTATTGTGCTGGTCCCCCCTGGAAATGGGATCAGCTGTGTTCACCCATCCTTGTTCCATCCCAGATGTCATTGCTGCCCATTTGCAAACGTGGGCTGGTGGCACCAGGCCTTGACCAACAGTCAAGGCTGTCAATGCAATATTCTAATAGCAGTTCCTGACTGTATTAAGGTGAAAATAAATCTCTTGGGAAAAAGTTAATGATTAATTTCTGAGATTTAAAACCCCAAACCAGTCTCTCACACAAGTTACAATGGGTTCTCATCTGATTTTGTATTAGTAAAATGAGCACCAAAGAAGTTTAAAGTGATTTGGGCAGTAGAGTTGCAAGGTATCTTCTGGTTCAACCCAATTTAAACAAGGCATTTTATTTTCTGGTTTAGGAGCATTTCAGTAGCCCTCAGAGGGTTTTAACTGGCTTGTTACATGGAATAACTGGTTGCAACATGTGCTGGGTACCTTGTGGATGACAGGCAGTCAGTATTGACTAATTTGTGTAGGTTCTGTTGGACAAACCACTCAGGTCAGTGGGAATTGTTCAAACTGAAACCAGCTGTTTTTGCAAGCTTTAATATGGGCCTGGCTCTTTTCAAGATTTAACTCACATTTGGTTTATTTCCTGTCAGAGGACCAGATCTTCTCAACTACTTGTGGTTTTGGATCTTTCTGTTCTGTGAACAAAATATCCAAGGAACCCAATCCCACGGCCCATGTACCATGCTGAGCTGCACAGGATGATGAGGAACCATGCTGGAGTCCTATATGAAGTCCTGCTCCAGATGGATTATGTGGAAATGCAAGGAAGGAATATAGTGCAGTTAAAAGAGAATATCTGCATAATGCGTATTTACTTTTCATTGCCAAGAATAAATTCCATGAATACTTTTAGGTGCCTTTTCCAAGGTTTATGGCTTATGTTCTTTACAAAGTGACTTTCAACACAATCTTGTGCATCTGTTTTCATTCATTAAAGAGTTTGTTTCCTCATATGATAAAACAAATCTAGCAGCTGAAATATCTGTGCAGAGCAATAGCAGTGCCAAGACATCAGCAAGGCTTTTGCAGTTTGAGGCTGGATCTAGACCTCACAAGATATTCCACAATCTTTTCTCCTCTTTCTCAGCTAAAATTTCATTGCAGCAGCTACAGCAGTGCCTTCAGCGCCCAAAATCTGAGAAGAGAGTGCAAATCCATGGGCAACTCCAACAGGTTGCAGGCAGAGGGGTAATCCCTCCATAAACTCACGCATCAGCTATTCAGCTCCTCCATGCCAAAGCACTGGTTGTATGAAACTCTCATGCTATGTGGATGAAAGCAATGCAGACCTATAAAAATATTACAAGGTTATATTTAAAGTGCTGCAAAAACATGGAGTTTTGTTTATATTCTCTCCTGATGCATCCTATAGAATTCTGTATGAGCCCTATTCATGCAATGGTTATAAAGCCAGCAGAATCTTCATAGTCATATTAACTTTCTACAACTCCCTCCAGTACTTGGGTGTCAGAGGGATTCTCAGGGGTTGCAGTGTATATTAGGAGTGGCTAAAATCTCTGGATGCCTCTTTTCACACTATATAAATCTTTAGCTCTGAGGGCTAACTTGGAGTGGAACTCATCATTGGACAGTCAACACAAGGGCTGCATTTCAATTAAATGCCCTTTAAACTGTGAAAAGGGTATTTCTTATGATTTTGGAAAAGCAGCAAATTTCACTCGGACAAAAGTAAAACCATCAGCTGAAGCATGTACAATATATCACCTAGAGCAGCCCCTGGAGTAACAGGGGAATGTTTCCCATCTTCTCCCAAACTGTGAATTGGTATTTCCATTGCTAATCTAATGTCTTTCCCTCAGTTACACAAGCACTTATTTTGGTTTTGTCCATATATTTTTGCTGGAGTTTTTAGAGGACCCTCAAGGAGCTTCTCAGCCTTATCCCTTGGACTTATTCTAGAAGGGATGTGTAAGAGGAATATTTTCATTATGGGGAGTTTCCTCTATTAAGACCCCATGAAATGTGAAGCCTAAATGGAGGAAACCACCACTGGGAATAGTCACCAAGAGAGAAAATTTTAATTTCTTCGTTCAAGATCAAAGCAAAATGCACATTTCCAAGTTGATAAAGTTGAACTTTATACCAGACACTGAAACCTAGAAATACCTGTTCCTAAAGAGGGCAGAGAAGCATATTGTGCAACACATACATCCAGTGGGAAACAACATGAATTTACAGTCCAGAAACACCCACAAATTGCTCAGAAATAAATCATTCACAGAATTGATTCAGCGGACAGTATGGAATAAGGAATACCCTGCAAATAACTGCAAGGACCTTAGGCACAGGCAGGAGCCTTCTCCTGGAGATGGAGAGGAGAGCACACCGTGGATCCGCCAGCCAGGGCACGCATTTCCTGGCTGTGGCACCTCACCACAGGGCATGCTGGACCATGCTGGACCACACAGGGCTGTGGCACAGCCTGCTCCTTCCTTGGAGCAAGAGCAAGGAGAGGGGGCAGCTGCCCATTTTCGGACGTGTTTCAGTGTGAGCACAGACATGCCCAAGCCCTGCCTCAGCACAGGGTCAAGCACTGCAGGTCTGTGCCCAGTCTTGCAGCCACCTGGGTTGTGATCCCATCCAAGGCTGCTTCTGTCTTTCCTCCCTCCTCCTTTTTAATTTCCCAGTGAATTGCTGGCAAGTCTTTAAAATGCATCAACTCCATGCAGGTTATTTTTAAACAAACAACTGGCAAAAAAGCTGGACTTGCAGTTTAATTGGTGAGCCAGGATTTAGTCAGTACGAAATCTGATCTCCAAGTGTTGTGAGATTATGTTGGGTTTTCTTAGTACTGTGGCAGGAAAGCTTTCTAAAATCATAGAATAGTTTNCTGCTCAAGCCCTTGGGGCATCTTTGTGTCCCCCCTGGTCTCGCTGCAGCAGGTCCACACATCCTTCTCATGCTGGGGCTCCCAAAGCTGGAAGCAGCACTGCAGATGGGGTCTCAGGGGAACAGAGTGGAGGGGTAGAATCACCTCTCTCAACCTGCTGGTCCAACTTCTGATGTAACCCAGGGTACTGTTGGCTTTCCAGGCTGAAAAGGCACATTCCCAGATNGGAAGAATTTCTTCCCAATCTACCTCTGCCCTCTGTCAGTTTGAAGCTATTCCAGTTTGTCCTGTCACCCTTGTCCAAAGTCCCTCTCCCACTCTCTTGGAGCCCTTTTAGGCACTGGATGGGGCTGTAAGGTCTCCCTGGAGCCTTCTNCTCCCAAAGCTGGAAGCAGCACTGCAGATGGGGTCTCAGGGGAACAGAGTGGAGGGGTAGAATCACCTCTCTCAACCTGCTGGTCCAACTTTTGATGTAACCCAGGGTACTGTTGGCTTTCCAGGCTGAAAAGGCACATTCCCAGATCATGTCCAGCATTTCATCCTCCAGAATATGACAAGAAAAAGCATTTTGTCTGATTTTCCTTATTTTTCAGAGATCCATGGGGAGAATGAATTGTGATTTTCCTCCGTGGGTTTGGGGGGGCTTTGTTGTTTTGGGTTTTTTCGTCAGTCCTGACTGATCTAAAGAGCACCACTACACACACAGTTTTCCGTGATCCAAACTTGAAAGTCCTATTTCTGCCAGTCCTAGAAGGCAGCCCCTTATAACACCCAGCTGAAAGCATGTCACAGCAAAACGCATCTCTTAACATATATTTTGACAGAAAGGTTTGTTATGTGAACTCCAAAGCACTTGAAAACATTTTGCCTTCCCAGATCTCAGCAGGAGTCACCTTATTTTTGTTTTCACACCATAAAATCCTGCCAATTATTTTTAACAGAAAATGAGCCCAATTAAGAGAATGAGAAAGGAGGAACCCAAAGACTGACACATACGAGTTTGACCCACACTGTCAGAACTTGCATTTAATGGTTGAGGTCCATTACCCATTTGTGCAAGTCCTGACTGAGCCCTTCGTGCTCCAGCTCTCCCAGAGATGTACCCTGGCTCTGTGGTAATAACAGCTCAGCTGAAACTGAGCCAAAGCCCCAAACTTCCTTTCACAAAAGATGCAAAAACAGATTCTACAGAACACCTGTGTAAAACATTATACCCCTTTTACTTTGCTTTTCTCATGGGGCGTGAAGGCAAAATTTAAGTCTTTGTTTCTCTATAGATGAACTCAAAATGCACCATTTGGAAGACTCACAAACTCAGGAGCAAGTATCAGAGTAGGTGTTCAATTGCTCTTCTGGACAAAGTCAGCAGAAGGAGTTAGTGGGTCTTTCCCTGTGCCCTAGACATGGTTTATTACACTGAGTGTAAAGGATGGTTGCAGAGAGAGATCAAAGCCCAAACATTATACAGAGACATTAGCTGAAGGTTTATCATACCTGTCATGGGATGCAAAACCATGTTCCTGTGGTCACAGGAGACCTCATGACCTCTTACAAGAGTTGACCACAGAATTCTGGTCAAATGCCAATAGCTAATTACATTTTGGCTTTAAGCACCCACTGCTGTGAACCAACCAAGGGAATCTCTGGCGCTGGGTCAGGAGAGCCCTACCCGGCCTCGCTGCACTTGGCTGTCAGTGAGGAATGGTGCAAGGGGCAGGGATCAGAATTTATTAGATGATTATCAGCAATTTAAGTATTTAAGGCAACCTGTAGGTAGATTTGGCCCTTCCACGAACAAAGCTGCAATGGAGGGTGAGCACACCTTGATTGCTGGGTGAGCATGAGCTCCCCTTCTGCACAACACCCACAGCACTCGGGGTTGCTCCTGTAGATAAACTGGCCTCCATTTGCTGCCTTTTAATCAGGACTGGGCTCACCAAATATTTTGATTGGCAATACCCCAGAAGAAGGTTTCCTGAATACAATCACTTTCTTTTTTTAAAGTGTGTCAATAAAGGGAAAATGAACAGCGAGTTGTTCCTTTGAAGCTGAGATTTCGAGGTAAATAAATATGAATGTGCTATCAATGCTGTTAAGACACATTCCTCCCAAATGCCATGGCAACATAACAAAAAAAAGGCCATTTTCAAGGTCCCCTCACCTTACCCAAGCACAGGTCTTGTCCCCTCCCCACACAGATGCACAGCGCCTTTCCCAGGGCAGGAGACAGGAGGCACGCCGGGGAAGCCAACAGCTTTACCATGGACTTCCACAAGGTTGTAGTTCCACCTTACATGCTGCAAAACCTCAGCATTAACAGCACAATATAAAGTTAGTTAACACCAAAACTCTTCCTGTATTTGCACACATTCCACTGAGGCTGAAGAGAAATTCATGTGTATTCTGGAAAGAAGAACTGGCATTTACTGGTTTGGGCCATTCTTAGGACAAACTTCCAACAACTTATCCAACCCTGGCTCCAGGAAGACATCAGTAACACTATGAAAGATCTGGTCTTATAAGTCATATATACTATATAGCTATAAATTCATCATAGCTCAGCTCTTACGCCTTAATTCAAATTTTGATCAGAACTCACACAATTCTTACAGCAGTTTGTATGATATGACCCTAGAAGGGGCAGTAGGTATCCACAAAGAAGCTATATGCTGTTTCTCTGTGCTTCATTAGCTACAAGCTCCAGCCAAGAGCAAAACAGCAAAAACCCCAACAGTTAGCTTAATTGGTTGAAAAGCAGTCATTTTCATTTTCTGTTCTTTGTGAGGGTTATGCTCCTGTGTTTTCAGTTGTGGTTACCTTCATTTTTCTTAGACCAGCTCTTCATTTGCTCTCTCCCCTGCTCACAGAGAGCTTGTGAACTGGAGACGCAAAGGGATAGGGATTTAAATTAAAAGATAGGAAACTGAAAAAACACATGAAGTTTAGTTCAGTGCTATGGATGAGACACGAGCCGTGGCATTATTTGAGGTTGCAGGGCTGTTCTAAGCCAAACCAGGGCAGCACACAAGCCCCTTGATGGCATTTCAGGGGTGGATGAGACTCTCCCCAGGGTGATCCCTCACATCTGCTTTGCTTGCATAAAGCCAAGACCTTTCAGTCCTGCAGCTGCACTGGTGTTGGTGGTAGGAAAAGTTACAGAGTGAAGCCCAAGTGCCTTTCCATTTTCTGAAGGTGTCTCCTACACTGAGCTGCGCACCCAAGGATGCACATCCAAGGCTGCTGCAGAGCAGGGGGGCTGCAGGGGCTCTGCTGAGGCTGCCAGATAACCCAGACTACACCAAAGAGACCATTTTTGCCTTTTTCCTCACTATTTTCATGACTCCTTCCTCTCTTGAGCAAGAGCACCTCGCAAGCAGCTCTGCTCCCCAGGGCTTTCCATGGTGTCTGTGGGAAAGGCCGACAGATGGATCTACCAGCTCAGGCTTTGCTTTCACAATAGAACTTACAGATGGATTCTCTGATGATGCACACACTGTGGGCCACCAGTGACTCACAACCAAGGAAAACTTGAACCAAAACTGCACATGGGGAAAAAAAATGCCTTAAATTTACATTATTATGTATAGTGAGTGGGTATGTAGTGCTGAAAATCATTCCCAAGAAACCCACAATGCCAGGCAGAGCACCACAACCCTCTTTCTGCTTATTGTGCCTTCTCAGCCTCAGTAATGGGAAATTTCTGCTTTGATTAATGGGTCCATGCCTTGTTTTTCTGCATGGAAACAACCCCTCTAAAATCAAGGCATCATCACACAACAAGTGGTGTCACCCTCCAGCTCTTGCATGGAGCAACTCTGAACACATCAGCCCGCTGCTGGGACATCACAGGACCCTCTAAGGGCCTGGAGGACAGAGCAAGGGAGGGAAACCCAGGATGAACAGTCAGTATTGCTCATCTCAATTTTTTTAGCATTAGACAGAAAAGCAAGAGCTCAGCTTTGATCCTGACGTGCGAATGTTTCACACTTGGGGGGATGGCACAGAGACATGAGCAGTGAGCAGGGCATGTCTTCACTCTACATTTCCTTTGTAAACTGAATCAAAACACTAAATAACATAATCATGGCTGTATGATTAACATACACACACACCCACACCCCTGATGTGTTATTGCCAGTGATTATATTTTTTCTAGTCACAATTCACACCATCTCCACTTTCCAATAGCCTGAGTGTTCAAGGGCACAAAAGTCTCCCACAATAGTGTCCATTTTCCTCCTGCACTCGAACACCTTCAAACACAATCCTCCTGTTAAAAGCGTTCAGGTTCGGTAGCAGCTTTATCCGGCAGATTTTCCCTCTGTTCCTGCTTGGGAGCAGCTCAGTCTGGTTCAACCAGCTTTTAACTTGCCAAGTGGCAAAGCCGTGGTGATAAGGGGAGAAATGAATGACCACGGGGCAAAACCTGCAGGAGGATAATGCTACAGCTACCCTCGCAAAGCAAGAGGGAGATGCCACTAGGTGGTGACAATGCCCACAGAAATCAAACTACCCGGGAGAGATCCCTATCTCCAGTACCAGGGCGCTGTGAACACGGGTTGGAAATAAATGGCTAGCGCTTCTTGTTTGTAAGGAATGAGAAGTAATGTAGTTGGTGTTGTGGGCAAGAGCACCACTACTGATAAACAGAAAAGTGAATTAATTCACCTGCTTGGTGTAAGTGTGAAATGAGCTGCTTCTGCATCATCAATAGAAGTAGATAAACTGTTTATCTTCCTTTCCCTGTGCCCTCTCCCTTGCACCTCCAGTGCCCTCAGGCTGGGATCAGGAAATAATCTGGGCTGTGGGATCCTCCTGACATTCCCAATGGAGCTGATCATCTTCCATGGAGTGACTTCAGTTGCTCTGCCCTTGTGCCAGCTCTGGAGGAGCCAAGCTCTTGGTTTACAGCACATTCAAAGTAACACCTCAGCAGTTTTGTGGCAGTCCACTAAATAATCTTGAATTCAGTAAAAATGGGTGGTTACAGATAATCAATAAAATCTATCAGCACTGATAAGTAGAAATTGGATTGTACCTGGCTACCTTGGTTTGCTTCCTGTGCAAATACTTGTGTAAGGGATGTTTTATACTGTAAAAGGCTTCTCTGCCACTTTCCTGAAATCGAAGTTGTATGAGAATGAACAGACTCACCTATTTCATCTAAAAGTGTGACACATCATCAGATACTGGATTTGTCTTTCATTTTTTATTAATCACCTAAAGAATGCATTCAAGAAAATGTAGATTTTTCAATAAATGGCAGCAGAGGAGAAACTTTTTCCTAGCATTTAATTATCTTTGTCATCTCAAAATGAAATTAAGAGCTCACTTACATCTGATTGTCTTGTTACTCTAACGCTCTTGTCTAAAACATGAGGAGACCAACTTGAAAAAACCCTAGAATGCTCAGATTCTTTAAAAATCCATGTGCATGTTGTGACCTGCTCTTTATTAGACCTGTGCTCCCTCTTGACTTGCTTCAGAGCAGCATTTAGCGAAGCTAAAGTGATCCCATCGTTACCACAGAGCAGACAACAAATCCACTAGGTTTTCTTCTGTTAAATGTACCCATGGCATGATGAGAAGGGAATGTCTGGAAAGGACAGAGAACTTAAAGAAACAGTAATAATATTTGCACAAGTACAAAAATAATGCTCTTTCAGAGATGGAAAGACAAAAAACCCTGTGGGTAGTTCTGAAAAAGAGGAGGGCTACTGATAGGTAATTAATATCTGACTTGGGGCTTTGTTTAGCTCCTTCTTAATCCAGCAAAAATGTTCTCCTCTCTCCCAAAGTGCAGCCCCATCAGTCAGACCACGTGAGCACTGCAGGCCAGGGCTCTGCACTCAGGGGGACAAGAGGGAATGTAGATGAGCTGTGCTAAGCCTAAGATCAGAGCAAATCGGAGCAAATCCCATCACTCAGACCATTACCACAAACCACACTCGTGTTCCCATGGCAGAATGGGATGCAAAGAAAGCATGGCAAGTGTTCCTGCAGTGATGGAGCATTCTTAGAATCACAGAATTGTTTAGGTTGGAAAGCCTTTCTGAGATGTTCAAATCCAACCATTAACCCAACACTGCCAAGTCCACCACTAAACCATGTCCCTGAACGCCACAATACACGTTTTATAATCCCTCCACAAATGGTGACTCCACCATTGCCCTGCACAGCCTCTGCCATGGCTTAGCCACCTTTCAGTGAAGAAATTTTCTTTAATATCCAATCTAAACCTTCTCCTTGAACCATTTGAGGCCATTTCCTCTTGTCCTATTGCTTATTCCCTGGGAGAGAGATTGACCCTGCCTGGCTACAGCCTCCCTTCAGGGAGCTGTAGAGAGTGAGAAGGTCTCCCTTGGAGCCTCCCTCTTCTCCAGGCTGAGCTCCTCCTGCTCCCTCAGCTGCTCCTCATCAGGCTTGTGCTCCAGACCCCTCCTCAGCTCCTTCTCTGGACATACTCCAGCCCCTCATGGTTGACTTTGGTGATTTTAAATGTGATCTTTTCCAACTATAACAATTCAGATTCTATGAATGTCTTTCTTGTAGAGAGGGGCCCTACTGCACAACAAAATGCATTTACAAAACCACAGTTAAAGAGCGTGTGGAAAGAAGAACATTTTCTCTGATTTGGCAAACAGCTGTCAAATGCATCTGCAGAGCATTTTCACCTTCTCTTCATGAGTGATGCCCAACACATTAGTTAGTGCTTAGCCCTAAATGTGTGTTTTGTCAAGCCAAGTTCTCACAAGGGAACACACACACATATGTCACAAAACTGAGATATTCCCACTGCAAATCCCCTTTACTTAATGACAGCACACTTTTACTCATTTCAAAACAAAGTCTCCTCTCTTTATTCAAAAATCACTCATTTCTAAGTGGAAAAAAAAAAGCCAGTGAATTTTTTAACCAAAAAAATCAGGTTTCAATTTTACAGTGAGTGTGAAATACCCAGTTCTGTCTGTTTTCACTTTTATTAAACACTGCATTTATTTGCACAGCTCTTCTCTTACCCAGGCTGGTAAGTGACTGGAAAATCGAAGGTTTGCCTCTTCCAAGGCCATATAACCCCTGAGAGCAGATATTGCCAATACCCCAGTTTAGCACTGGGTTCCTTCTCTAGAATGTGGTGGGATGCCCTGAACTCTCCTGAGGGAACAGCCACCAAAGGGACACCTGGCACGGGTGCATCCTTGCGCAGGGATATAGGGTGCTCCAGGGCAGTCCCTCAGGGTGGAGGTGTCCTCAGCTGCCAACAGTTCCTCTGGTGGAACCACAGACTCAGCTGTGGAGAGTATGGTTATGAAAAAATGCTATGCTAGAAGGTGTAAATAAAAATAAATATTTTCAAAGCTGTACCCTGATTTTTTTTCTCAGCTGTACAGGCATTTTCATGAAAACTGGAGACCAAAAGACCACTCATGTATGGAGCCACCTGGAAACAAAGGCAGCAAAGAAGTTGAGACAGAAAAGGAAATTGCTTTCCCCATGTTCCAATCATGGGACACTGGCAGGGAAGGCAGGGGGTTTCCTGCTATGATATATCTTGTGTTCCCTCCTTTGTGCCAGCTGTGGGCCATGGGCTGTGAGCTGAGAGCCAACAGGCATCCCAAACCGTGGGATTCTCTGAATCCACCCCCTTTTCTCACTGTGCTGCTCCTGCACAGCGGAGAGATGACCTTGACAAATCACCTACCTGCTGGAGGTGACACGCAAGCTTGTCCACTGTCATAGCAAACATCACAGTGTCTTGAAAACCTGATGGGAAAATATCACTAGCACTAATTTACAGGTGGTTAATTGATGCTCGAGGTCAAGGCTGCACCATCCTTCTTGGGGAAGCTGGGGTGGGATAGAGTTGGTGTCCCCCCTTTGGCAGCCAAGCTTGAGGCCAAATAAACACCTCATGGAGGCAACCAGAGATCTGGAGAAAACACCTTCAGTCTTTCAAGATAAAAAGCAGGGTGTCAGCGAGAGCAAGCAGGTGCTCTCAGCATGTGCAGCTCCTGCCCTGGTTCCCTGGCCACTGCTGTGCTCTCAGCCCCAGAGCCCCCACGTGCCTCGGGTGTCAGGTGGGGACACAGCAACGGGAGGGACACGCAGCCCGTTCCTGCCACAGCGCAGTAACAGAAGGGCTTGAAAACAAACTGCCTGTGGTTAGTGCAATGGAAAATATGCAAGAACATTCTTTTCCCCAGTACACACTTGCCCTGAACCTGCTCCACAGCTGTGCCCCATGCTGTGCTCTTTCTCCTGTGCCCCCTGCCTTTGGGTCCCAGCACTCCCCATCATCCATTTGTGTGCATCCCCATGAACAAGGAGATTTCATGACTTCTATTCCAACCATTAATCCACATTGCCTACATCATGGTACACTCCAAAACTCCCTTCAGGACCACCTTGATGCTGAGCAGATCAGCAGAATAGAAGCCTTATCCCTGTATCAGTGAGGGCAAACATCTCTAGTTTGGAGAATACCGCTTTCCATCATGGTCCAAGGTCACCCACAACAACAAGAAGGATTCAATGTTATAACCAGTACCCCCAAAATGACAATTACTTTTCCAGACTTATGAAAAACAAAAATCATTTAAATATTGCACCATATAAGCAACCTGATTCTCGAGCATAGGCTCTTTTATTCCTTTCCAAACCATATGTGCAGTGGAAGATGACAAAGCAAAGAGACCACCAAACAAATGTTTTCTACAGACACAGAGTTTATCTAGACTTCATTGAAATAATCTGCTGTATCCCAGCAGTGAATGGTGCAAATTGGCAATGATTTCCATGTTTCCCCGACTTTCTGGCATGCATATGGAAGTGTGTTGCTATAAAACATAGGCAAGAATTTCAGACTAATTAAAGAGATTTTATCTGGTTAAAATCATATCTTTCTTTTTTTTTTTTACAGACATCTCCTTGCCTGTGTGTTCTAAATGGCATCTTAGATTATTAAAGTTTTACAAAGCTAATTTACATCATGCTGTTTATTGTCTTCTGTTTATTTTTGCATGTCTCCCTGTATAGTCTAGTCAGCCCTACCTTTCTTCCCCAGAACGAGAAAGTGCAAATCAATGGCATTTTCAGACTTCTCGCCCGAAAGCAGGAGACAGGATGGATCAGTGGTTAGGGCACTAGACAGAAATACAACTTCCTGCTGCCAACATCCCGTGGGATCCCGAGCACGGCACTCACCCGCTCTTTGTCTCTCTTCCCCATCTGTAAAACACCATTTTCCTAACTCACAGGGCTGTCCCAAAGCACACACCATTTCTTTTGAGTGAGGTAATGAGGTGCAGACATAGCTGGTAGCCACCTCTGTGCCTGCCACCACTGTTTATCCAAAAAAGCTACAAAAGAACTGAAGGGAGCTGTCTACTGTAATTGTAGGCAGGAATGAAGCTGTAGGTGAAATATCTGACTTTGAAGAAAGGAGATACATGAAAGTGTGCAAGGGCGCTTCAATCCCTGGGGTGGAATGTAAATACAGCTTTCCCAGCAAACACGCTGGTCCAAAATTGGAGTAACTTTATTCAGGCATAAATACTGCACTTTAAATAGCACAGCCGTGCCTTATCTGCTTATCTCGGCTATTAAGGAACCCTTTGTTTTCAGCATATTGCCACTGGCCTGAGTGATGAGCTTGTGACTCCTGCGCTGGGTATTAACCAGAATAGGGCTCTGCACAGCAGCCAGGGATGCTTGTTTTTCCCTGGTGAAATCCTCACACATTGCAGACAGCCTGGCCAGGTGTGGCTGGGGCCGTGCAGAGGAAAGTGTAGGGGTAGAAGAAGAAGGCAGGACCTTCTTGTTCCCTACTACATGCCACCCTGACATCTTAGAGGTTATTTATGGCCTTGCAGACATGAAGCACCTTCCGAAAATTCCCAAGTCATCCCTTAAATAGGGTATCCCAAGGCAGCTGACCAACCACAGGGCAGGCTGTGGTTTCTCACGTTTCTCTCCTGCCCTGCTGCCCAACGTAAAGCAGGCAGGTACTAGAGCATCAGAAGCAAGTCCTGATCCCTCGCTGAGCTCTGTTGGAGGCTTAAGTGTCCCCGGTAAATCAATACTGTCTTGTTAACTTATATAGTCTAAGAAATCAAGCAAACGTTCTGGAGCAGAATCTGTAAAACATTTTATTTAATTCAACCCATTGACCCTCTGTCTTCTGTACTGTAAAATACGATAGGAAGAGACGTGAAAGGATATTGATATAGCATTTCCCATTTCAAACAGAGAAAATCCAACCCAGAGTCCAAAAGTATGTCCTTCTAAGAACTGATATAAACAAGTCTGGGGCACCAGGTTAGCTCCTTCTCTGACAAAGGCAGCATCAGACACGGCTGGCCCTGCTGCAGTTCTGGCCAGACTAACGGAGAAGGGAGCAGAGATAACTCTCATGTCAGACCCCGCAGGACTCATCTGGGAGAGCACCAGGCAGGCAGGCAGGTAGGTTGGGCCCAGGCAACCCCAGCATGCAATGGCACTGGTAAAAACATGAAATATGGTAACACATTTTACAGTGGCTGAATTCCTAGAACTTGTCTACACTGGTAGGAGCCAAATTTACTGGCACGTTGCAGGGAGTCAGGAGCTGCACTGCTCTTTGGGGCATGATGTTACATTCTCCACAGGCCCATTCAATCAGTTTAAAACCCTACAGAAATACCAATGAACATGTTCCCCAGAACTGCAGTGAATGCTGGGTTACACAAGCTCCTAATGCATTTGCTAATCTCTAGCAATGTGAACATTTGTTGTCTAAAGGTTACAGAATGATCAGGTCTCCTATTTGTAACAGAACCCCTCAAAAAGAACTGAATTTATCTTTTTCTCCTAGATACTCAGGCTGGTAGCGATGATCTATCATTCAATTACTAGTAAAATAAAGATATGCACCACTGTACACACACTGGTAACAGCGATACCTACAATTACCAGCTAAAGCCCAGTTTGCCCTAGAACACTAGTTGGTTGTAATTACCTGTATTTACCCAATTTCAGCTCGTCATACCCCTGTCTATGCAGGGACAAGCAGCACTTTCATGAAGATCCCTCTGAACATGGTGGTGCACATGCAGCATTGAGTTGCCTTTGGGGAATGTGAGCACCAAAAACTGATCCATTGCATCAGGAACTCTGGTGACACCGGATGGCTCTCAGGATCAGCCCCTCTCTTGCCAGCCTGAGGCCAGGGAAGCCCAGCGAGGCACATCTGCAGAGCCACAATCATCACCAGCATCCTCGGAGTCCGGATCAGCCTCAGGGCATAAGTGCAGATCCCACAGATAATGTGGGGTTGGGGCATCAACCGAGTGGACACTGTCGAGATATTTTCCAAAGCAGAAGGCAAATAATCAAAAGCTTGTAAATGCTCTAATACTCATTTCTGATGAGAGCTGCTGATCTGCACCGTGGGTACTCATCTATTCAGCAGGATGTTTGTTACAGCATGACTTTAGCCAGGTAACCTATGTCCATGTTTCTTCTCTGAATCAGGCTTCCAGGTAGCTCATACCTGGAATACTTTTTTTTCACTGAGGCTTCATGAAATATTAAGAGTTAGAAAGAAAATCAGAAAGAAAATATTTCCTTTACTGAACACAAATGATTCCTTTCTCCTTGCCACTGGTTTACAAGCATTTAAGGCAGAGATAGATAGACAGAGCAGGAGGTGATGGCCTTTCCAGGCCTGCAGCTGCCCAGTGGGAACACACAGAGCACCAGTGCAGGCAGAGCTGTACAAGTATCAAGACAGCGCCATTTTTGATTGCAGATTTTATATAAAGTGCTTTGGCTCCTGAAACAACTACTGGAAAAATACGTGGAATCAAACTCAATCATCTGGATGGAAATCCTATTGGAAATATAGAAATAAAGAGATAAAGAGAAAACAATGCAAATTACTGAAATGGTCTGCATGAATTCAAGGGTGGAAGGTGGTTCCCAAAGGGTGTTTTACCTTTGAACCTGGTATTGCTCAGGGCAGCTCAGGGGTACTCACGTGCCTCTGCCATGGCTCACCACCAAGAAATTCCATGACACCTCTTTGCCTCTTCCTTTGGGAGCCTATAGCCATCATTCCAGCGTGTGTCACTCACAGTGAGTATTACTACTAGTCATACTGTTATCCAGCTGTTTGCTTTGAGAGTTTTATTAAAAGAAAAAAAAAAAAAGAGAGAGAGAGAACAATCATATTTAGCTTTATGGACACTTTTCTGTAACAAGACTTTTCCAGATGTTCCACCCCTTGATGATGCAAGCCACAAAAGCATGTTTTATCATGACATAAATACAGAGCAAGATGAAAGCCATGGAAATGCTTGTGTGTTCTTTTCTTAACACAGCTGTATTTGAGTTGGTTTCTTGCATCTGTCAAGCGTAAATCAAATGGGGGAAAACAATCCTCAGATGTCCTCCATCCCCTGACAGAATCAGTGTTTTCTGTCACAAATATTAGTCTTTGTCAAGAATTGTTCTCCACTATAAACTTCCACTTCTCACATTCATGGAGAGGTTAAGTTAAATGTTATTAAAGCATTTCCAAGCCTGGACAACTCTGAAAAGTTGGCAAAAGTTGCTACATTTATTGATCTTCATGCTGAAAGATTAAGTAATGAGTGCTGTGTAAGGTGGAATGCATGTCATCTGTAATTCCCAATTTCTATTCCCAGCAGTGCCAAAACATTCATGAGTGGCTATGGCCAAATGGCTGATCCGGACATGAGGTTTTTTTCATATTTCTTGGGAAAATGATAATTAATCATTAGTTTATGTGTTCAGATGAAACTTCCTAATCTGTGAACATGAATAATTATTCATTTTAAACTTTTCACATGACAAGAGCCCTGGCAAGCAGGATATCGTATAAATGACAAACCAGCTGAAGTGATAAGTGTTACTGTGTAAGCACAAAATACAGTGGTACCAGGAGAAAGGGCAGCCAGTTTTTTCTGATGTTTCCCAAGCAAAACACTACTTGCAGTGCGCCCTCGGCTGTGCATTACCTATATCCTGTATGAATGAATCCCTTTTTTGTGGGGTTGTTCAAAGCCAATGTGTCCGTTTCTACAGAAGCACCCACAGGATCACCGAAAACCACATATTCAGTTCTTGTTAATGTCAGCAATGACGTACCAGAGCACATACTTGTTTGTCCTGTAGAAATACAGGACTTCCACCACTCGAGCATGAGCCTGCTGCCGAACGCCTGTTCAGATAGAAAAAAAAAAAAAAAAAAAAAAAAAAAAAAAAAAAAAAAAGTTGTTGACATGAGAGGAAAAACCAGGTTTCCTGTTTGAACTCTGACAGGTACTGGAAGATATGAGTAACATCAAATCTTGGTCTGCTCTAAAGGCAGTCTGTGGTCAGGGGGTTCTCACATTTGTTTGTGCGGAATAGCTTTGAATTGTTTGCAGATACCGCGCAGAAGAAACTCAGAGATCCTTATCAGGGTGCAGGGCCTGTTATGAAATATGTGCGTTTGTGAGTAGGTTACAGGAGATCAAAACGGCTCCAGATGAGATGCCTCACATGCTGTAAATGTGGTAGATACTCCCAAGATACCTCCAAAAATATCACATCGCAGTGTTGTCGAGTACAGGCAGTGGCCACCCTTCTTTCCATTTGTTACCGTGTGGCAGGTGGATAGAGTTTGGGGGATTTTTTTCCAGATCATTCTTTGGGGTTTTGTGTGTCTGTGTCTGTCTTACTGTTCAAATTGAAAACTTTCCTTGGTTATGATTTTCACTAACAGGACTACTCAAATGGTTTCTGGAGGGGAAACCTGCAGCAAGGCCAGACAGGGGAGATTCTGTATGAGTGGTACAGAATATTCTCCAGCAGAAAGAAAGGTGAATAGAGCTAGATGGGGATGCAGCAGGCAGAGCCCTTGGTGAGCCGACAGGACAGGACAGGACCGCGGCACCCAGCCCAGCTCTGAGAGGGGCTGGTGAGAACTGTACCATTTGTAAGAGACTTCCCAAAGAGCCCTGTCAAAGTCATCCTTCAAAACTGCAGCCCAAGCCCCAGTTCTCTCACAGCACAGCCAAAGGGATACTGCTTCCACGTCAAAGACCCATCTCTAAAAACTCCCTCTTTCCTCACACCTTTGGGCAAAGTCTGACCAGACACTTTGCCAGGAGCTCAGCCATCCCTGGACCTGGAGCTTGCCTTCCAGCCCAGGACTCTAGGTGTGAAGAGCTCAAAGGGTCCTGCTTGGTCTCATCCTTGTGACAAGCAGCTCTCCCAGCCAGCATTCATATCCGTGCTTAAACACTTGCAATGCCTTCTCCTTTTGACCACCCCAACATCACAGTGCACTGCCTTTGCACACAAAAAACTAAGCCTCAATTTCCCCCGCACTCTAATGCAAAACACCTCTTTCAAAAACTATTAAAAGGTCTCCCAGAGCCCTGCTAATCCCAGGTCTATCAGGGAACACGGCTCATTCACAGCTCCGTGTCAGCTTAATGAAAATTTTAGAGCTGCTTCAGCTCACTCTTTGAGGCAAAGCTCTCCTCAAAACTGTGAATCACAAATTGATGGCATCAGAGCTCTTGTAGCCCAAACTGAGCCCACACAAGGAGCTTCCAACAAAACCAGAGGCAATTCTGCATACATCCCTGA
The DNA here is from genome assembly GCA_013397315.1 of Donacobius atricapilla. Classification (NCBI taxonomy): domain Eukaryota; kingdom Metazoa; phylum Chordata; class Aves; order Passeriformes; family Mimidae; genus Donacobius; species Donacobius atricapilla. Next base: position 1,289,964 of record WBMY01013876.1, read on the forward strand.
GGAAGGAAGCACAGTTCTCCAGGAGGAACACCCTCCTTGGAGAACATTAACACCTTGATCCATTACCAGGAAACCACCACCTCCCTTCCAACCCAAGCCGTTCAGGGATTCTATGATTTATTTTTATTTCAATTTTTCCAGCTCACATGTGTGAGATGCTTCTACTACAGTCAATGCCCAAAGAAAGCAGGTTTTCACTTTGCAGGCTGTAATACACATGGCAGTAAATTAAAAATCACAATCATTGAATCAAGGAACAGAACAATTCCATAGAACAATTCCAGCCAGTTGTGGCTCAATAACAGGATTTATCTGAGCTAGCCATAAATCCACTTAGCTTGCAAAAGCCTTTCTTGAGCTACTCGTAGTAACTTCTAATAAGCTTCAAGTAGAAAAAAAAGCTACAAGTGTCTCACATACCTGATGCACAGTTCAAACTGTGGAGGATCAGAGGATCCTGGAGGATCAGAAACTCAGTAAATAATTATCCATTTAAAATACCAAGTACTGTGTTTGTCTTCATTTCCAAGCTAAAACTCTGTCAGATAAACTGATGATTTGCTGCACTAATTTTTGTAAACTTAGTGGAGTAGGAGTTTTTCCCCATGATCCTGGATGGATTTTGCCAGCTGGGTTTTAAGTGCTAGTTCTAGTGCAGAGGACACAAATGCAATATTAGCAGTATGTTCCCAATGGTCTCATACTGAAATTCCCCTGATTAACTTAATACCTGTGTTAAGGGCTTTCATGAACCACAGCTATAAATCCCCCTGGCACCAAAATCATTGACTGTTTACTACTTATTTTATGATATCAGGATTAAGCCTTTTTTTTTTTTTGTAGTAATTCATAGCAGTGTCATTCCAAATGGACTTATTTAATTAGAAGTACAGAAGATGAAACCTAACTCTATCAAGAATAGGAATAAACCTGTAGAATCATAACTAGAAGTAACATTGAATTAATTCAGTATTACATTATGGCAGTGAAAAATATTAAAAAATGGGAACCCTGGTAGTTTATCTACAGCATTTTAGTACCATAAATTTATAGGAGTGAAGAGTTTGTCTTAAATACTAATCTATGTTATCTAATTTTTTTAATAACTTTTGAAGTAAAGCTCTTTGAAATTACACATTATAGGTCTTTGTTCCTTTGAGTCTCCAAGTACTGATTTGAATTATTACATTCAAAGTGCTGTTCCCATCTACTCAGTCTTGTTTTAGCAAATGATAAGGCCAGGCTTGTCTTTATATATGCTTATATATATTATTTATATATAAATTTTTATATATTTGAATATTAATGGTAAATCAGGAAGATAATCAAATTTATCCAAGAGATAATCTTAATTCAATTATTAAACATAATTTCTGTTCATTACATTCTTTTAGTACAATTTCAATAAGGAATTTTTCGTTTTTAACTCTTCATGTTTAAATTCTGCTAACAAATGTTTTCTTATTTGAATAAAATAATTACAAAAGTCCTCTTCATCTTACTTAAATTTCTGCTTTTCAACTTCTCCTTTTATTTTAGATTTCGAGATTGCCAATAAGGTGCAAAAAGAACTTTGTATATTCTGAGCAGAAGCTTATTTCTTATATCCAGACTTTCCTGGTAACAAACACACAATGCAGTCCTGCTCTGAAAAATCCCACCATACCACTCAAATTTCAGCTCTCAACTGCCACGCACTGTATGTGCCTTCAGCTCTGAAATTATATTCATTCATCAACAATATTATCTGATTTTATGCTATCAAATACAACATGCAGAGGCTGAGAAATTAAATAGTTTGTTGTCTTATTAAAAATAAAAGAAAAATTTAAAAACATATTTTTAACAAAGCAACTCGTTTTCAAAGTGCCAAAATCTTTTTGTCTTTTTCTTTTTTTTTTTTTTTAATTCTATACTTTCAGTATATCTAACCACAAGCATTTGAGCAAAGTAGAGAAAAGAAACTGTTGGTAATGTTCTGTACATTTCAAAAGGCAGCAGGATATACACACAGTTTATGTTTCTATCTATAGAGAGCTGCAGGCAAACGTACAGTGGAACAAAGATAGACATCAAGATGTATTTGTACCTGCCGCTTGTGTGCCTGCATGGAGGCACACGAGATAGATAGATTCTTAATGAGATAAGTAAACAATGGAAACTTTTAAAATTCATCATTTGAGTGTGCTCAGCTCTGTGTTTCTCTCTTACCTCCTCAGTAATAATTTTTTATGTGCTTTCCGTGAATTACAGGCAATCTCAAAGCATCCAGCGCTGCTGGGAGAGCAGCTGTGGGCTCTGGGCCTGGCTCTGACCTGCACCAAAGCACAATCAAACACATAAAAGGGAAATAAAGGTCTTTAATTCAAATATTTCTTTGGCATTCTAGCAGAAAAACAATTTCTGAACCCCTGAGAGCCGCAGTTACAACGTGGAAGGTCCTAAGCAGAATTCACTCAACAACATCTCGCTGCTTGTCCCCATGGCTTTGTACGCCCAGAGGACAAGTGGGGTTTGTACCAAAGCCCAGAGCCCGGGCTGAACCTGAAGGGAAGCTCCTCTGAGCCAGCTAATGCTTAATTTATAGTTTATAAAAAACTGAGCACATGTTTGGGGAAGAAAAGAGACTCCATCATCAGCTAGAGGGAATGAGTAAAGCCCTGGGGGTTCAGCAGGACAACGATAACTCACACAGAATTCACTTCAGACCGCAGGAACCAATCCAGAAGTTGATGAGATCCATGTGCTCGTTTTCCAGCGCTGCTGGAAGAGCCATTCAAGTGTCCACAGAAATCAACTGCTGCTAGCAAACAGAAAAGCAATTTGCTTATTTTTTATTAAGCTTTCTTTTCCCTTTTACTGACAAGGAAGCAAAGGATATTAAAAAAAAAAATTAGGAGAACACACATTATTTTGTAATAGTTATGACATTGTGTTTCAAAGCCCCATCCTTGGGAATCCAGTGTTAAATATTCATCCCAATACTTAAGCAATTCCAAAGAGGATATGCATTTCTTTGCAATCAAACTTTAAAAATTAATTAAGTTAAATAACCAAATCCAGTAAATTCCAGATGATGACTGACTAACTTTGCTTTCTTACAGAAATCCAGTGGTTTCAAGAATCTTTTCCTCTCCTCATGGTTAATAGAGTTCAGTTGAAAACTGATGGTTTCTTTCTTGTTCTTGGTAAAAAAGAATTTTAAAGTACCACTTTGACAGTAAAATTTGTCTGTAAAACTAGAATGTGAACCAGAAATCAAGTAATAGGCTGAAGGCTTTTCTGAATTTATCATTCCGTTCTCCAGTAAACCTCCCCAGAGTTCCCAAAGACAGGAAGAACTGTGTAGCAGTAGGTTTGGGATAGAACAAAAAAAAAAGGGTATTCTTGGAGAACACCAAAAAAGGGCATGTGAACTGAAATACTGTAAAATCATTAATGTAGCAAAATTTAAAAAAAAAAAAAAATACCCTTCCTGGAGCCTTCCTGGGGGTTTAAAGCAGTACACTGGAACATCAGTATTCCTTGGATATCTAAAATAGCCTCTGACTGTAGGAGAAAATCTAACACATGGGCAGGTACACAAGTAAAAAGGTCAGATCCTTCAAGATAACACATCTTGTGTTTCATCTTGTGTAAAATCCAAATTCTGAGTGTTTGTTAGGGATGAAAGTTGCCACTCAGATGAGGCCAGCTTGGTATCTTCCATTTTATGTCTTTCTTCAAATTTCACTGGAGCTATAAAAGCTGCACAGATTTTGTGACAATCCCTCACTTTATTTTTTTCCAAGGTAGAGAGAAAATATAAAGCAAGAAGTAGAAAAAAAAAAGTCATGATTAATTTAAAAAACTTTGCTCTTAAAAGAATAAGGTTACTCTCAGGTTACAAATGCCACTTTTCAGTTGATGAATTTCTCATTCCTAGTAAATGTTTCTGTGATTTTTTAAAAATTATTTTTATTTTTTTCACTTTCAAGGTCTGGGTTGTGTAAATGTTTTATTTTTGGCCACAACAGAGGCTGCATATAACACCTTGGTGTGTCCCTAGGGCTTCTTTTGATGCCATTTCAGGATTCTCTAGAGTAACACATTTTTGTTAATTTTACCGGCATGAATTTTATCCAGCCTATGTGTGGGTGGTAAACTTAAAAGTACGGCACGAAATCCAACGCTGGGAAATCACCATGGGATTTATTATCAGATTTCCATAGTAACTCTTCAGTAGCTGGAAATGCAGGCAAAGAGCAGTAATTCTGCCCCTTCAACACAATACAAGCCTGTAAGTGCCAGGACAAAGCTTCCACTTCCCCAAATGAAACAAAAGGCATAAATTAACAAGAATCATCTGCAAAGTGGGATACTACAATCCTCCCCTAAGTGCTTTGTGGTGTCAGGATGATTCCAGCTTTTTGGCTAAAACCAACCCCACCTTCATGCTCCAGGGTGGCACAACTTCACTTCTGTAGCTTTCTGGTCACGATCCCTCTCCCGGACACATTTCTCTCTTGGGACAGCTGGAGTTGCACCGACTTTCTGCTCTCAATCCCAGTTCTCACCTGGCCACAGCCACTGAACCAAGCGCCCAAACCCAGACCATGCTTTACCCTTAAGTTGCTATGGTACAGCACAAGATTTCCCAGACAGTAATGTGCACATGTATATGTGCATTAGTAAAAAAAAACTACTCTGAATGCAAACTTTCCTGAGCCCTTTGATGACAGCAATAGAAAGTGGGACTGCAAGTGCTGATGTGACGCTGCTTACTTGCATTTCTCATTATTGTAACGAGCAGTCTAAAGGCTCTGGAAATCAAGCAGCAGACAGGGACTTATTCTCCTGCAATTGCTACCTGCTGCTGATAAAACGTTACTGTACAGACAAATTCTGCCCTCAGACTTTATGTAAACACACGAACACTTGCAGGCTCACAAAAGGCACAAACAGCACCGCTTTTAATGGTGATTAGAAGGACAAGGCAAAAGGCAGAGTAATTATCTGTCTGGGGAAAATGCTGCATTCAACCATCCACATCTCACAGCACCTTTAATTGAATGGCAGCAGAATATACAAGTAAAGAGGACAATGGGAAAGAATCTGCATGGCGCTAGGTCCCAAAGGCACCCAGGGCCCATGATTCCATCATCCCCGCTGCCCACGGAGCTGTTGCTCCTGCACTGAAAATAATGGGCAGTTTTCTTTGTGGAAACCATGATGTACTCTGTATGCAGGCAGGAGAAGGTAAATTCTCAAAACAGAAACACTAAAAGGGTGCAAGATAAGCACACACCACCTGGAGTTTCAGAAAGCCAGAAGTTTGGCTTTGATTTTCTAAATCTGTTGTATTTCTGGTTTAGTTTTATTCTGTTCCACTGTCTCTTTCTCTCTTTCAAGACCTGTATTACCATTATTATTCAACTCAGAAGTGCTTTCTCTAAACATTTCCTAGCAACCTGTGGAAGGCTGTCTTTCCAGAGCCTTAGGTGTTACTACAGAAATATATTTTCTCTCTTATCTTAACAACCTTTTCACTTCAACAGTACAGCTTTTCTTTCTGTGCCTCTCTTTAACAGCCCTCCACATGGCCATGAGCTACCAGTCAGAGAGTTTCCATTGACTTCACCAAGCTTTGGTTCATACTTTCTGTTTGAAAGTTTTCTGCCCCTTCTTATCTTCAGATCCCTTTACCGCAGCACTTCCTACCCACACAGAAACTACTTGGTACAAGCTGGAAATCTTGTGAGGCTGCGGCTCTCAGGCTGCTCCCAGTTCCCAAAGACGGTAATATTTTAGCCGTCAGGGGGTTCAGTAACTGATCCGAACCATCTATTAAAAAAAAAAAAAATCAGCCATAAAAAAGCCTCATATTTGCTCATATTTAGACAAAACTGTTGGGGGTACTTGGCCACTTTTTGCCCTATAAAATCTGAGTGATTCTTCAGCATGGGTGTCAGAGGGGCTGCCCCCACTCCCCAGGACCTGGGTATCCAGACATGGCTGGAGAGTCAATCAACATCTCATTATCACATTGGTTCATCAAAGATCTTCAGGAAACTCAATTTCCAGGTAGCGTTGATGTGGAAACCTTTGCAAATACATCAGAGAACAAGAGGAAGAGCAACATTATCTTTACAACAGAAACAAAAAATGGATGAAATCCAATATGGACAGGTATAAATGAAATTAATAAGCACAAATACACCCCTGCAGATATACCCTGTGAAAGGGTAACGCCAAGCAGGAGTCAATAACTGTGGTTTGTTTAAAAAAAAAAAAAAAGAAAAAAAAAAAAAGAAAGGAATATTCAGTATTTCCTGTAGGATACACAACAAAATGCAACCGCTGTGTTCTGTGTCATTGTGGTCTCAGCTGTGCCACCATCAAGCCATTTTGGGGATTCAACTTCAAGAAAGATTTGGAACACCTGGAGAAAGTGCAAGAATACAAAAGCCAAAGAGAAGAATTATCAAGAATAATCAGACAACCCAAATATATGGCCCATGAGAGAAGACTAAGAAAATTGAGGTTGCTGAGCTCAATGAGTGGGCATCCAGCAAGGGAATGACATGACCACAGTCTCTAAAAGACTTCCAAGCAAGAAAATATTCTATTGGGCATGTCCACAGAAAATTCAGTAAGGAGGATGGAAGTAGACTCTGGCAAGAAAGATTCAGGTTAAACATCAAGAAAACCCTCTGATTGAGAGGAAAGCACTGGAATGAGCTGACTGGAGCGGCTGTGGAGCTCCCACGTGGGAAGTAATTTGGAGCAGATTAAAGAGTTTTTCACCTGAATGATGAAGGCAGTTTTTCCTGTAGTGGTTCAGGGGATTGGCCAAAAGACGCAAGAAGTCCTTTCCTTGTTTATTAAACAGCTAACTATGGTTAGATTTTCTAGGCAGATCAAAGTGAACACTAAACCAAGCACAGAGCAACTTCAGATCCATGGATGTTGTAATGATACAATTTTCTAGATTTTTTAAACCCTCAACAACAGTTAGTGGCCAACCTTGCCCAGAAAGTCCACAGAGTTGATGCAATTTCACTCTGTTGAGAGAAATCTATGGTGGAAACAGGGAAGAATTCACCTTGATTGCTTTTCACTTCCAGTTCAAGAGTTCTCTAGGAACAGGCTTGGCTTGTGTGAGGAGGATGGAGCACTTTTCCACAGGATGATCTGCGTGGCACACTTGGGCTCACATTTTCTTTTGCAGTCTTTGCCTAACAACAATAACAATAAAGACACTGGCACAGCTCTCAGATCTTACATCATCCTGTTTCCATTCCCACCGACCTTCTGGCTGCCCTTACCCTCTCCCACCACCTTCTGAGCCCCTCAACCAATATATATGAGCTTTGACAGGGACATTAAGGGTTTGTCCCTTGTAGAGGTAATTTCTGAGATCAGCCTTTCCAAGCACCAGAAGACAGGAAGAAATTAAGTAGCAGAAAAATCAGTAACAAAAATTGCCAACCAAGCAGCAGAACTGGACATTCCTTGAGCAAAACTACCGCTGTCCCAGGAGCTCCTGCCTTCCACTGTTATCCTTCCCTTATTCTTCTCAGAATTGGCCAAGACAAAGGTAAACATCCAACAGAACATCCTGCACCCCAAGCAGAAGCAGGACATTATAATCATAAACCCTGGGCCAAATCCACACGTTATGCTGATGATTTATCCCAAAGGAAGATGTGGCCATCCATTTCAGCCACGGTCTGAATTACTGTTCACACACACAGTGTGCGTGAGCCTCACTGGGGTTTTCCTCCCTTAACTGGCTTGATATTTACTCACACCATTATTTCATGTTGGTTTATTGTTCAAGCTTTTTCTTTTGTTCTTGTAAAGATTAACTTCTTTAAAAGACATTCAGTTAACAAAACACTCAAATATAGTTCTCTTGGGGTCTATTTCAAGAGATTAAATACTTGGTGGTCATTATATTTTACTACTAATTCTTTGTGTTTTAGAAGTTGGGGTTTGTTCTTCATATACATATAATTTATCATAGAAAGACCCCTAAACATATATTTCTGTCAGGCAATTGAAGAGATGGGGTCTCCATGGTTTGTATCAATGAAGTCGATTTTATTGAACACGCTGCTGGTTTATATACCTTTCAAGCAGGAGCTGGAAGTAACTATTTGCTTGAGCAATGGCAACCATAACAGCCATATCTGTGTTTCTTAGTAACATTGCTTAACTATCGGCTACCACAGACTTGCACAGGCCTGTCCTGTCTTGCATACATACATTCACCCTTATCTCTTCCCCCTTCGGGGTCTTGCCTTGACTTGTGGCCCTCTAGCGCATCTACTTCTGTAATGAGTTCAGCAGTGCTTTGAGTCCTGCTTCCTAGCTGTATTCCCACATATTTCTCCAAACTTATTTGTCCACTACAGAATGAAATCTGAATATTGTATCAAAGAGGTTAAGGTGAAGTCAAGTCTCAAAACGTTCTCACCCAAAACTAACTCCACTTGGAGACTTTAATTGCTTATTTTCTAGATAAATATAAAAGTCCTTAGAATAGCAACACAGGCTTATATACCCCACCCAGTCAGAAATCACAGAATGGTTTGCATTGGAAGGGTCCTTAAAGCCCATCTCAGTCCAACCCCCTGCCATGGGCAGGGACCCCTTCCACTCTCCCAGGTTGCTCCAAGCCCCATCCAACCTGGCCTTGGACACTTCCAGGGATGAGGCACCCACAGCTTCTCTGGGCAACCTGTGCCAGGGCCTCACCACCCTCAAGCAGAAAAATTTCTCCTTGAGATCCAATCTAAACTTACTATATTTCAGTTTGAAGGAATTCCCACTTGTCCTGTCACTATGTGTCACTGTAAAAAGTCCCTCATCAGCATTGTGCTCCATTACTGTAACAAGAAATACCATGGTAGCAAGAATCCCAGAACACAGGAAACAGGCAGTGCAAGCACAGACTCTAGTCTTCTCAGCAGATAGTATTGACAGAGACTAAATAGTGATTTAAAAGCAAGTTACATAACTTGTAGCGGTATCTCAAAGTCGTTCCTCCTGTTAAAAAAAAAGAAAAAAAAAAAAACAGGCATGCAAAGATCTCAGACACTAGAGAAGTCCTCAGAAAGGGATTTTTAAGTCATCAGGAAAAACTGTCCTTTTCCCTCATCAGTTATGCTTGCCATCTGTGCTTTATTCTGGGTAGATATTTAACTGCAAGAAGCATTTGATGTGCCATGCTCCCGCTTGCAGAGCATGTGGTTACATGGTGGGACCAGGAACACTCTGGTTGTGAAACTTCCCTTAGTGAAGAGAGTGGGATCAGCCAGGGCTGTACCCAAAACACAAGCTCCATGCATTGTGTGGATTTGGGAAGGGGAGAGAGTGATGGCAGAATGAGCCATTCAGAACCCGCAATAAAATAATATTTATAAATGGGAAGCTTCAGAGAAGGGCTTGGAAAATAATGAAGAGCCTGAGAGAACAGGTGGTAGAGGGAAGATTAGAGGAATTACATACGTATATCTTCGACCAAAGGAAATGGTCCAGAAGCATCTAACAGGCAGGTATCTGCTTCACATGGTGGGGTGGGATAGGATGGATATCTGGGAGCAGTTACAGGAAACTTAATAAAGAGAAATTTAGACTCAACATGAGGAAAGAAAATCAAAGAAGAAAATTAGACTATTAAGTATTTTGGGGGTAAAAGGGTAATTTGTAGAAACTTCTTCACTGGGGAATTCAAAAGCCAGCACAATAAAGCACTAGCAGATATTCAGCAAGAAAAACCACCACTTGTGAAGGAGGAAAATTGTCCTGGTGACCAGCTAATGCTTTGCCAGCTGTAAGATCCAGTGCTCTATTTATACCTGACCACATCATGGGATGCACCTTCGCTTTTAGGAGAGTCTTTTTTGGTATCTCTGTTTCCACATGAGCTGTGTTTGATGCAGCTCCACAGACCTGAGCTTTTGTAGTGCTCCACAACACGACCACCAGGCCAGCAGGAGCCAAGTACACACGGCGTCGGTCTGAATGGCAATCAGAGAGCAGGGAGAGCTGCCAGGCGCTGCCCTCACCCTGGAAGGGTGAAACTCTAGAGCAGGGCCTGCCATGAGGTTGTTCTCCTTGTTCCAGAGTTTACATCTATGACACAAACACCACGGTCTCACCCCAGCATTTATTTCAATAAACACTGGGAGAGCTTCCAGAGGCCTGTTGTAGGCAGTTATGAAAACTAACCATTGAGCCATTATATAAATGATCTTCCAGACATTCATTATTATGGTTAGTGCTGGAAAATAACAAGACTTTGAGGGGCTTCCACAATAGCAGAGTCTTGTTTGTGATCCCAGAGGCTCTATTCAAGCACATCAGAACTAGTCTAAGCTCTGACTGAATTGTGAGACAGTGTGGGGTTAAAACCATTATTGCATCAAGATTAAATACATCTGTTATGAAAAACTCCTCTGCTTTGCATACATGATTCAATAAAGACTCTTAGAGGGATAATTGTTTTGCTCAGGTTATTAACTAGAATTTTCTTACTTTTTTTTTTTTTTATTACCCCTCAGAATAATTCTTAAGGTAAGCAGCTCCTAATTGTGCAAGAATTGTGTTAAGTGGAACGCTCTACCCTGAGTGTCCATTCCTGGATATTATGTTCTATTACCAAAAGTCACCCTTGCATTAGGAAATTAATTTAATATTTCAATAAACCAAAGTTGACAGTTCATCTATGAAAAATATATTAAAAAAAAAAACCTGGAAAATTATGTTCTGAATATCAGAAATTATGTCATCGTGTTAATTAGGATTGTACAAGACCAGAAAGCAGAGTGAGAATCAGGGATTTGAGCTTTGCCCCTTGAGCCGGGATGGCTCAGAGGTGAAACCACTTTGCAACTCTTTGTCTCTTGGAAGACATGCTCTTTCTTTAAAGGCCCAAGGGGAATGAACAGGAATAAGAGGCTTATCCCGGACCAGGGGGCGCTGAGCGCTCCCCAGCAGCCGCCACTCCTTCCTTCCTTCCTNGCGGCCGCCAGGGGGCGCGGCCGGGAATGAGGGAACGGCCGGGAATGAGGGAACGGCCGGAGAGAGCGAACGGCCGGGAATGAGGGAACGGCCGGAGAGAGGGAACGGCCGGGAATGGGGGAACGGCCGGGAATGAGGGAATGGCCGGGCATGGGGGAACGGCCGGAGAGAGGGAACGGCCGGAGAGAGGGAAGGGCCGGGATCTCCGCCTTGTCCAGAGAAACCGCAGCTGCCCCGTCCCTGCTCAAGCACAGGCTGGACAGGGCTTAGACCAGCCTGGTCCTGTGGAAGGTGTCCCTGCCCATGGCAGGGGGCTGGGATGCGACGGGCTTTAAGGTCCCATCCGATGCAAATCATTCCATGTTTTTAACCAGAGCCCTTGAAAGCCATATGACACTGATTATTATTTTTCCTTAAAGACTTGATCCAGGAGACTCATTGAGATATACTTACCAGAACAGGTAGTGGCAGTATTCCTCTATTCTGCAAAGAGGAATTCAGAGTTCGGACATTGTTTGGGATTCCAGGAGCCATACCTTTCTCTCCTGGCTCAGAATTCCCAGCGCATAGGGCCTTTCCTCTCCCCAGGTTCAGGATTCCAGGAGCATGGGGTCACAGCTACCCCCTCCATAAGCAGCATCCTGGATCCCAAGCAGTAGGCCAGGAGCAACGAAAGGCTGTGCATAAATCCTGCTCCTGATGCTTTTCCCCTGTATGGAACGTTTCCAGACAGATTGGACTGGAGAACAGGGAAAAGTGTAGGAGAAGACTCTTTCTTATTCTGTTTATTCCTGGAGCTTTAGAGAAAGAACATCTCTCCCAAGGGACAATTGTTGAGAAGTGATTTAATCTCTGAACTACTCTGAAGGGCTCCAGCGCCCTTCCCCGTGTTCAGGGAAAACTGCCATTTTGCAAAAAGCCTGATCAGTCACAAGTGCTGTTGGAGAAGTTCTACAAGTTTCAGCCCTTCCACAGAGGCAGAACTTTGCCTACTCGGCAAATCCAGCCAGGGCAGAGGTGTTAAATAACAGCCCCAGTGTCGCAATACTCCTGTCCTTGCTCAATTGTCATCCAACCTTAGAGACTTTTGGAGCCTGCTGGTGCCTTTCTTGTCAAACTTAGCCTGTCCCAGAACGCGAGCAGCGCAAGGAAATGTCCTGAAGGATCTCAAGGGTCCCATTTTGAACTTTTAAGGGTCACTGGTTGAGTAGCCATGAGGGATGAGACAGATAACTGGAGATGCCACGCTGGAAGCTCAGTGGCCACTACTCAGCATTGCAGCCTCTGACAGAAAACACATTGTTTCTGCTATGTGGACAAACGGGTTGGACTAATTACCACATACAATCATTATTATTTATGCTCTACAGACATCAGAGTTTTGTCTTTAAATGAATTTATAGAGGGGGAAAAAATCACGAAGCTGAATAATCCCTATAATTATATGCTTAAAAATCCTGAATGGAAGAAATTAGGGGACACAAAGGAACACATAAACTAATTATTCCTTGTTTTGCAGCTAACATATTTCTATGGTAACCACTATGGTCTTCGAAGAAATTAAATGATTTTAGATCAGTTCATTGGAAAAGTCACCCAGTAAAACCACAAAACAAAAATTTCTCAAATAAGTCTAAAGGTGAAGGAAGAAAGCATATATTTTCCCAGCTGTGGATTATTAGAGCTATGAAACCGTAGTTTTATGAAAACCACTAAATAGGTTCTCTCTTACATGCTGTGTGAGAGCTTGGTGGGTATGAACATGGACACACAGGCACATAGGAATGTGTGGATACAGAAGAGAGAAATTCATCTCTTCTGTACACCATGTGTCAGTTTGGACAAGTGAACAGAGCACAAGAGTGTATGGGTTTTAATAGCTGCATTTTGTGCTTCTGTTTCTTTTTACATTGAAAACTTCACCCTAATCCTTACAGAACCTCAGTTTCCCCTACACCTTTCTGCTAAGTATTTATTTAAATGTGGAGGGTCCCAACTCTGCCTCTCCCATATGTGAAAAAGTACATTAGAGAGGCAAAAAAGGCACACAACTTTTGTAGACCCACAAAGTACATGAAAAGCAGTGTAGTATTTAACAGAGACACAGTTTACACTTTTTTTCTCTCTTGAAATACAGAAAATTAATCAAAAACATGCACTTAAAACCTAAACCAGCCTGTCACCAGGTTCATATTATTTCAGTTTAGCTCAGGGGGGGTATTGCCAGAGGAATAATTCAGTCAGAATGGCCCATGAGGCAGGCAGGCTCTGGCTCTGTGGGAGGTTCAGTTCTTGAGGCTGTGCAGAGCTTGTAGCCAAAAAAGTTCATGCACTCAGGCCTCACTCTTCTTTTGACCACACCACCAAAACCAGTGGCTTCCCCTATCACATCTGTGGCCATGCTGGCAGCGACAGATAGAGGAGTCAACTGAACAGGCTCATATGAAGGATCCTCCGGGTTCAGTTAGGAGGAAAGTCCCCGCAGTTGTAGCTGAGGAGCAGGATTCAGACTTTTTTCACAGAAGTCAGTATTCTCTTCCTCCCTTTCAGCTCTGCTTGACACTTTTACTGGCACCTTCTCAGATGTCTGCCTGCCTACAGTGCTGTGACCAAAACAGGAACTTTATTGCAGAAAAGTAAATTCAGCACTGTACACAATCTGCCTCTCTCTCTGCTCGGATGAACTGTCACAAATAGAAGAAATACCAGGAGACTTCTGTGTCTCAGGCGCTAAAAGGCTGCACAATTCCCTTTTGTATTACTTGTTACAGAACAGCCATCATCAGCTCTACCATTTTTCTGGGACAGTTTTTTGCCACAGCTTTGCAAGGATATGAAGACATGGCACACATCCAGGCACAGTCCAGCAAGATTCATCCCTGCCTTTGGTTAACATAAGATTATTACTATTATTAATAATAGCAATAATAGTTCCTATTAAAACATCCTGATGGCTTTGGAGAACAGGTTTCTGTTTTCCTCAGGTTCTAATTTTAGAAGTTTCTGGGGACTATGTAAACACATGAGCTGGAAACAAACAAAAGAACTATTCAGATTATCTGCTGAAAGCTTGGGGTGGGTGGTCAGATCCAAATATCCTGCTCTACTGAAGTCACTGCCCGTGGCTTCCACAGGAGAGTGCAGCACAGGGGTATCATGGGTCTGCCTGGGCTACTTCTGAAAAGAGAAGCTTTCCCATCTGCTTCATGGGGAAAAGATAAATCTGGGACCAATGAAGATGTACTGAAAGCCACCAACACTGGGCAAATGCTGTCAGACTGGGGAAAGGCAATGAGGAGGGGCACAGCCCTGTCTAGAACCTCATCACAGTAAGAGAAACCCACTCTCATTTGATGCAAAGCTCCTCAGCTCTCTGTGCCAAGCTGGTTGTGGCCCTGTTCTGCGTCTGCTCTGCCAAATCTTTGTGCTCACTACTATGTTTAGAAAAAAAATAGTGTTAAAATGCTCATTTTGCATTTGTAGTAACAGCGTTCTTCAAAAGATAAAACATCTTTTCACACACTGAAGTGGATCTCTAAAGTCAAATTTGTTCACACCTTATTATTCTTTTTCATTAATCCAGAGGAAAAAAAACCTGCATGACAATTTGCATCACACTTCTAACAGACAGAAGATCTGAAATATCTCCACAAGTTAGGGTTTTTTTGATTTTGATTCTACAAAGCACTTAAGCAGGAGCTTAATTTACTGCGGGTAAGCAGTATGTGGCTCCAGTGGGACTGTGTATCTGATTAAAGAATAAATGTAATTGTCTCTCTAGATCAATGTCATAATTTACTCTCCATTTAGTATCAGTATTTATAGATCTTTATAGTCTCTTCAATAAACTCAGGCAGCGCATAACACTAAGTGATCCAACTTACAAAACCTAGAACACGCTACTGGAAATCTATACCCAGATATATATTAACATTGTTGTTTAAGTATTTAATTTCTATTAAATTTCCTAGTCAAATAAAATCCTTGCTTTTTTTCCCAGAACTCTATATAAAGAGATCATAAAAGCAAGCCTCAGCTTGTCCAACGTTTTGACAAATTTCAGACACACACACACACAAAAAAAACCTAACAAAACAAACAAAATCAACCAAAGCAAACCCGTTCACTTATCAAGTCAGAACCTACAACAGGGAGAAATTTTCAATACAATGGAGAATAACTTAAGGTATTTAAAGGAATACAAGAATTTTGTAAGCCAGATATAGCACATAAAATTGGATATTGGGGTTGCTTTTGTTGATAGTTGGTGCTTTGGACACATGTTCCTTTATCTGCACTTCAGGGACCCTTATTCATTCAGCTCTAAAAGTTAACACATCCATCAGAGGAATGATTTAATGGCCTTCACAGCCAACAGTGGCCCTGCAGGAAGAATAAATGAGTATGTGTTGTTAGCTAAAGGCGAAGGCATGTTTTGCACACATGATGTCACTCTTGCAACTCAGGAAGAACTAATTGCTCGGCTTGTTGTAAAGTCTCCTACTTGTTGGGTTCCCTTGCAAATTATAGTTGTCTGGAGAGCTGCAGCATGTCATCAGCACACAACAATGTTGTCTGAAGCGTAATTAATATCTGTCTTTCTTTTCAAGTTCCTTATTTACCCTCTTTCCCCCATGACAAATATGTTAATGACCTCTCCAAAACCCACAAGTTGTCATTTTCAAAGAGCCCCCGTCTTTCTGCCTTGAGCTGAACACTTGAGATTAAATCACGGTGAGCCTGTTCTTGCCCCCATTAAAGCTATTGAGGGTTTTGTCAGCGACTTCAGTGTAAGCAAACTCTCACAGTCTGTAATGGGAGCGGGACCACAGACCTATTTTGCTTTGCACCTTCAGCTAGAGGAAAAAAAAACAACCAACACACCAAACGAACAATAGGCAGGGATTGCCTTACCATTTCACAGGATTTGGGGTTGAATCAAGTGTACAGAGCAACGTAAGGATCATCAGACCATGCAGTCTCATGGGCTGAGAAGTTTGTATTTGGTTACAGGGTTTTAAAAGGCCACTCGTTTTGCCTTTGGCTTAGATTTTGGGAATGGGGTTTATATTTTTGATGTTATTTCTGGCAATATTGACTGCTTACCTGATCCTCTGTTAGTACTTATCAGCAAAGGGTGAAATACTGCCCAGAGTTTAATACAGTTGCATGTGAAAATAAACATATAGAAGATTTATTCAGTGACAACAATAAACATATTGGTAGCCCAGACCATTATTGGGTAACATTTTAACACCAGCTTATGAAGTACTGCTCACACACATAAAGGGCTTGGATAATTCTGCATGTGTGTCCATTTTTTTGGTGTGTGACTTTACAAATGAGTCAGGTTTACAAATAATAAATGCATTTACACTAAAACCAGAAATGGTATCTTCCATATTCAATTACCCAGATCTGTATTCTAATTTTCTTTTTCATTAAAAAATAAAATCCTCTGATTAAATCATCTGCCATGCAGCAGAAAACTCTATACAACACAAAACAAGGTCCTATGTCCACTACTACTTAGCTGTTAGTTTCAGATGTGAATGAAGCATTTCCCTTTCCAAAGAGTTAAACACATGGCAAATCCCCATGCTGCATTTATCAAGTTTTCACATGTTTCTATCCCTCCCCAGTTAGCAAGGTAGAACTTCTGGAATTCTTAGTGTATTACTAATATGAATGTACTTGAAGATAAAAACTACAAAATACGTTATACATTTCTTCTTCTTTTGCACATAGAGCTGAAAAATAGAGGCTCAGACCCCCTTTTTCTGTACCAAAACATGTGCTATAACCAGGTTTCAGCTGAAGTGCCCCCTTCTACTGATCTAGAACTTTGTGGACCCTCTGAGGACCACAACTGGAAGCAGTTATTCATCTCTAATTCCAGCTCTGCCTCAGTGGTGACTCATTTGAGGATGAACACTGTCCCCAAGGGACACTGCAAAGTTTGTGCACTGCTGTGCACCTTTTTCCCAGCGCCTTTCCCCAGTCAGGAGCATTATACCATCCTATGAGGTTGCCAGTGAGAGCACCAAGGTCACTATTCCACAAGGAATTTGGAACCCCAGACTATCTTGAAAGCATAAAATACACAGAGCCCACACCTCCTCCAGTGCTGCAGGCTGTGATGCAGAGTCTCAGTACTGAGACTAAGCAGGGGAAGGCCTGTGAGCACTAAAGTACAACATTCTAAAAGCCACCTGCCATTTACATTTGAAAAGAAATTTTTTCTGTTACGTAGGTAGGGCAGCATAAAGCAAGCACAGTATATAAACATTGCTGAATGACAGGCAAAATCCATTTCAGCAGAATACTTATTTTTAATGACCTATATTGATTCTCATTCCATCATGGTTTAATGTGTTTCTTCAGCATTATGTAAAAGCCTTCCTACATTCATCATTTAATAACGATAACCCCCACTGCATTTAAAAGCATGGATAAGTTTATAAAGTCTGCCAGACAAGCCCAGTGGATTTTAATGATCTTCTCTCCCAGCAATAAATTGAGAGCTCATAGAATAGGGGCTGTGATTCAGGACTCTTGGGTTCTGGTCCTCATTTTGCAATACCATCGCTGCCAAACTACGCTTGACACCTCTGTGCCTCAGCTTGCCTAGTTCATAAATGGGCCCAGCAACACCTGTCACATGCTGTTAAAAGGTTGAGTTAATTGCTGCTCATAAATCATATTGAGAGCCTTGAAAAAGAGAAATATATATATATGCAAAGCAGGTGCAATATAACAGAATTGCATTGCATTCAGATACACTGTTTAAAATTAAATTCTTGGAGATTCATACCTCTGGTATCGCTTTACTACCATTAGCATTAAAGATTGCTTCCAGAACATTCAAAACCTGCCTACAATGTTTGTGCAATTCAAGACAACATTACTATGACACTCACAGAGAAAGATACTGGAATAGGAACAATTTTCCCTATCCATCTCCTATTGGAGTGAAGTGAGTTTTGCATTCATTTTGAGGGCAGCAGGACCCAACTCTATCCACCATTTCTAATCAGTCTGCAAAAGCAACACTGTCACTTTATAAGACAGAAATCCTACATTTAATAGCTCTGTCAAAAACAAATGTTTCCCCTCCCTCTTAACAAGCACATTGGGTGGCTGAAGGATTTAAAATTAGGCACCTACACTTTGGGAAGTGTTTTGAGATCTGCCAAGTACAAAGTAGACTGTTAAGATTACCACTTTCACTTTGATTTCTTTTTCCCCCCTCTCCATGAATTACTTGCTATCAACTCCAGCTGCTTTGTGGACAAGAAGCAGATCGGGGTTAGGAATGAACACTGCACCTCTCAGGGTGACATCCACAGAAATGGAGTTTGCAATAGCAGAAACAGGATAAAGCTATGAAATTTGGATTAGATGAGAAAATTGGTATTTAGACTTCAATGATTTTCAAGGCATCAGTTTTACTTCTTCCCACTAGAAAGACAAGGGAACATTACAAACTTTCAATCCATACCCAGAACACTGCAGAATCCAGTAAAACTGTCTTTTCTTTGGCTTTTGGCTCCATTTCAGCTCTAAGATAGAGCTGAAGTAGACAATTCCTGTGCCTTTTCCATGTTGCAGTGAAGTGGCACAAAAAGCAATAAAGATTCAGGGATGGAAGTGCCTACAGCAATATGACTCCACTCCTACACATCTCTCCCACTGCTCCCGTGGGTTGAACACTCCCTGTGCTCCAGGCTGTGGACGTGACCACAAGTGGACCTTTGGAGGAGAGAGGACTTGAATCCCTGCTGAGCTGTTCCATCCTGGTATGATTTCCAACCACACAACTACGACAAAATCCCAGGCAATGAGACTCGTCCTTCAGCCCTTCCTGGGGTACTAGGGATCACCAGCTCCATTCCCAGAGCAGCTCATTCACCCAGTCCCACAGCTCATGTCCAACAGGCACATGACAGATTAGTCTTTTCTTTAACCCTTTCAAACTGAACTATTTCTGGTTCTTTCACTGGGTGTGCTTGATCAGGGAAACCTGGGGTTTGCTGTGGTGTCTCTGCTCATAGTGGGGGGTTGGAATGAAATTATCTTTAATGGTCCCTTCCCACTCAAACCATTCTATGATTCAATGAGGTTTTTTTCCCCTTGAACCTTACACGTCAGAAAACTATGTGAAGGCCTCTCAACATTTAGCATCCTAACATTTTAGAAGCCACTTACCACCAAATGAACAAATCAAGCTCAAGACTTCATTATAACTTATTTCATGCTTGAAATCAAAAGGAGAAGCAGTTACTTGGATTACCTGAATCTAAAGCAACCAGATTTTACAAGAAGGGTCCTGGATGCTGAATAGAACCATCAGTGGGCTGGAGAATGTGAACAGGGAGACAGGTAATATAAATAATCCATGGCTGGAGGACTCAGCCCCCATTTGGGGGCTGAACACTGAAACTGTAATTGCTCTTGCAACTGATGAATGAAAACAATTACTCATTTTATTTAAGCAGCTGTTGGTTCTGCCAACACAAGTTTACGAAAGTCATTAGTCAGACTGCTCATAAAATGAAATAATAGAGAGGTTTGATTTTTAAAAAATCATGAGATTACAAAAGAGCCCCAAAATGGATAAAGAGGTTCAGGCATTCTCTTTCTGTCTGGTTCAGACAATAGGGACCTTTTTTCCAAGCTTTTCTATGGAGTAATGAAAACCAGAATTTTTACTATGATTTTTTAATTAGATAGAGAGCAAACCAAGACTTGGGACTGCAGGAGCAATGACTTTATAGCTTCTCACATGGATGGGGATAAAATTTAGGATGCTGGAGCAGTGCAGGCCTGGGCAGAGGCTGCTGGGAGCGAGGCTCAGCTCCTGCCAGGGCATGGCTACATGGAGATCCAATGGCTGGCTGCAGAAGGAGGCCAACTTGAGCACAGCAGGGGCAGGAGGAGGGGAAAAGGCTAGCTCAGCTCATCCTGCAGCAGGATGGAGGGGCACGGCTGCCCCTGAGCCTCCTCCTCTGCCAACACTGCAGGCACAGGTGGCTCCTCAGCTAGGGCTGCGTGCTCAGTGAGCACCCACAGTCCTGCCAACCCCACACCACCAAAACCAGTGAGAAACACTTTGATTCTGTGCATTCAACCTCCTCAGGCCCTGGCAGGAGTCTCCTCAGACGTTAAGACAAAGGTTGCCTGCAAAGAGCAGATATTTTATGCCCCAAACACAATGGCTGAGGGGAAGAGGGGCAAGCGTGGGTCAGCAGGGGAATGGGTTAGGACGTGGCATTCCCACTGCCTCCTCATTGCAAGAGGCTTTTGGCATCAGCAGTGACAATTGGGTGGAAACTCTCTGCTTTCCAGTACCTTAAAACAAAAAGGATTTGTAAGACTTTTCCCCTTTCCTGGGGACCTAGGAGGAGTGGTCCCAGGTTTGCCTCACAACTGTTCCTGGCATCAAAATCACATTCACGAGATCAGACAGAACTGCAGCAGGAACAGCAGCTGAAGAAGAGCACATGCCTCTTACTATTACTTCTAGAGAAAGACATAAACATACCAATACTTTGGAACACTGAAATGCCACGGACAGAAAGATGAGAAACAAAGCACATAACCAGGTTCTGGTGGAAGCTGGAAGGGGCCCCATCCCAAAACTTTTCTGGATTCAGATATGCATTGTTTAGCCACAAGAAAAGAAAACTTTTATAGCTGATATTTCTATTGTAATAAACAAGTTGCTCTTGATGCTGTCTCTAGAGGGTCCAGGTAGTCCCTGCATGCGACCTATCATCAATATTGTTGGGATGTTACAGTCTCTGTTCTTTTCACTTCTGTATTTAATACTTGAAAGTCATCATGTTCATATTTTCTTAAAGAATATGGTATATTGCTACAAAATGCACCAAGACAGAACAGTACTGACATCCACAGCAAGACCTTCAGAGACCAGAGAGATCTTTTTGCTCCTTTTTAAAAGGGGTGCAGCACACCAAGAGGTGAGGCACACAGTGCTCACAGCTGCTGCCGTGGCTTCATTTTGGCTAACTGGAATGTACACGCCTCAAGGGAAAACAGCCAAAGCTTTCACAAACCTCTTTGTCTTGGCTTACAACACTTCTTTCTACGAAAACTGCCACTGTGTACTGTCACACTCTAGACAAGAAAGCACCAAACTCCTGCTGGTTAACAGACCTAAGGAGAGTCACCACCCCAGGCTGAGTCCAGAGGAACAGCTTAACAGGGGCATAACAAAATGACACAGCATTAACACCTGTGAGCATACGAGCTCACTATAGCAGATACACATTCCAGTGTGACAGATGCCAGGCACAAAGTGGACTGATTTGTTTTGAAGATGACAAATTCTACTGATAAACATATACATGTCAGTAATCTGGGAAAAAAAATGGCCTTTGGAATGGGAGAATTTAGCTCAAGTTAAATTCTTGCTTCAGTTCACAGGTTAGAATTTTATTGTTCTTCAAATACTACTTCATATGAATAAAAATCCTTTGTACAGAACTCAGGAAGGTTCACACTGAGCTCAGGGAATCCTGTGGCATTACAAATGGATAAACTCAACTTTCCCTTGCTTTACCATGGTGTGATCCAATATCAGTATTGAAAGAGAGGCTAAGAAACTTCTAGTTTCTCTCTAACTTTGTACAAGCAACACCTAAGCTTCATTTTTCTAATATGTGAAATGAAAACACTTACTTCACTTCAAAGTACCAAAAGAGCAGTGGGTATGAAGAACTTCATGGATGTGCAACCAAGGGAAAAAACCCAAGACTTAGACTGAAGCCTTATGCGCCACCTTGGCGTGTGGAGAAGGTTGTGTAGTTCATTTATAAGAGGGGCAAGAACTGGGATCCAGTTGTTCATTCAGCAATTAAAATTGCTGCTGAGGAAGAGGTATTTCTCCAAAGCCATTAAAAATGACAACATGCACAGAGTTTGCATTCAGCATAATATGAGGTGTTCCAGATCTCCTTGACCCCCATGGACACATTCTTTTTGTGTTTCTGTTCAATGTGCCTCAAACCCTCATAACCTAGATATTTTTAATTCTTTCTAAGCAAAAGTTACAGTTAGATGGAGATTAATAACATGAAACATTTAATGTGTTTAATAAAGACAAATCTTTTATAGAGTCTAAACAGGACTAATTAATAAGTAAATGTAACTCAAGATTCTTTGCTTCAGCTAGCCCATCTCAGATATCACAACAAATACCTTTAAGAAAGACGCTTCATATTGTTCCACCATTTCTAGATGGTGGATACTGCTCAAAAAAGTCACTCTGTAAGTTATTTCCCTGGATTTCCATATGTCATATGCTTAGAAACAGAAAGGAGCATTTCTGCCATCCTTCTGTTTAAGTAAATCCCTGTGAATCTCTTTTGTTTGCTTGGATTGCCAGGAAGAAGAACTGAATCTCCTCAACAGTGTTTTAATTGGCTCTGTGAAAACATGCTCTCATCACTCCCCTTCATTCTCCAATGTATCTTTCCAAAATCATAATGCCTATTTCTCTAATTACTTTATTTGGCAGCCTGAAAATAAGGGTAATTACAGCGTTCTCTATTAGCTTGTAAGAAGAACAGAGGACTAGATGGTTTGGAGGAAGGAAAAAATCAGACCAGTAGGTCCTGGTTATACTCAAACAGGAATTTCCAGAGGAAATGTGTGGTTGTCCATGAAGGACTTTGAGAACAATTTTTCTTTAAACCAATACTGAACCAATACAAGACAACAGAGGCACAGTGACAATGCCATATTGCCAAATGAGATGTTGAACAAATGTCTTTACCACATGTGGTCATTAAAGATTTGATGTCAAGATGAAAGGTGTTAACCTTGGAAACCTGGCCAGACTCCAACATAGATAATTACATTCTGCCTCCCCGAGCAGTTCTCCGTAGAGTTCCAGCTGGACATTTCAGCCCTTGAACCGTTACATAGCCTTGCTGTGAGTGGCTCAAGAACAGGACTGTACAACTCAACAATATTCTGTGTCAACAACTTGTATTATGGAGATGCAAACCTTAGAGTGGTAGCAAATCATGCCATCGAAAAGTTATTTGGGTTACTGTGCATCACTGCAGCCATTTTACACCAAGCAGCCCTAGGAATGCCAGGAAACCTACAATGCACATAACTTTTGTGAGACAGACCTTCTGAAAAGGAAAAAATATTGTACCTTCACGCACAGAGTCTTGCTTTGGAAGACACTCATAGAGACAGGCGAGGGTTGCTGTTCTACTGGAATTGTTCAAGTTTGCATTGTGTCACTGTTTCTCATGGAAACAGTCCTGATGGATCTGTGAGTTATGGGAAAGTGTTGCAGGCTCGTAACACCACCACCAAGTGTGAACACAGCATTTGCAGCCTGGCTGCTGGATGCCACCAGCACAGTAAGTGCTGCAGCGCCGAGACCTGCTCTGCAAGCAGAGCATTTACAATTCCAGACAGACTCCCACGGGTGGGTTCCCTAGGGGCAGACCTACATGGCTGGGCAGATGCTCCCTCGCACCGTGTCCCTGGGTGCGCACCCCGGCCCCGCACTGTCTCTGCTCCAGCAGGGATGTGCATGGACAGCCACCCCACACACACTCATTTCCTTTGCAAGGGCGCCAGGGCACGCCTGGGGATGGCAGCTGGGCTGCACCCCGAGCAGTGCCCAGTGGGTTTGTTGTGGAAGCAGGGCAGCACTGAACTGCAGCTGCTGATTCCATTATCTGCTTTCAGAGGGCAAGCAGAAAGCAGCACCGAGGGTATTTTGTATGAGCTTCCCAAGTGTTGATGAGATTGTTATTACCATATGCATCTTTTCTTTACAAAAGGGAATCATATTTTAGCTCAAGCAGACAGGATTCCTGAGAGTGCCATACTGAAAAATATAAGCTACATGCTAAAACCCCAATGCAGAGATTCATTGAAGTCTGTCGCACACTGATTTAAATGCAAGTGACTTCAAGGACTGCACTCTCAAACGTATCACAGGAAATTGTTGTAAAAGGAAAATTACTGACCATCCTACAAATACAGGAGTAGATAGAAATAAATCCTTATTTATGCAAAAGCCCCTAAGCCTATCTGATCTCATATTGATGGCAATTCTGTCTTAGATTCATTTTGTAAGACCTTTAATAAAACTGTGCAATAACCAGAGCTAGGGGTGATAGCCTACATTAAGTTTCTGACGCTGCAAAGAACAACGTGGATCACTTTCAGAAATCTTCCCAGTGTCAACATGCCACTTATCAAATTCCCTTCAAGCATTCATCACACCCATGCAAATAATTTATTCTTCCCCACAGAAGCTTTGTGTTTGATCACAATGACAACTTACTGCTTCTGCTCTGCATCACATACATTATGGAGCTTCACACCCACAGCAAGAGCTAAATCACATCGAGGAAACACTGTTGAGGTGACTGTCCGTTCCTGCAGTCCTTGCACACAATTATATCTCATGAACTCACAAAGATTTAGTTATGTCAACAAGGTCTGCAGAACCAAGACCACGCTTTTGAAAAATGAGTTGTTAATCCTGAAAAGGATTAACACATTAGGAGATAAGCAAATGCCTAGCTCAAGATTATTGTTACAAGCTAGGCACTTAGATTACAAACTACATTTTCATAATTTAAGAGTCACCTGTCCTGCAAATTCACATGCACTAATAATTTGTCTATGAAATCCCTGGGAAACCACAAACAGGTTTTAGAATCTGCTGATCAGGGTAAGTAATCTATCAGAATAGCTTTAGTAAATAAAAGAAATGCAAAATACCAGAATGTACCAAGAGGACAGAGTCTCCTGGCTGAGTAGGGTTGTAGGCTGAGACCCAAAGAGCTGGTAATTTAAGATGGAATAGCTTTTACAAATCAATCAGTGCAGAAAGCCAACATCACACAAGTTACGCATTTACCAGGCAGTGTTTGACAGCAAGAAACAAGCTACGGCACAGAAAATCTCTGTGTATTTTAAGCCTCCATCCCAAACTGACTCCTCATACAATTCATCTGCAGGCTGTAATTTACTAAATCCATCTGTTGTTCCTACAGCTTGCTTTCTGGAAATTCTGCATTTCAAGGGTCTGCTTGTTAGAGAAGGTCAAAGAGTAAAACAGGCCCTTTCATTTTAAGTGACTTGAAAGAAAAGGAAAGGAAATTTATATTTAGAAATAGCAATGATTAACTAGGGGAAATATATTAGAGTATTAAAATAAACGACATAGAATGGCTCTTACTTCCAATTAGCCTGACTTTACTTCAAGAAAAATATTTATATACAAATATAAAAAGCTGGAGAATGCTAACCTATACTAAGATGAAAGCATCTCATAACATAATTCATGTTTAGCCATTAAAATGGGGGATCACATTTTTACATACTTTTTCTTCTTGTCCTTCTTAAGTCTCTGCTTCTGTGCTTTCTTGTCTAATCACCAAAACTTTTCACAGCTTCTCTTTGTTAGCAAACCGCCTATGGCAACTGCACACCTTCCACGTCTCCATAGCCTTCAGAAAGGCACCACCTGATGCTACTGCATCATTCTGGATCAGAACAGATTCACCACAGAACTAAAGAAATAAGCTCACATACAGTCTAAAACTGAAGGTCTCAAGAGCTAAAGTCTGGACCAGGCTCCACCAAAATGCACTCTGTATTCCTGACTCTATTCAGGGCTTCTGTTTTCAGCCCACTCATTGGACAATATAAAGAACACCAAAGCCATTTAAGAAAAAACAGAGGAGAGCTGTGGGTATCTCCTGAGCACACCCCATTGACAGTGAAGTGCTGGTGGTGAAGTTCAGAGCCATGCAAGACAGCTCCAGTCACCGCAAGAGCCCCAGGGAGTGTGTCCAGCCCCTGGGGGCAACACTCCAGCTTGTTTAAACCACTGAGCTCACTCACCACTGGTGCTATAGCCATCGCCAGTGGGAAGGGAGGGAGCCCTGGGACCCCTTCCTAAATACTGGGCAGCTGATGCTGTTAAAAGTGCAGCTCCAGATGTACTTCAGGGCTGTAGGGACCACGGGCACAGCCTTAAAGGGGGCAATGACTAACACCATACAAAGTAGATACTGCGGGAAAACACAGTTCATGCAGCTGGACTTCAACCAGGAGACTAAAATCACCCTCTGTATGAGTGCAAAAGTCTCCCAGGACCTTTACTGACAGGAGTAGTAGGCTGTCAGCCTAAAACACATCCTAAGCTCGGGTGTGCTAATGTCATGCAAGAACAGTGGTTCAATCCTGACTCAGAAGACTCCGTGTCACCTACTGAGTCACCAAAACCACCCCTTGCAGCATGGGTTTCCTTGGAGTCCCCTTTGTAAGCCCTGCTTAGACCTGACCCTGTTTTGCCTACAAGGTTTAACACGATGGGAGTCAAAAGTCATATGATGCAATGAGCTGCCGTTTGTTTGTTTTCTCAGGAGCTCTCCCTCCCTCCAACAGCAACCCTACCAAAAGGCCTTTGTCTAAGGAGTAGAATAAGGAGCATAACACAGTGCTTGCATTTACTTATGGGAGAGCTACACCAGCAGTTCCTCTCAAGGCTCTGAAGTCAGCTCCAGTACAGTTACTTGGCCTAAGTTCATCTAAACTAAATGGGCTGACTTGGTTCAAGTGTGTTGCACAACCAAATGATAAAATTTGGGGGGAGGGAGGGAATGGCTAGTGATGACACATGTATTTAACACCGCATGTCTCCTCTTTCCAGATTAGGAGGAGCTGGCAAGCTTCGGTCTGTATGCATGCCAGCAGCGGATGTCGGCACATATACAACACTTTTCAGAACAACAGACTGTTGAAACATGTAGTTCAACTCTAAGGCACCCCTTCTGTTCAGTTAGCCCAAAACAGCTATTAGAATTGTCTTGCTTAATATGGTAGGATTTGCAGCACAGCTTTTAATGCTGCTTTAATCTGGCTTCTTTATAGCCACTTTGGAAGCACTGAGAAGTCGGCAGGAGCAGTCCTGCTGTGCTTCGCTCAAGGTCCTCCACGTCCATTTGAGCTGGGGAAGTGACGAACCTGTTGGCAAGAGGGAAATATCAAGGATAGAGGGGGTGTCATAAATGATACGGGAATATAATCCTCTCTTCTGCTTTCACATGTCCTCACTTTCCTTTCATTTTTCAGCCTGAAGTACGGAAAAGCACGATGCTGACAAGTTCATTGTCAGTGTGTCTTGAGGAAGTCATCAGTAAAGATCTGAAAGAAATAATGTCTGCAAAATAAATAAAAATATATTCTAAGTCAGAAATGAAGTGTTCTGCATTCATTAACAGAAAACTCTGCCTTGATGACTTCAGATTTTAAAATAAGTTCAGTTTTTTCCTCCTTTTTCTTTCAATCATTTTGGCATTAACATGTATAAACTCAGCATCCCCCTAATCCCATATTCTTTTTCCTGCTTCATTTGGCCCTTCATCTCCTCATCTCTTCAATTATTTTATTCTTTGTCACAAACAATCACTAACAATCATTAAAAAAAAAAAAATTGCAGAAAAAACCCTCAACTTTTGATGTGGATCTGGAGTGATGCTGCATGTATCAGAAGTGGCTGATACACCCCATGTCACATGGGTCGATTTTAGACATTGGAATAATTTTCTTTTAGTTTCTGATCTGGCCACTCTATCCCACCACCATTATCCTGACATTTTCCCTTTATTCTCACTTCCTAGCAGCTGCTTCCATTTCACTCGCCCTTTCTTTCTGCACGGCTCCGGCACTGGGGAGGATTTGGTCAGACTGCAAAGACTCAGGGAGCGCTTCCTGCCACAGGACTCAAGCGGGTGTCCGTGTAAGGCAGGAGCCACCAAAGCCTCCAGCTCTGTTCTGCAGAAGTTTGATGTTCTAAAGGGGGGATCACAGAGGGAGCTGCAGCCAACCCTTTCCCCTTTTCCTCGGAAGCACCAGCCCCTGCAGGTACCTCTTGGTGAAGCAGCCTCTGGTTTGGATCTTGTTCCTTTTACACCCCTCTCAAGCATCCAGAGAGAGCAGTTTTACACTCAGATGTCCCTGGTTACCACAACTGAAACCAGTTTTACTGTCTGCCACTCACTTCAGCAATTCACTGTGGCCATCCAGCCCCGTTGTCAGCAACGATTCTCTTTCTGAACTACCTAACCCAGATTTTTCCAAATAATTCATAAAATTTCAAAATGAACCATAGAATCACGGAATTGTTAAGGTCAGAAAATGCTTCCAAGATCACCAAGAACAACTTTCAACTGAATACTGCCATGCACACTAAATCATATTCCAAAGTGTCACATTAACTCGGTTTTTCATCAGGAGGTGCCAGGAACGGTGACTCCACCACTTCTCTCCACTAACTGTTTCTAAGACACAGCTCTCTTAACACCAGATCTGCTCTTCAGAAACGAGCTCATTCAGACCAAAGCAAGCTGGCGAGTGCCTGTGTGGGAAATTACACTGCCCTGTCTGATGGAACACCTCTGGTGGGAGACACACAAGGGAAGCAGCAGTTGGAAGATGGGTCTGGATCACCACCACTTAACCAGGCTCAGCTGCAGCCTGGACAGCATGTCTGAGCAGAGCCGGAGCTAAAACAACAATATTTGGATTTCTCCTGTACTTTGTCCCATCCAATGTTCAAACAGGAATCCCAGAACAAAGTGTACTTTATGTGAATTTTCGAAAATGCACAGCAAGAGGCTACTTCCAATGGGTGGCAAGGGTTTGCTTAAAATGTAAAGGGCAGTTTAAGACAAAAAAGGAGCCCTGTACTTTGGTTTGGTAAAAATCAAGTTTTATAGACCCAAAAGTCAACATACTTTTCCCTATAGTTTACGTAAAAATTGTTGTGGAAGAAATGAGTGTGATTCTGCAAATCCGTCTTCATGGATCCTTTTAATTTAGAGGCATGAGTCATCGGAGCAGGGACTCCTTGGATGATTGTGTGACCACAGGATGCAAGCCTGGAAAAGTGTTTTTGTAAACAAATAAACATGTTCCTTCCTGTTTGAAACTCAGATCTTTCAGCATTGGGCAAGTGCCTGAGAACCTGACAGTGAGAGTAATAAGAAATACTAAATGCAATGCCAGTTGCTTGGTCCAGTTCCAACAGCAAAGAGGTGAACAAAACACACTGAGTGAAAAATAGGTTGGACTTTTAAAATCCTTTAGTAATCTGAAGTGTTATGGGTATCAGGAACAAAGAAAAGACTTGTTAAGTGAAAATTGCCTGAAGAGATGGTCTTACAACCTGACAAAATGAGAACATAGGGTAAAAAAACAAAAACTAGGAGAGTTGATCGTGGCTTGTGCCATGTTGTGCTGTACACACAGGGAGGGATCCAAAGATCATAGGCTCCAAAATGGATTTCACACTGTGACTTTTGACATCTGATGAAGTCTTTTGAGAGAGATTATCCCCTTTTCCTGGAGGAAGCAGGATGCTGGCCCCAGTCAGCAGTCCACACTACCTTTGCTACTTGATTCCCAAAGGGGAAAAATGGGGACTTCAGCCCTGACAGCTGGAAGCATTTCCAGAAAAGCATGTAGATATTCAAAAGCAACCTGAATATTGCAGTGTCAGGAAGTCAATTTTCTGTTGGTAGTTTAAAAGCAAACTTCTGACGGTGACAGCTGTCAGGGAATCCTTTAAGTACATTTAGATCAATGCGTGAAGTCAAATAAACACTTAAAATCCCTCAAGATTAAGAGTGAATCCAGTCAGGAAACGGCTGAGCCACTGCTTGACCCTCTTCTCTGCTGCAGA
Source organism: Donacobius atricapilla (assembly GCA_013397315.1). Classification (NCBI taxonomy): domain Eukaryota; kingdom Metazoa; phylum Chordata; class Aves; order Passeriformes; family Mimidae; genus Donacobius; species Donacobius atricapilla. The sequence continues at coordinate 1,319,731 of WBMY01013876.1, forward strand.
CCAGCGAACCTGGAGGATGCTGCAGCCCAGCCCCAGCTCCTGCCGTACCTGGGCACACACCAGCAAAGGAAAGGAGAGCATGAGGCTTGCCCCGGCCTCAGCTGGGTCGGGATGTTTCAGTTGCAAACGATAGATCTATTTTACGTATTAGAGCTTGTCTAGACTAAGGAAATGTTCCTGCTATGACTACGCTGAGGTAATTACACCAGTGTAAACCCCTCTGGGCAAAACAGAGCTTTCAGTGGCCTGATTTACGCTGGTCACTTGCCAGGATTAGTTCAGCTGGTACCAGCCTGTCCTCCAGGAGCTCCTGCTCTCAGCTGGAATCCCGCACAGAAGTTTTCATCCATCTCATCTGAAACGCTGGCACTGCCAATCTATCAATCAAGCCATCCTTATGGGACAGTTGTGCAAATGTTTTTCTCCAAAAGAATGGTAAATATTTAGAAGGCTCTTCTGTTAGTGGAGAATTGATTAATATGCTAAAAAAAAAAAAAGCTGAAATAAATCTGGATTTAAATTAAAGCATATTTGGATTTGTATATGCATATCAGGGCAACATGTTTGCTGCAAATATAATGAAATAGGAAAGCTGATGTAGGATGTTTAACCTGCCGAGGGTAGATGTGTCCCTTATGCACATTACATTTGTCTGCAAGGAAAAAATGTGTCCAAACAGTAAAATGGGAGGTAATCCAAACTGATCAATTCAAATGAACAACAACAAAAAAAACCAGAGGAAAAAATCTCATAAATTAAATAAACCCAAGGAAGGCCCTTTAAAGCGCAGAAGGTGGAACCCTAGTCTAGGAGAAGTCAGTGGCAATATTTACATTGACTTTAAAGGAGAGGCTTCACTTCCCCTAACATGTAAAACCACACAGTGCTGCTGCGCGTAGCATGGTACAAAATACATGTGCTGAGTTTCACACACAGCATTCAGGGAACATGTTGATAAATGCGGGATGAGGAACAGGCGGACTAACAGATAGACTTGGTTATATTTTAATCTGTTTTACTGTTACCTGCAGGTGTTACAGTTAAAATGTTCTAAAAAGTTACCATACACCTTTAATTCTAAACAGTTACTGGAAGGACAGCTAGAAACTCTAATAGTAAAGCAAATATGCTCCTTTAAAATTTTCCTAATTAAAAAAAAAAAATTAAAAATGTGGGGGGGGAAGTATGTCTGAAGCACAAAGATGACATCAGAAAAGTTCCTGAATTCACAGATGGCTGCACCTTTCAAAAAAAATTAAAACTGGAACCCTAGATTGATTTAATCACCCATACAAGTGAAAAAACGTAATGAAGATATTTAGTGCCAAATTGGTTTCTTGGGACCTTTTCCATGTAAATAATACAAATCAAACCTTGAAGTTCAGTGCAGATATGATCTGACAAGTAAGCCAGGCTTTTTGTTTTCCTTTGATCCAGCTCCAGAAATATTTTATCCAAGGTAAAGTTGGTTTTAAGTGTTTTCCATTTCAGTTTTTAATTTTGGATATTCATCATATAGGAAACTTGCTTATAATGCTTCCAACGCCAGTCAGGCTGCGCTGACTCACAGCGCCAAACCTAAAGATTTCCTTGTATTTGCTCATAAGAGGGGGAATTTCAAGAACTCCTAAGGTGACAAGGGATCAATGTCCATGGCTCAGTTATTTTTAAGGGCACATGGACAACTTTCCAAATATCAAGACAAGCCAACTTCAGTATTTTTTGTATTGTTCCACTTCTCCTAGGTGTGTTGGGGAGTAATACTCATGAAGATAATAAGAGAGACAGGCCTTTGCTTTCAAAGTGATTCCCCAAATTCCCCACATTCTGCCATTCCCCTCAGGATGCCATCTGGGAGCAACAGTGCCTTCTCTTGGAAGAAAATCTTCCCATGTTAGGTTTGGGGATGGGGGGGGTTGGGTTGTTTGTTTGTTTGTTTGTTCGTGTTTTGGGGTTTTTTTGGTGGTGGGGGTTTTTTTCTTAGTTTTTGTTTTTTGGATTTTTTTGCATTTTACTTCTCTGAGTCTATTAAAAATAAAAATTAAAATTTTTAAAAAACCTTTCTCTATTTTTAAACGAGGATGAAGATTCTACAGTATATATATATATATAAACCTGGCCTTGTTCAGTTTTCAGTGTTGTGTGCGTAAATACAGATTTAGGCACCTTGCTGTAGGCACACAGTTTTCAAAAATTCAGCTCTTGTCAATAGTGTAAAATCCTGTGGATTCTCTTCCTTCCACAAATTGGTATGTAGTATATTTAGAATTAAGAGGGCCCGTTTTCCCTTTTGACTCGAATATGTGGCGTAAGGTTAATGAAAATAAGATGGATGTTTTATTTTGGGTCTGACATATAATATTATTAAATGTGCCCACCAGAAATGTAGGATAAAATATTTGCTCTGCTTGAAGATTATGTGATATTTGTATTCTAAGCCTCACCACAGTGGGTTTCTTTAAATAGAAGCTATACTTTACTCCTAAATTGCTTAAGGCAAAGGAAGCAGAGATGATGTTTTTATGAATGTTTAAATGCAAATGGAACTGAGAGTGAATGCTATGCTAGCTAACATCAAAGGCTCACCAAAGTCTCTGCATTAATGAGGCTCTTTGTTTCCTGGATCACAGATTACAACAGGTTTCCAACTCATTGCCAAGGCTTTATCTCCATTTGGGAGGGCTGTAAATCTCAGACGATTTTTTTTCACATGCAAAACAAGAGGATCATCTGAAAGAAGGAAAAAAAAATCTTAAAGTAGCAAATATTTCATTCAAATGATTATTCCTCAAAGTGGCTGCATCTTATTTTATTTTTGGGATGTTTAAAAGAATGGAAATTTGCTGACAGAGTTTCCTATGGGGCAGCTCATTCATTTGGAGGAGAAAACTGAGCAGGAAAAAAGCAAACAGCATCCTTCCCTCTCCCATCTTCTTCAGCCCGGCATCAACTGTGCCCCAAAATCAGAACAATAATTCTATGTCATGCAAAATCAGCAATTAGCAGGAAGACAAATTTTGCTCCATTTAAATATATTCAAGTACTTGTCAAAGTGGCTTCAACTAGTTCTTCTCCTCCCCAAAAAGTAATGAGATTATATCCCTAGTAATAATAACCTAATTAACAAGAAAAATAGGGACCAAGATTTTTAGCTTCCTATTCAAGGGCTGAATGTGACAATATGTTGTATATTGGGTCATAAAAAACAATTTACATGGCGTCATTACAGTCTGTAGCAAAGTCTCCAGGACCCAGGGCTGTCTTATGCAATCTTAATTAAGGAAAATAAATATCGGTGTGTTGTTTTAAGCTACTGGAGACATGCACAGGACCTGTCGTGTGTGATCAGAAGAGATGGGGAGTTTCCTTTTCCATGGGAACTGCTTAAAAAACCCTCCGACGCCAACACACAAGTGTCTAGTGCCTTCGGAATGGGCCGAGAAGATGGTAATTCCTTTTTCCTGACTCTCCGGGCCAGGCAGGACAACCAATAATTTTCTGCTACCCCACATCCTGTCTGTGCTCCGCAGGGACAGAGGGTGCGACGGCCCGGGGTGCGCACGGCGGGTGGCCAGTGGCACCCAGGTGTGACACAGCTGTGTCTGCCCCCACAGCTGGGGAGGGGCAGCTGGTGCGCGTGTGGGCACGCATGTGTGCTCAGACATATGTGCCCTGACGTGTCTCACAGCGTGTGCACGTGTGTGTTCACGTCCATCCGTGCACACGTGTCCTGATGTTGCAGCGCGCGTTTGTACGCACTCGCGATGAGTTTCAGTGCACACACAGCCGTGCTGAGCTGTGTCTGTGTGCACACACACACATCCCGATGTCTCACTGTGCACACGTTTATGTGTCCACGCAGGTCTCTCTGTGCACACATACATGTCCTGATGTGGCTGTGTGCACACACATGCTGATGTGTTCTCATGTGGGCGCACATCTGTAGGAGCTGACGTGTCTGTGCGCACACACGTGCTGATGTGTGTCAGCAGCTCCATGTACGGCCTTCTGTCCTCTGTGTTTAGTCACGTGCTGCTGATGTGTGTTTGTAGATTCATAGGTGAATGTGAGTGTGCAGATGTGTGTGTGTACCGTGCTTGCCCGATGTGCAGCTGTGCATGCTGATGTGTGCAGTTATGTGTTCTTTTGTGCTGGTGTGTCTGGGGCTGTGTGTGCATCTCACTGCTGTGTGAGTGCCTGTGTGTGCCAGATGTGCAGCCGTGCACGCTGAGTGTGTACCTGTGTCTGTGTGTGTGAAGCTGTCCCTACGTGTGTGGGGCCATGCAGACCCTGACATGCGCTGATGTGTGCGTGCAGACTGTGCACACGTGAGCGTGCGCACACACACGTATGCGTGCATGTGTGTGAGATGTGCATGTGCAGCTGTGCACGTACCAGTAAGCACCGACGTGTGCAGCTGCGTGCTCAGCTGTGGGCACACACACGGGAGTGGGGGCAAGTGAGCTTGTGCCAAGGTGCGTGTACAGATGTGTGTGCACAGAAGCGTGTGCGGGAGGGTGGATGGACACAGATGTGCACGGGGCGTGTGCGTGTGTGCTCATGTGTGTGCGCAGGCATGTCCGCGTGTGCAGGCACGTGTGCACAGAGGTAGGCACAGGTGTGTGTGCAGGTGTGCCAGCAGAGATGCGTGTGCATACCCGTGCGTGTCACAGGCGTGCACACACCCCGGGGCTGCACCAAGTCCCCGGTACTGCCCACCCTCGGGCCGCCCCGCACCCCAGAGCCGGGCCGGGAGAGGGTCCCCCCGCCGGAGCGCGATCGGGGGGAGCGTGGGGCTGCCTGTGCCGGTAACGCAGGGACTGCGCGTCGCGGCCGGGGCGCGCGTGTGTCCCTGTGCGCGTGTGTCGTGTGTGTGTGTGTCTGTGTCCCGTGTGTGTGTGTGTGTCGTGTGTGTGTGTATGTGTGTGTCC
>WBMY01013876.1:1325681-1366846 GCA_013397315.1 Donacobius atricapilla
CCGCCCCACGCCCCCGCGCTGCCCCTCTCTCTCCTCCCCGTGCAGGCCCTCCGGCGAGTGCAGGATCCGCAGAGGGTGTACCAGGAGAAGCTCCCGGACCACATGGATGATGGTTAGTCACAGCCACCTCCGCGTGTCTCTGTGCGTCCCCCTCTCGTCAGCCCCGGTTCCCGCTGGTCTCCCCAGTGCGCCCTGTCCGGTGCGTGACCCCCCGGTTCCCCAGCCCAGCACCCTGACACCCCTGGGAGCGAGGGGTGCCGGCCTGGTCACCGCGGCCCCCAGCGGGAAAGCTGCTCCTGACAGCGCCGAGGCTTCCCAGTGTCCCCACTGTGGCAGTCCGCACCTACTGGGGCCCTGGCGCTCCCCGACACCTTCTCTGAGGAGTAGGGGACAAAAAGTCTCCCGCAGCATGCTGTAACCTCTTCGGGACCCCCGACAGGCAGAGGAGTCACCTGTAATAAGATGAATTTTGACAGGGACCATTGATTTCAGCAGGTATGAAACATCAGGACTCAGGGATGTATAAAGGATCTGCCTATTCTGGTTACCCTTTCCTGATGCTCTCAGATCCGTATCTGCCCAATGGATCTATGTCACCTCTGGTAAGTTCCTCCTCTCATGGAGAAGTTTTGTGGCCTCTCTCTCGCTGCTGAAGTACGTTGCAGGTACTGTTCAGGCAGCTACACATGCGTTTTTCCTGACAAATTTGAACCCCGTTTCTGAAATACCTGGACACTGTTCAGTCCAAGCCGAAAGGAGAAGCAGTGGGAAGGGGGAGAGATGCTGGGCAGGAAGTGTCTGCTTCACTCGGAATTTGCTGGANGTATCTGCTCAATGGATCTATGTCACCTCTGGTAAGTTCCTCCTCTCGTGGAGAAGTTTTGTGGCCTCTCTCACTGCTGAAGTACGTTGCAGGTACTGTTCAGGCAGCTACACATGCGTTTTTCCTGACAAATTTGAACCCCGTTTCTGAAATACCTGGACACTGTTCAGTCCAAGCTGAAAGGAGAAGCAGTGGGAAGGGGGAGAGATGCTGGGCAGGAAGTGTCTGCTTCACTCGGAATTTGCTGGAGAAGTTGCTTTTCCCGTCTCCTCATCCTCTAGGTTTGGCTTTACTCTTCCAGCAGTCAAATCTTAACATCTCGTGGAAGAATGTCTCTTCCTTTTTCTGGGCTTTGGAAGGAGCAGCTCCTGCTCTTTGTGTTTGTGTTCAGAGATACGTCCTGCAGCCGAGCTTGAACCTGCCTGTGAAACAGCCAGGTTCTGGTGTGGTGTGTCTTAGGGCTCTGTTGTGGATGATGGCCCAGGAAATGGATCTTGTGCTTCTAAAATGGCAATAGAGGTTTTTAGGAACAGGCTTCGTGCTGCTGGAGTACTATTCCCGTCTTCTTCCTGTAAAGTTTTTCCCTCTCAGTTTAAATCAGCTTTAGTAATTCTGTATGTTCTCATGTTGCTAGGTTTTGCTACCTAAATGATTAAAGTCTTCTTTACAAAAGCTGTCTTTTCCCATCACCATCTTGATCAGAAGTTCAGAAAATAATGTCCTGACATTGCAGCAGACAGTCGATGCTGGTGTCGCTCCTGGGAGCCAGCGCTGCTGCATTTGTTGCAGACATTGTTCTGCACTGGCTGTCAGCAAGTGAGGACAGAATGTAATTTGATTTATTTCAGGTTCAGGTTTTAACCTTTAAAGGGATAAAGTTTAAAAGAATATATAAACCCGTCTTTAATTCCAGTCATTTGTTCACAAGAGCGGTAGGACGTGAAACAGGTGTTACGAAAAATTGATGGATTGTGGAGTATGAAACTCAAAATTATTTGTGGACATCAGTGCCGTACCCTCATACCTGACTCCTCTGGCCTGGGTAGCAGGAGACAGGTCCCTGCAAGAGCCTGCCTGTATCCCACACAGCTCTTCCTAGGGGATTCCGTTTTCCTGGCTCTAGACTGTTGGAACTTTGCTGAAGTTTGCAGATATAGAGGATTTATCCCTAAATTTTTAAGTCTTCCTTCAGTTTACAGTAAGGGCAGGGCCAACTTACGTTGTTGTAACCCATATAAGCATTTCTTCTGGTGCATCCCACCTTATCCAGATACCAGGTATCCCCGTCGTTCCCCAAAATATGAAGCTGTTCTCTTCCTGATAAACTTGAAATGCTTTTAAATCTGTCTTATGTAAACATACCTAATTTGCTCCCTGAGTTAGAATCTGGGTAAGTCCAGAGTTACATCGGTCCAGCATCTTTTTGCTATGGTGAAATATTTCTTTTAATCTTAAACTCTTCCTAGATGGGCAGCAAAGTGCAGTAGCCTATTTATCAGCAGCTAAACTATAAAGTAGATTGTGGTTTAGGAATCACCTTTTCCCTTGATAATAGAATAAAATCCAAGCAGTTGCTGTCAAAGCAGCAGACAAGAGCAGATAGGCTGTGCAGAACTCGAAGGGGAGAAGACGTAAGTAGCAGAGAAGAAACGATCCCATCCCCTTGAGAACCACCAAAATCATCCAATGCCTCAAACAGCTTGCTTTAGGCCTGTTTGGATCCTGCTGTGGTTTATGAAGAGCTGATTTGATGTTTTCAGTTAAAAATCTGTTACCTAGCAGACAGGGGAAGATTTCTTACTCAGATGGAGGCTGGTCTTGTGGTTTTTCAACTTACTACAATAACTATTTCAGTATATTATTCTGGGCAATTTTGTCTTACGTTTCTCTTGACTGTGCAAAGGTTATCATGGTAAATTATGGATTGCTCTCATACGGATTTATTGCTGCTGTGTACATTATATAAAGTGTGGGCTATAATCTGGTGGCTGCTTCCAATAATTGAGGAGGTCAGATTTGTGACTGAAGATTGCAGATACTTAACCATCCATAAAAGTGTGTTTAATTAACACTTTAGCGCAAGTAGAGTCAGGGAGGAGGGTTGTGTGAGTGAATAGGATTATGTACCACAATCATGCGTGCATTTGATAGTGGAGATTGTATTTTGGTTAATGAGGCTTCCTGGAAACAGTTGTTTGCAAGTAGGATTAATTTTAGAATCTTAAAAAAAAATCAATTAAAAAATTAAACCGGGAGTACTTTGGCAAACTGTCAGGGCTTTACATTCAAAACAGTAATTTACCTGATTGAAAATAGAGTATAACTCCCTGAAAGATATAGAGCAGCCAGCACTGAGGCTGGGGCCAAAGCCCTGCCCTGCAATGCTCTCTGAAACCGCATTTTTTTCGGTGGGCTCCCCGTGAACCCTGTGAGGGAGCTGCAAGTGGCTCTGGACTGGCTCCAGCACCTGCCTGCCTGGGTGTCTTGCTACCAGCAGTACCGGGGTGCTGCTTTCCTATTTTCTTTCTGATTTTGTCAGCAGCACCACTTTTGCTTTGTTTCCCTCAAGGTGTTTGTAGCCACTAACTGTTACGCTGCTCACCCGAGCATCCTGCTCACGTCCCCACATCTCCCAGCCAAAATTGCCTCTGTTTACCGAAACACACCCAGCCATGTTATTTGCGTGCTCTGCTGCTGCTCCGGAGTGATGCTCTGAAGATGGCTGGGTACCAGCCCCAGCCCGGCTGATGGTCCCTGCAGGGCCAGCAGCAGAGGGAGTGGCAGGAGCTCCCCACAGCAGGGTGGCCCTCCTTGGCTGAAGGTGGCACATGCCAGTGCGGGATGATTCAGCTGGAGTGCTGCTGGGTTGGGCAGGCGCAGGTTTCGTGGACTGGCAGTAGAGCTGTCGCTGGGGGCGTGGGCAGGGTGAAGGCGCTGCTGGAGCTGAGGGCAAGGCAGAGGGCTGAGCTCCCTTTTCCTGGGAGCTGTGAACCCCATCAGCTGCTGGGCTGGGGAGGGCACACTCAATGAAGGGTGTTTAACCTGTGTGTGCATCTGAAATCCTGATGCTCTGCAAGGCCCCAGGAGAGCCATCTCTCACCTGGCTCTCAGGTGTTGTGTGTGTGGTCGTTCAAGGCTCCGCTTTATCCCATCTTAGGCAAAGTCCAGCTTTTCTCAGAGTGAAATATGTAGGACTTAGGGGTTAAAAAATCTGCAGGAAACTTCCAAAGAATATGAACAAGTCGAGGAACTGTTTTTCTAAATTAAATATAAAATCATAAAACGATATCCTTTTTTAAATAGTACAAATGACTTTAAATCAATTTAAGGTACATCCTTAGTAAGAACAGCAGCCTTTTAGGTGGTTACAAACATTAGAGGTCAGACATGGTCAAACATGTTAACACTTTGATCAGATTAAAATATTTTTCTTGCTACAGTTGTATAATTGAGTTTAGACCTGAGGGGGTTTTCTGAACATTGTTATATCTTGTACTGTGTGGTAGTTAAATGGTAAAAGGAGCTCTTACGAGTTCCTTTAAGTTCTTTCTGTAAATAGGTTTATAAAATAGAGGAATGAGCCATGCTGCCCTGTATATAGGGCACGAGGTCTCCGTGCTCCCATTGATCGAAGGGATCTGAGGGGAGCTCCTCACACCTTCTATGCACTTCAGATGTGTTTGGTGAGCGTGTGAGGAGTGTAAAGGCATGATTAAAATGTTTTGTATGTAAAGCTGAGGCACTGGACTTCCTGTCTGTGTGAGAAACAGAAGTGCAAGAGCCTCTTTTTCTTTGGAAAACAGACACTACCTCATTTTCTTAATTACTGAGTTGTCAGACCAGAGCTTACCTGGGAGCAGAAGAGTGGGTGTACCTCCCCAAGCCCTGCGCAGCTGAAGTCCCCAAATACGACAGCAGGACTCACAAATAGTGTTGCTTTTCAGAGCCTGGTCCCTGGGGTCTGCTGGGCTCCCTGAGCTTGTTCAGAGGGTATGAAATGTCCCCTTGGGCTGGCCAAGATGAAAGTGCAGTTACCACTGGCCTGGGGCCACAGGGCCCAAGTGTCTTAACACGAGGTCAAAAAGCATGGAGCTACAGTCCAGGGCTGCTCTTCGCTGGTCAGCAGCTGAAGCAGCAGCAGCTGAGCCCCAGGACATGGCTGCTTCTGCTGCATTCCCTTCCCCAAGGCTCCTCCATCCCTCTGCAGGAGGAGACTGTGGCCCCCACAGCAGCTGGCAGAAGGAAATCTGCAGCTCAGCTGCTTCTTTTCTCTTCTTCTCCTCTGTCCTGACTTGCACTGTCAGGGCAATAGTTTACTATGTCTTTTTCCTGTGTTGAGTTCTGATCTTGCTGAAACCAGTGTGAAAACTCCCCAGAGTCGCCGTGTGATGGGGATTTGTTGCTGTGAGAGGACTGCTGCATCCCTCTGCAGATGTTGTGTGTGGCGGGAGGAAGGAGGGCAGCTGGAAGCCAGCAGTAGCTCTGTGTGTTCCCAGCAGTGCCTGCTGCTGTGGGAGAGCAGCATCCCAGGCAGGTTCCCTGGCAGCAGGGCTTGCACTGCGGGACCTCACCGGGATGCTTCCCTGTCCCCATGTAACAGTGGGAACTGTTGTATTCCCAATGGCAGAAAGTGTCGGGAGTGCAGTGGCTGTTGATGGACCTCCTGGCAGACAGACAGATGAGTAATATGTTCCTGACCAAAGTAAATCCACTTCTTTCAGCTCTTCTACCTGGCTTGAAATAAGGTAATGGTGAAAATAATGTTTTATGTTAAAGCACAATTTTGGATATGTGGATGTACCAAGGCACAGGGCTTACGAGGTCATTTATTGCATGTCTGATTCAGTCTTGGTTCCCCCAAGGAAAATTCTTCTGTTAATTTCTGAGTTCATATCACACCCTCAATTTTGAAGCAGAACTTCCCTTTGAAATAAATTAGAGTGTTCTGCTTGAGAAGTAGCGACATGATACAGCAGTGGATGTGTGTGGTCTAATATAACCTTATTTTTAAAATTGTTTGGAATGAAAAAAGAGAAGGCAAAATGTCACAGGGAAACAAAAGCCAGTTTTATGTAAATCTGTGCAAGTGAATAAGCATGCACGTGATTCAGACAGTTCAACAATATCTGGTCTCCCACTGGGATTCCTTCACAGGCTACCCTGGAACTGGCTGTCCAGGCATGGGATGCTTTGTTGGCAGGGAGTTGCTATGAGGTATGTATGGTAAAGGCACAGTTCCTGCAAATTTCCAACCATTGCTGTTTGTGAAATTTTATGGGTTTGACTGTTTGAGAATCTGGAGAGAAAAGCAAAAACTTCACATCAACTCAAGTTCCCGAAGCTCATCCATCTTAGTGATTAGTGGTTTTGAAATTTTAGCTGTGAGAACAAAGTGATTTGGGTTTGAGTGGCACATGGCACATCCAAGATGAAAAGTGCAGAGCTGGTCCGGTATCCAAAGCTGTGACTGAGAGAAGGGGGAGCAGGAGGGGCTCCGCAGTGTGCTCACTCGTGTGTTGCCTTGCTGCTTGTGGTCCCTCTCGTGCCGTGACTCCATGGGCACCATTCAATTCCTGCATTGGGCTGAAAACCCTGGCTAATCCATGCAGTGGCGTGTGCTGGCATTTTCTCTGCTGAGGTACCCGGTCCAGTAACACCGCGTGTGCTCCTGTGACCAAACACACACGGCTGGCTCTGGAGGGATGACTCTCTTGCCTGCTGTCAGAGATCTTCTGCATAGGCCCAGATCCTAATCACAGGGTGAACCCTCTCTATCTGTAGCGTGATCTGCAAGGGAAGCAGGATACTGGGATATGGGTTGGTGTGAGCTGCACACCTAAGATGGCAATCTGGTGTGGACTGTGTGTGTCTGGGTGTACATGGCATGGTGGTTACAGGCAGAGCAGAGCCTAGTGCTGAGGAACATCAACAGTTTTGAGGAAACATCTACAGCTTGCCATTAATTACACAACTGCAGTTCTTTATCTGCCTTTTGGCCATAATTCGTCAAGACCAAATTTAGTCTTTGTTTCCTATGGGTTGGCCTTTGAGCCCCCTTGCCAGTTCACCACAGAGAAGGTGAGGAAGGACTTGAGTGCTTGTGAGCATCATCTCTCTCACGGGAAGGCTGTTCTGGGCAGAGTGGGTTTGGGTGAACAACAGTCAGGCACCTGCTCCTCTTCACTTACTAAAATCTCCTGCACCATGTGCAGGAGTCACAATTTCCTCACCGAATCCTCAAGGATTATCTTCCCCTGTCTGTTTCACTGAATTGAAGAGGGCCTAGATGCCAGAAGTGTCTTCTTGAAGGCATGGCCACTGTGGGAGCTTCTCTTCACCCCTCCGAGGCTTCGGCCAAGGCTGCTGCTGCTCCGTCTCTTGTTTGCTGCTCATTTCATGGAAACACAGAATGGTTTGAGTTGGAAGGGACCTTAAAGATCATCACCTTCCAACCCCCTGCCATGGGCAGGGATACCAGCCACTAGACCAGGTTGCTCAGGGCCCTTGGTTTCCCATGGCTTTGCCATTCCACCTCAGTGCCCGGGGAGCCAGGAGATGGCTTATGTCAGCATCTCTGCCAGCATAATGTACACATGCTCTTACCTCATTATTTACCAGTGGTGGGTGGAGGGCACAGCGACAGGAGAGTAGGTACGAGTTGCTTCCTGAACTCTTTGCAGAGCTGCTGCAGCAGGGAAAGCTTCTCAGCCTAATCAAATCCCAGGCTGGTGCCAAGCGGGGACGTGTGAGTCCCCCCTCTAGGCTCTTTCATGTGCTGCTCTTTGAGTCTCTCTTTAAAAATATAACACGATACTTGCTCATTAGTATCTGTGTCTGAAGGATGAAACAAAGGTTTGGTAGGCGAACGGGTGACTCAGAGGGTTGGATACAGGATACAGTGCTGTTCACTTCCTAGTTTCCAGTTTTAATACAGCTGAATCAGTAAAGACCAGGTGCCTGTTCTTTCTGCTGGCTTGTCCAGTAGTCTGTCCGAGAGGGCACAGCTCCCTCCAGGCCCCAGGCAGTGCGAGTGTTTCATGGGGTGGATGTCCAAGGAACCTGCAAGGTCTGGACCAAACCCTCTGTGAACATCAACCAAGGTCTTGTTCTCATCATGAGACCGCCAGTTCAGCATGTGCTGGTGGCTCACAAACCCACTGACTTTGTTTCATAAAGGGCGGGTTTGCAACAGCGTGTGCCTCTAAGGCTTGATTACAGCACGATCTTTTTCTTGGTCGGTTTGTCTTGGACAAAGACCTCTTACCTACACCTCCTTACAGGGCAACTTAGCACTGCTCTGTCACTGGCTTTTGCCTGTGAGTCTGTATAATTTAGGATCATAAAGTCTTTTATGCTGGTAAAGCCCTCTAAGATCATTGATTCCCATCTTTAACCCAGCACTGACAAGGTTACCACTAAAACATGTCCCCAAGTGCCACATCTACACATCTTCTAAATCTCTTCAGGAACAGTGACTCCACCGCTTCCCTGAGCAGCCTATGCCAGGGCTTGTCAGCTTCTTCAGTGAAGAAATTTTCCCTGCCATCCAGTCTCAATGTCCCTCTGGTGCAACTTGAGGCCATGGCCTCATCCTGTTGCCTCTTACCTGGGAGAAAAGACTGAAGCCCCCCCACACCAGGCTCTAACCTCCTTTCAGGTAGTTTTAGAGAGCGAGGAGGTCCCCCCTGAGTACCCTTTCCTCCAGACTGAGCCCCCCCAGCTCCCTGAGCTGCTCCTCATCAGATTTGTGCTCCAGACCCTTCATCAGCTCCTTGCCTTTCTCTGCACGTGCTATTTGTGACCATTCCCAATGCAGGACTCTTCCACCCCCACCCCCTCTGTGAAGTGGCTTCGTGAGGAATGTAGGACACTTGGTCAGTAAAAGGGTTAGCAAAACCTGATGAAATCAGCTGTCCCCATCCAGAGCATTCTGCTGGCTGGAGGTGCTGGGCAGGAGGTTACCAAAATGGCTTTAAACCGCTGCTCCTCTCCCGTTCCCCACCTCTGTGCTAAACACAGCTCAGCTGCCATGAAAACAAGCTGCTTCATTGTGTTTCACGGGGTCCCGAAATTAGTATTTTGTAAAAGAAAACAATAAAGTCAACAATGCTGTGGTAAGTTTTCGAAACCAAAGTAAAACTGGATACTAGAATCTAGAGCACTTTTCCCCTCTGGTTATAACAACTTTGCATTTGATTAAATGATAGGCAAAAAAATGTCTCAACAGTATCTCCTTTGTTCCATTGAAAAATCTGGAACTGTAATATACAAAGTACACATCTGCCTTGAAGAGGTACATGGTAATCACAGACTGACCAAAAAAAGACTTCTTTTTCTTTTCTTTTTTTTTTAAGTGATTCAGCTTGTCTGCTCTAGGTTGAATTTTATTTCTGCTGTGGTTTGCTCTGAGGAGTAGAGTACATGAGTGTAAACTGAGGTTCTGCTCTGATGGGACCCACACAAAAGTGAAATGTGAAAGCCCAAGGTCATAATGTGTGTTTGACTGGGAGCAAGGGGGCTGTGATTATAAAGGCACTTGGGAAAAGACTTTTTTAGTCGCTGGGATGAGACTCTTTGCAGCAAAATGCTCAGAAGGGATCAGAAATGTGGAATTTTTATTCTGACACCGAGGATATGGCACTGAGGAGATTGCTTTCATGTTTAGGAAATAAACCATTGTAAGATCTACCACATGAAAATTTGTTGTTCTGAGCATGGAGAGGCTGATGAGGTGATTCTCCTCACGTGCTGCTGCCTTGGAATTACTGGTATGGGAGTCGGGATAGTGAGGAGGAGTTGTTGTCTTTGGATTCTAAGTGGGAGACACAGCACAACCCCTGACACCACCAAACCCCAGGTCAAAAATTGGCCTTTGAGCTTTGGCTTCCTGCTATAACTTACAGACTGTGCCATTGCTAGATTTGGAATCTCACCATCCAAAAAAATACATGGCTTTAGAAATCCAAGTGATGTTTTGCAGGATTGCATCATGCTGTGCTGAATATTCCTTGGAGTGCTTAGATAAATTAAATAAATAGGTAAATTGATTATGCATATTAACCCAAAATTGAAACCAAAAGTAAAGAAATAAGAAAATTTAAAAAAATAAATAAACATCCAAACCTTTTTGTTTGACTTTCTCTGATACAAAGCAATTTCTCCAGGACTGTATACCATATGGAACACGTTATGAATGCTCTTGTAAAATCCACATCATTATACCACATGAAAGTCCAGGTCCTAAAAATAGCCATTCAGAGAGGATGCAGGCTAGTAACAATTTCAGTGATCATGAAATAGTTGTGTTGACACCTCTATGCATGCACACCCACAGAAAACTTTGACTTTGGAATATAAGCAACGTTTGTGCGGTATGGAATTTTACACCTCATCCAATCGATAGTCCTTTACCCAGGGGCATTCATTTCTGATCTTATTCCCATTTTTCTAACCCTGATTTTATTGAGAAAATGGGTACATTACTTTTTTTTTTTTTTTTTTTTTTTTTTTTTTTTTNTTTACTTTTTTTTTTTCTGGATTTTATGTGAAACTCTTTGCTTGCTATCAGTTTGACAGTGGTTGGCAATATCAGTTGTACTTCCTTGTCTCCCAGCAGGGAAATACGTTTTTTTCCTTCAATACACACACACATCCCCGATATTTTGTGGAACTAACTGTTAAATGTAAACCTAGAGCATTAGATAATAACACAAGAAGCTGCCACATCTATACCGCTTTGTATCTGGTGTAGTATTTAAAAGAAAGTAAATGAAATCTGCAGTAATTACACAGTAATGTATCCACAACAAAAAGTTTCTTCCTTGTCCCAGTGATCAGAACTTGGCTTTTGTGTTGGAATATGAAAGGCTGCAGCCTCCTGGCTTCGGTGTGTTCACAGCAAAGCCCTGGCTGGGATCAACTGCTGTAGCTCTGGGATAGACAACAGAGTCCTGCCAGCTGATATCGCTTGAGATCTTTTTGAAGAGCTCATCAGATTTGGTTTTATTGCTGTTGTGTTTCAGTTTTCGTTTATTTGTTTGAAAGCATTACTATAGGGATAGTTTTCTGAAAAACGTTGGAGTCTTCAGCGCTGATCTCTTGTTTGCATTTTTCTTTTATAAGTAAATGACAGTGCTAGAGATACACACCTTCTCTTGAGGGTGGCTGAAGTCTGTGGTTTTAGGCTGTCCTGGATTGTAAGTGTGTGGCCCTTCAAAAACCATTTGGAAACAGTATATCCTCAAAATAAGTTTGCTTCTGGAACTGGAGCAAAATCTGTGGAGATGGCGAGTGAAATAACAGAGCGCTGAAGAAAATGACATTGCTTCTGAAATAGTTGGCATGAAAATCACAATGTCTGAAGTTTCATTCAAATCAGATGTGGCTCTGGTTGTTGTGGGGCAGGACCCAAACTCGCCCAGCAATGCAACTCCAAGGGATTTTCAGGGAGACGTACAGTTGTTCCAGGTTGTTTTAACGGCAGGGCGGCTCTTGTCCCTTGTCCAGGGTGGGGGGTGTCCTGTTCCAAGGCCAACAGGCTCTCGAGTTTTTACCTTGGTCAGTTGATTTCTTGCAGGCCGTTAACAATTCCGAAGAATCAAATGCTGTAAAATGACATCAGAGAAGTGGGTTTGCTGTTGCTAATTTAGCTCCCTAGAACAGCGGGACTAGGGGACATGGGAACATCTTGACAAGGCGATAGTTTTATACTGCAAATGCATTAATTCCTACATGAAGTCAACACTAATTGAAGAATCTCTTTCCAACCAAGGGGTGAGAAATTTGGGCTCCTTTTGGCATCCTGCTCTTTATAAGGCAACAGACAGTGGTGTTTAGAAACAGCTAAAAAGTTTCAATGCGTCTGGCTTGAAGCTGGCATCATGCTTAAGC
Organism: Donacobius atricapilla; assembly: GCA_013397315.1. Classification (NCBI taxonomy): domain Eukaryota; kingdom Metazoa; phylum Chordata; class Aves; order Passeriformes; family Mimidae; genus Donacobius; species Donacobius atricapilla. The sequence continues at coordinate 1,337,395 of WBMY01013876.1, forward strand.
CCTTTTCTCTTTTCCATGATTAATTGGGTGCCTGAAAATGGGGTTATATCCAGCAATGTGAGATTTTTACTATTCTGGTGAGCTCAGATTTTTATGCTAGGAGCAGAATTCAGGTAAAAGCACCAAATGTTCCTGACTGGGACTTCTGACAGCACTTGAATGCAAGAGCTGTTGTCGAAAAAATTTATTTTCTTGACTCAAGTGTACAGAAAATTACCTGATGTGTTAGTGCCAATTGTTTGGCTGTTGACATTTGCTGGAACTAGTATATAACTACATGGATATATTCAAACTTTGCAAAATAGAACATTTGCAAATTACAGCACACTATTTGTACAGATCTAGCACATGGATCTGCGTATTAAATGCGTACTGATGGATGAGGCAGGCTGAAAGATGCAGCTCCCATACCCAAAAGCATCACTCTCCAACCAAATTTCCTGCTGCGAGCAGTGGTAAATGCCCGACTGCGAGGTGGGCGCGTTGCTGTTTCCGTGGGCAGGAGCTGCCTCTCCCTGCCTGCGCCCCGGGAGCGCGTTTGATATGGGAGCCGAGCGATCCTCTTACCAGGGAGCACCAGGTGCTGTGGCAGACGGTGTAAATAGCCAAATAAACAGACATGAGTAGCGCCAGTTGTTGATGTGTTAACACAGGATGTTCTCAAAATCAGGTAAGAAGTGAGGCATGCTACCAAGTTTTATAGCAGAGGAACCGGATAGTCTTGTAACTGCCATGCATGGCCACGGCAGAGGAAGCGAGGTTTTATCCCAGCTTCACCTCCCAGTCCCACAGGAGCTTGTTTTTCTGTGACTCAGTTTCCTCCAGGAGCACTGTGGAGCTTTATCGTTTCATGTGTAAGCAATGTTTGGAGAGCACGGCACTGTCGATACTGAAACAAAACATGAAATCCCACACAGGCTGCTGCAAGAGGGGATGTTTCAGAAATGATCAGAGAAGGACTAGCCTTAAAGAGTCAGCTATGCTGCTTATTAGACCACTTACTTCAAGATACTAAACAAATTGCAATTTCATAATCTTGTAGGAAGTTGCAGGTGGCCCTAAGAACACAATTTCTTCAAGGCAAGCGGCATCTTGCTTTTAAAAAAAAAACAACCTTCTCAGCCCAAATGATAGTTTCATAGAGTGGCATTAGCTGGATGGCAACGATGATGGCATGGTCCAACACGTTGTCTGAAATACACATGACGCACAAATCCTTGCTATTAAACCAGGAACAAATGTCATTTGTTTATTCACTTGTAATATGGTGATGAGAACAACCTCCAGGATCACACAGCAAAGCTTTTGGACACATATACCAAACCTCTGGATGCATAATTCAAATTCTTTGTCATGAAGAATCGGTCTATTTATCTTGGAACCTTTTTTACTTAAACAGTAATCTCTAGGAAATCATTTAACAGTAGTTCGCTGCCAGTTTGTCAGTTAATGGCTTGAGGCAAAGTCTGAAGCAGATGAAAACTTTCCTAGGGAGATGCTGCTGTCGCACAAGGTGCAGAAAGGTTTATAGCAGAAAGCAAGAGAGGAGGCGGTCAGATGAGTTCAGTCCAACTTTTAGAATCACGAGGAAACTCGGCACAACAGGGCAAAGATGGCTTTTGCAAGCACATCGTTCATGTGTAGAATGTGAAAGCCACCAATTGTGCCCATGTCAACTTCTAAGCCTAAATTCTCCTTACTGGAGGCTCCAGGTGTGCGTGTGTGGAGGCCTAAACGACATGTGTTTGTGGTGGCTGGGGCTCGGCCTCGCCCCCTCGCTTGTTTGCATCCTGGGCATTTCTGCATTTCTGTATCCCGGGTATCTGTGTGTCTCTGCATCCTGGGCATCTCTGAATACGTGTCCTGGCCATCTTTGCATCCTGGGCATCTCTGCGTCTCCCCAGCCTGGGCATCGGCATCTCTGCATCCCGGCATCTCCCCGTCCCAGGTGTGGAGGCAGCCAGGCAGGAGAGCTGGGGTGCAGCCCCCCCTGCTCAGTTGGGGTGCTGCAGGGCATCTGCCAGGGCAGCAGAGTCCTCCAGCTCTCAGATGTTATCGCTTCTCTAAAAGTCTAGCAGCGAGTTTCAGTTAGGTAATGAGTTATCTGATTTCCCTTTAATCTGGGCAGCATCACTCCGGCGTGATAACCTCGAATCGCTATTTATCTCACGCTCAGTGCTGCAGGAAGAAAATTGGCAAGAATGGGGGAAAATTCGCTGGAAAAGGAGCTAAGAAAAATTGCCCTGGTCTACACCAAATCCCTCCTTTTTGCAGCAGGTGCAGGTGAGAAATAACTGCCCCGAGTTGAAACTCTCCCGAGAGGCCACAAAATCCAGCTGAAGCAAATGCCACTTCCCTGCAGCGTTATCTCCCACTCAGTGCTGTCTGCCCACAGAGGATGGTAGGGTGTAGGAGCTGGCAGGGGATTAATGGCAGCCTGGTTCATGAAAAACTCCGCTGCCAGAAGGACGTGGGACCCAGACAGAAGTAAAGAGGGGCTGATTCTCTCTGCAGATGCCCCCAAGTGCTATTTGTCTGAGAGCAGATTTTCCCACAGATCTTTGGCCTTCATATTATTTGAAGAACCCCCTCTGCAGCTGCAATCCTTCCCTCCCCCGAGGGAAAAACAGGGTGGTAACGTTGTGAACTGAATGGTGTGGAGGTTTAGGAGTACTGCCATGGGAGGGGAAGATTTGGCTCATTAGTGTGGAACATTGTGTTGCCAGGAACAGAGTTTTGGGGCAGAACTAATAACATGGAAGCAGATGCAGTCAGCTTTTATTAAACTGGTTTGTAGATGACTTTAAAATAGGCAACAGTTGTATCTGGGGCTTTCCTTGCAAGAGGCAGAATGGCATACCCCAGCAGAAGCAGAACCTGGCTTAGATGCAGGATAAAAAGTACAGAGGAGCTAAGCAAATTTCTAGATGCTAGCAAATATTTCTCCCAAATATATTTTTAAAAGAAGGAAAACAAAAAAAACCAACTGAAGACTTCCTGATTGTGTTGTAATCTTTAAATTTTTAGAGTCCACACATCTCACTTTGAGGAAGGAGCAGCTGTAGAGCCACACTGTTCATAGTCTGAGGGACCCAACGTGATCTCTCCTCTGCTTTATCCTGATGCACCATCTCCTGTAGGGCATGGACTCCCAAGTTGCACTCAATTATCCCCACATCTGAACATACATTAACTGCTTAACAGTGTGTTAGAGGTAGGCATGGATAAATTAATTTCCAAGCCAAGTTTTGAAGCACTTCTCCCTTGAACCACCCTTTCCATAGCACCAATTAACTCCATAATGCTAATCAGCATCAGTGATGGTCGAATGCCATTTCCTGACACATGACATTCCATGGCCACCAGTAACGATGGGTTGAACTCATTCTGTAATTGCCTTGCCCAAATACACAGGTTGGAATGACCATCAGCCAAATACAAAGTGCTATTCCCAGCCAGCTCCCACAGCCGAGTGAGACCGTTGATGCCTCTGAGGGGTCACCACAAAGACCATCCATCCTCAGCCAGGTCCAGCAATGACTATTGCTGGGTGTCCTTACGGTGTCCCCCTGGTCCTTGACCACCTCTGTGCAGCCTGGACTAACTGCCTGGCTTTCAGGAGGGTGTTGGGAATGGTCAGTCCCTGCAGAGGTGCATGTTGGATTTGACATCTCCATAGATGTCTGTCGGCTCCTTCTACGCCAATTCCAGCCACCATTTAATGGGGCGGAGAGAACCATCCAGAAATCCTTGCCCTGCTCCATGCGTCCAAGAGCAGCCTGGCATACCCATCATGTCTTCCTGGCTGTGCTCTGTGCAGCCTCATCATCCCAGTCTGGCTGAATAAGACAAGAAGAATCCATTCGGATGCTGTACTCCATCCTGCCTTGGTTGTGCAATACTTTTTTCTCGGGCAGTTTCTAATCTAGAGATTTTCTGGGATCTCCATGGCATTAAGGGGAGTCTCCTCATCACCTCAGGTTCTGTCTTTCAGTACCAAGTGTTTAAGACATAATTCCAGGTGTCCAGGGCTTGCTTTCTCTTTGTGTCTCCTTTGCTGTTGCTTTCATTTGCTAACATGTTGAACTTCAAAGTCTATTCTTTCTCATTCCTAATTTTTAAGGAAAAAATGGTCTGAACTCCATTTGCATTTCCTCCCTGAGGATACTGGCAGTTCTTAATCCTATATATTAAAGAATCTCAGTTTTCCCAGCAGCCCTTTATTCTGGGCCTACTCTTCCACTCTGTTTTCTCCTTGAAATGCTCTCCTGTGGTTCAAAATTGCTCTTCACGGTGCCCCTGACCACTGTCACTTGCTGTTATATGCTGTTTGCAAGGATGTTTGATCACTTTTTAAGCCCTTTTCCCTTCCCATCCTGTCCCTTGCAGGTAATTTGTGAAGGTTTCATGCCCGTGGCAGTAGATGCCTCTTTACTCTCAGAGGTTGCATCATGTGCTGTGTGCTCTGCAACCAGCAATATCCAGGACCTGCTGGAATAACTATAAAGCCAAGAGATAGCAGGATGAAAGTAAATAGGGTGCTAATTTAGTCAGGCTGATTTTAATTTCACACTGATGGTCTCCATATTCTGGTTGAGTCCCAGTGACCAGTGGCATTTACCTGCTCGGGAGGCAATTGCCATCTGTGCTTCCCCTGCTGTGGTGCAGGAGGGTACAGGGACCCTCTGTCTGTCAGTCCCTTGTGCCTCTTCCTGCTTCCCCACAGGGACCCCAGCAATCCCCGGAGCTCCCCAGCTGCTGGGAGCTGTGGGAAGCAGGCAGAACACCGACTGCGCTGGCCGTGCAGATCCAGGGATTTAGATCACGCAAACCCAGTATTCTCTCCTACAAGCCATTCTCAGCGATGTGCTTGGGTAATTAGCATGTTCATAAACACTTCGTAATCTTGTGATCATGGCTTGCAGATTAGCTCTTTTGCCAGCTTTGCGATTTCTTTGCCAGTTTTAGTTTTAATTGCAAATCCATTACTGCCAGCTCCCTTGCATATTGTAGCAATAGGCAAATTAAAAAACTTGGACACAGTTGGGCGGGTTTCAGTTAAGGAATTAATTGTTACTGCCAACCAGTGCTTTTTAATGCGAGGGTGGCATTTGAGTTTGTTTTTGAGGGCATAATCTCCAAGACTTTCTTTTTTCCCTTCTCCTCCCCCCTCCCCAGACTGCGTTGCCCTGCCGAGCAGCTCCCCAGATGGCATGAAGCAAATGCTTGCCTCTTTGATCTCCTAGTCAAGAAATTTGGAAGTCGTTCTGAATTTATGAGAATCCTGTCTGAAATAAATCTGTCTGTGCACAGGGCCACACTAAGGCAACCCGGAGCTGCAGGCACAGCTCACCTGAACCTCCCAGGGAAGCACAGGATTACATCCTACAAGAGCATCGTGTGATGCTGTAGCGATAAAGAAAAACTTCATGCATATTGTTGAACATGAAAAAGTCTAGACAATCTACAATTTACCAGTCGGGGTAATTGGCTAAAGGCTTAATCCGCCCTGATAATCCAGTAATAGTATTGTTGGCAGGACATTGATGTAAATATCACTCAGCAGTGCTGGCAGCCACTGTCTCCTGTGATTGCTGCCATTCCCAATTCCTTTTCCACTGTCATTAGGGCTGATGGGGAATTTTCAGGGTTCTGCAGACTTCTTGTCTTTTTCAAAAACTGTCTGGACTATGTGGTTGTTTTTCACTCTGTTGAAGGAGTAACATTTTTCACCAGGTTAGATTTTTCACAGACCCGTTCCTCAAGAATATCTTTGTTCCTTGATGTATTTTGTTCCCTCGTGTATTTCTCCCATAGCTCTCTCCAGCCTCCTGATGCTGCAGTCACACAGTTTGCCATCCCCCTTCAATACAAACAACATCTGGTTGTGCAGTGGACCTGTGCCAGCCCTGCAAAGCCACCTACCACCTGTGTGTCACCACCAAACGTGGTGGCATTTGCTGAGACTTTGGTGGCATCACTCTGCACTAGCCCTGACACGCCGCTAGCGTGGCCGAGGCTGCAAACACTGATGGGGCACTGGGGAAGTCATTGAGCTGAGCAGGGTTCTAGAAATCCATCACCTTCCCCATTTTGCAGGGGTGTTTCTAATGCATTTCTGTGTGCCCCGTGGGGACAAGGAAGGGGATTGTAGCACCACGGATGCAGGGGAGGATGGACAGACTTAGTCCAGCCTCCAAACGTGAGTCTCCTACTGCTGCAGTGCTTGTCCCCACATGCTGCCTTCCATGGCCTGTTGATGTGTTAGAGCATGGCTGGGCTTAAATCCTTGTTTAATTTTGCATGAAACCAGTGTCTAAAAACACCTGTCCCATTCTTGTTACTTTATTCTCTTTAATTCGTTCCCTCCATTTGCCTTGGTAAACGTGCTTGTTTTCAGCTGCTTTTACAGCTGAAGGACTGTACTCCTGTGAGCCTGCACAGTACCAAGCACAAATGGATCCTGCTTGACTGGAGTCACAGAATCCCTGAATCGCAGAATGGTTGGGTTAGAAAGGACTTAAAGACCTTCTCATTCCATCCTCCCTGCTATGGGGATGGATGCCACCCAAGAGATGAAGTTGCTCAGGGCCCCTTCCAACTGCTCTGTACAACTTCCCTGCCTTCAGAGAGATTGGGGTTGTGTAATGGACTGGAGCTCAGCAGAGGATTCCCTGATGACCGAAGCAGAGCCACCCTGGGAATTTCTTTTCTACAGCAACATTGACTCCATGCTGCCAGCTGAAATATTAAAAACCCTATACGTAATAATACATAAACTTACTTTGGTCACTGACCCAGCTGAGATGCTGTGCATACTTGAGACCATTCTTAAGGCAGCCTGTAATGGTTTTTTGAACATGGCTTTTTTTTTTTTTCTGCTCAGAAAACAATAGAAGCAGCACAGTTCCGCTGCAAACAAAACCTGAACATGCTCTAACTTACGTGTGAAATATCAAAGAGCGTCTATTCAGTACACATCACCGCCCTTCTGTTTCACAGCAAACACCTTGTCACAGCACAGAGACCTTGGGAAAACTATATATAGTGTATTTGGGCAAATGTCACCCTGGTAATTATTCCACAGCTCTGGCTCCACAATGTTGTGGCTAACAAATCCAACTTTAATTGTTCGTGATCTCTATCGGAGCAGACATCGGGTTTGAGTTCAGTCGGTACAGAGTCAGGAGGAATAAACACAAACCTACAGTAAGATCAAAGCAGCAGAGAGGTGCACATGTGCTAATAATAATAGCTTATGAAAGCTTATATTTTCCTTCAACAACATCCTGTCATTTATGTATCAGCTTTGAAAAGGGTAAAAAAAAATTCAATGTAATTTACTTTAGCAAAAAAAAATAGATAAGGCAGGTATTTGATTGCAGCAGCTCGTGTGTGGTTTGCTGCGAGGATTGTACATGCATTGCGTCCTCCAGTGCATGTGTGAAAGGAAGGTGCCGAGGCTGAGCTGGCTGTGACCATCATTATCTGATTTTTACATACAGCTGGTGACAATGTAATGCAGAAGGGAGGATGAGGTAAACAGTCTCAGAGCCGGTAACCGCATCCACACCTGGTGCACCTCGATAAAATGTCTGTAAACAGTCTGGATAGAGTGAGGTTGCAGAGAGGCTGAGGACAGCTAACGGCTCCAGGAGATGCAGGGGTTTGGAGACCTCCAGGACCGAGGTTTGGGGATGGTGTTTTGGTTGGGGTGGAATTGCCCGGGGGATTAAGATGGGGATTTTGCTCTTCCATGGCCATAGGCAGCTTTGCAGGTTGGCTTTCCCAGCTGCGTGGGACAAGCAGAGGGTGGCAGGGTGACTGTACCCAGGAGGCTCTCGCTGAGCGGGGTCAGGTGGCCGTGATTTCACCTCCCCACAATGTGACCTACTTAGGAAGGTCAGCCTCAAAACTAGACACAATGCCGACCATTTCCTCTGTCCTCTTACATCAAATTTTTGCTATCAGCTTTTTTAATCTAGCACAGTGGCTTAAGCTTCCGTCGGGGGGTTTGTCCTGCCCGGCACTGAGATGCCTGGTGGGCTGTGGGGGACTGGGACCCAGGGAACTGCAGGAGCAGAGCCATGGCAGGTGATGTGCCTGTCAGGAAGGAGTCCCAGTGTGTTTTGAGTCTGTCTTTCGTGTTGCATACTGTGGTTGTTGACGTTTGGTTATGCCTGTAGTTCTCTCTGCAAGCAAGAAAGGGTTTGGGGTGCTGGTGAGGGGAGGAAGGCTGACAGGGAAAGGTGTCAAAATGCCCGCTGAGTACTGAAGGTGGGCTGGCTGAGGAAGAAGGTTGTTTAGAAAGAGACCCAAGGAGAAGAGCACAAACAGGAGGAGGTACAGGAACAGTCACACTTTCTGCTCTTTCTGCTCTTTCTGCACAGGCTCCTTGGGCAGAGTGTGACAGTGGCCATGGGGTGACAGTAGCAGAGAGCAATCCTTGCACTAGGAAGGTGTTTTTCAGGGCTGTGAGGCTGAGCTGGAGACTATTCAGAGTCTGCAGTGGCTGAATCGCACCAAACAGGGACTCGTTAAGAAACTGGAGCAAATAATAATGATCCATATGTTTAATGCAGCTGAAAGGCGTACTTCAAAGATACTGTTATCCTAGAAAAGCCCAAGTATAGAGGGGAATGTACTTGATCACAGCTTCCAAGTTTTGATGGTAGCATTGTAAGTAGGTCAGCAAACGGTAATATTTAAATTAACTCCTCTTTCTGGCAACTAGATGGGAATGTAGGTCTAGAAATGGGTAAATGTAGATTCCTTTCCCAGCTCTGCCACTTTGACAAGTCACTTCATCTCCTCGTGCCTAAGGGAAAAATACACCTTTGGGCTCTGCCCAGTAATCATCAGCCAAATGCTTCCCCACCTATCTAAAGGGTTTTAGAATATGTGATTGAAAAGTGCAAAGTGTTATTAACATTGAATTAATGTCTGCCATTACAATATGTAATGGAGTATTTCTGCACACACCCCATTTCCTCCTGCTCGAATGTTTTGTCAGACAAGTCCAAGTGTTTACCAGCTTTATAGCTGGCCTAAAAAGAGCCAGCCGGAGCTGGAGCTGCTGGTCGCTAGTGGAGCTGCTGGGCTCGTTTGGTGGCAGGATAGCTGGTGTGCAGAAACTGGCAGCAGAGCTGTCAGCACACAGCCAGGGACCCGGACTGTGGCAGCAGGGTTGGCGTGGCCGGGTGCCCCCTCAGCAGCTGTAGGCACATGTCCTGTGCCGCCTGCACACTGTGGCACCACACCAGAAGGCCGGGTTCTACCTGCCACAGGGTGCCTGGTGGGGTGCGGATGCACACTTCCTGCCAGCGATGGAGAGGGCCAGGCCAGCCTGAAAATGGGGAATGTGCTACTGGAGTGCCTCCCTTCTCTGTTCTGGGAGCTGAGAGCCACAGCCCTCCCACTGCCTGCACCTCATCAACTGATGGCAGCATTTGCACTTACTTGGGCAGCCATGATTGCTTTAATTTCTGCCTCCTCTAAATATATTGATTTTCTCTGTGCAAATAACAGCTGCGTGTTTTTTGACCCACGGCTGTATTCAAGAATTCCCACCCCTGGAAATGCTCAAGGTCAGGTTGAATGGGGTTTGGAGCAATCTCGTCTTGTGGCAGGAGGGTTTGAACAACAAGAGTTTTGAGGTCCCTTCTAACCCAAACCGTTGTATGATTCTATGATATCAACCCAGATCTTTCAGAGCAGCATTGCTCCTTTTTGGTCATCTTCTCATCCCATCAGACAGACCTTCCCTGCCTGCCTTGGGTTTGCCCCTCACCATGCACAACCCTGCCTTCCTTCTCATTATCATGCCGTGCACAAACATTTCCCTTCTTTTCTAAAATATCACAGCGCATGGTGTGGGTTACTGTCTAGACTGCATTCACTTGAAGCAAATGTATTCACTAATGTGATATATTATTAGAGCTCACTAAGAGTAACAAACAAAGTGCATTTCTTTGTTCGCTCTTTAATTGTTTGTTCATTAGCTTGCTTGCTGATTCATAAAATACGAAAAGCACCAATAGGGTATCTAGTCACTACTGCAAATTAGCTAGTTTCTAATGTACATAAATAAATTATAACCCTGCATTTACAATTTGCCTTTACTATAAGGGCTGTGCAGAAATGCTTTATCTCTGCACACAAAATGACAAGTAAAGACAGAAGCTGGGAGTGCTATATCCTACACTTGCAGAACACGCTGGTAGCAAAAATTATCTCTTTGCTGGTGGGTAATTTGTTTTCTTTAGCTCTGAAGGTGGAATATGACAATGTTGGGTAGCTATCTTTGTAGCTAGAGCTGGATGTTCAGCTGGTGTACTGTCAGCAGCTGGGAAAGCCCTGAAGCTTTTGTTATCCTTGGGCCCTACGTTTTCCTCTGGTTTGTCTGATCCACTCTCGTGCGTTCTCTCCAGCAGCAGGTCTTCCTACTTTTTGGCTATTCTTGTTGCATATGAATTATTCCCAAAAAACAGCCAAGTCCTCAGATTCCTAGGAAACTTCCAGGTATTGTGTGCCCATGTGCAAGACTCACAGAGGGTATAAGATCATCTTAGGGTGTTTTTTCTATGGATTTCTGCGGTAAGGAGTGTAATTCTCCATTAGAGGTCAGAGATAGAATTCTTCACTCCTTTCCAGACCATGATGAACAAGCTCATGACTAAATGAATAATTCTCTAAAAGTAGTGTCGGTTTCTAGATAAAATTCTGCAGGCAGCTGTTTAATGTTCGCACATTACATTGGCTTAATCTCCTCTCAGTTCTGTAATTCTCTTAAGTAAGGAATCCAGGCTATCAAAGTCCAAAAGAGAGAGGACCAAAGTCTCAGAACTATAGGATGGTTTGGGTTGGAAGGGACCTGAACGCCCCTCTTGTTCCAACCCCCTGCCATGGGCAGGGACACCTTGCACTATCCCTGTTGCTCCAAGCCCCATCCAGACTGGTTATGGACGCTTCAGGGATGGGGCATCCACAGTTTCTCTGGTCAACCTGTTCCAGTGCCAAACAGCGCAGTGAACTTATTAATTACGAAAAACTTGTGTCTTGTCTGATTTGTATGGATACCAAAGATTTCTGGCCATAAATGCCTTAGTTTTGCTGAATTCATGGTCACTGCCTCTTCCATGGGCAGCATTCCCAAAGTCATTGCTGGGTGTTAGGCTTGGACCTGCAGATGCTCACGTAGGGAAATGATTTCACGTATATGGATGGTCTTGTCAAAACCAGCCTAACAATTGGTGCTTAAAATTATTTGTATATATTTGTATTTGCAAGTGTTGGATTTATACATGCAAGATCAAGGACCTAATTTGTAAATTTTTTTTTGTTTTGCTACATGAAAGCTTTGCTGACTGTGTACCCAGAGGTCTCTGCTTCATAAATCCTGTTGAATTTCAATAAAAACCACTTGTATGCCTTTCTTGAGCAGACCAAGGTACTTACAAAATTTTCAAATTTATTATAAACTGAAGGATATTTCATTAGGTCAGCTCACTGTAGGATGCCACATTTCCAATATATTAGTGACAGTCAAGGCCCAGAAATGTCTGGTTTTGGTAGAATGAAATTCACTTTTTTTTTCTCAGCCTCTTTCAATGGCATTGATTAAACAGAGATTAGGATGATGTGGGATTTGTATCTTCAGTTATTTTACCTCAGTATATACCATTGCTTTAACTGACTTTACCACAAAGCCTCTCAAACTTCCTTTTCTTTGCTGAATTAGCTTGTGAATTCTCCAATTCCTCACATGTTCAACACCTCCACCTCTGACAGATGTGGGAAAAGCCTTTTGTCATTACATGTCCAAAATGTTCCCAGGCAGTGACCCTGGTGCTCCCCATTGCTGTGACAGGGCACAGTTTTCCAGACATTGCAGACTGGCTCTTGGGAGGAGACCTCATCCACAGACAGAGTGGTGAAAGCTAAATCCCAGTCCCAAAGACATTTTAGGACCTTTGTGGTATCAAAAGGGAGCATTTTTCTTGCATGTTTTGAATTTGAGAATCCTAAGGCATGATTCATGTGGTCTGGGAGCTGGCAGGGCTTGTGGTACATTCTCCAGATGCAGCAGGAGCCTGGAATCTGCTGTGCTCCAAGTGTGGGCAGTTAGGTCATCACACCAAGTGAAATCTTGCTTTAGAAAGCTGGGAGCACCTTTGCCCCCCAGTTTGACTCCATCTGCATTTCACATGAGGCTTTTCTTGCTGGACTATTCATGGATTTCTGTCATTTTGTCAGTATTGAGCTTCAACTATAAAAGCAAATTAGTTCTGCTTAATCAACACACAAATCTCTAATCTCTAGTTTATGAAGGGAAGATATGGAAGTGGTAAAATCTCATGCCAACCCAGCATGAAAATCTTGGAGTCAACCAGGCTGCTGCAAAGGCCTGCAAACAATTCTCAACAGCATCGTTCAGAAAGTCTTGCATCTTCATCTCATTCTGCTTGAATTTCTTCACTTACTTGTTGGAATCATTGGCTGCACTTGGCTTCCTACATTCTTGTTTTCCATGTGTGTAATGCAACCCATGCCTCTTTGCAGATGACCAGATTAGGTGAAAGAAAATGAGTTATGCTTATTTCTGGGCTTTAGGTGTTTTTTCATGAGCACTGCCCTATGCAAAACAAGCAATATGATTCTTTAATGTTTTCTTTAATCCTGACTCTAATCCAGTCTCCCTAGTTCCACCCGAGTTCCATGTGAACACAGCTTTCTTCAACGTACACTTTTTTCTTCATTGTTGAAGAAAAAGTTTCTCGCTAAAGGGGTAGACAGTTCTAGATCAGCGGCTCCTTTTTTAGGTTGCTCACTCCACAGTTTCTGAATCTGGGCCAGCCATGGTGATGAGGACCTCAGCCCCAGCAACAAGCTGCCATCAGGGTTACGGTTACAATTCAGAGCGCTGCAGAGCCCACAGCTCCAGGGACACTGGCGCTCGAGAAGGCATTGCAAGGGCATCACAGTGGGGTGCTGTCATTGCCAACTGCACACTTTGTAATCTGTGCCGCCTGTGACAGTGAGGATTTCCTGCCCTGTGCCAAGCTGCCATTAGAGTAAGGGTTAGGGTTGGGTTAGGGTTAGGGTTAGGGTTAGGGTTAGGGTTAGGGTTAGGGTTAAGGTTGAGAGTCAAACAGCCTGATCTCCAGGAACAGTGGGGCTGGGAAAGGTATGCCAGGGCAATCCTGGCAGGTCCCCAACATTGCCGCTCCTGCATCTTGGTGATCTGGAAATCCCATAATACTTGGTTTTGGTAAGGGCTAGGGTTAGTGTCAGGATTACAGTTAGGGTAGGGGTTGAGAGAGTCCAAGAGGCTACAGCACCAGGAGCAGTGGGGCTGGAGAAGGCCTGCCAGGGAGATCACAGCAGGGCCACCACACCTCTGCTCCTGCATCTTTCTGATCTGTTCCAGCCATGGGGATGGGGACCTCAGCGCCAGCGACGGGCTGTCATTAGGGTTAGGGTTAGGGTTGGGAGAGGGAAATAGCCTAGAGCTCCCTGGACACTTGGCCTGGAAAACTCATGCCAAGAGGATCATAGCAAAGCCACAGCATTGCTGCCTCCATACCTTTCAGATTTGGGCTGTGCATGGGGGTGGGCATCTCAGCTGCAGCCCTAAACTTGCTGAAAGTTTGGTGTGAAGAAAAAGAAAATTCTGAAATGAGCACAATGAAATGGAATAAAATGAAATGAAATGCAGTCAAATGAGCCAAAGCTTAATGAAATGATTTTCATTGAAATCTTGAGATTTCACTTCCTTTCATTAGATGAAGAATTTTTATTTCATGAGAAGAATCAAGATGAGAAATTGAGGAAAAAGTGAAATTAAAGGTCAGAAAAAGAAAATAAATACAATTAAATATATTTTCTGTCAGTTCAGTTCTCTGCCTTCCCCTTGGTGTTAGGGGCAACAATGGGGCTGAGATCTCTGAGATTCTCTGGCCAGTTCTGGCCATTAGAATTTGACTCTGAAGACCACCACACAATTCCTTGAAGAAGACAACTTCCATTCTCTGTTGGTCCTGTCTGATTTCAGGTCAACAACTGTAAGGCAAAATATTTTACTACAGGTACCAATAGTTTTAAAGTCATGAAACAAGCTTGTATTTAAAAGGAAGAGTTGCTAAATTCAACACGTATAATTGATGTATAATTTGAGGTAATAGCTTTGCAGGAGTGTCTGCATAGAATCTGACCTATATATTCCTTAGAATTGGTGACCATGTGGAGGAAGGAGAGGGATTGACCCAGCTTGACATTCAGATCCCAGAGAAAGGTTGCATGACTAACACTGAAGAAACAGCCATATAATTTCTGTCTTGGGATTGCATCACGAACTCTCGGCTGACAGCCATGGAACCCAGTATGGGCATTTTCCAGAGTCACTTCCTCATGCTCATCCCCCTGAATTAAGACAAAAGAGTTAATTACTTTCTTTTGGAAAGGAACTCTCCTCTTAAGCACTTTGCTGTGTTAAGAGCACCCCTTCTGCAGCTGAGGAGGATTTCAGATGTACCTTTGACTCACTCTTGCCAGGTGGTGGTGATCCAGCCTTTTCAAAATGCCTCTACATAAAATTATCCCAATCCCACAAACCACTCAGTATTATTTCACTGATGTTCTGCTGGCAAAGAGGCCTCTAAGGCTTTAGAGACTTGAATGGAGGCAGGTGCCTTTTTTATCCTCCAGCCTTCCCAGAAAATCTAGTGATGCTGTGGGATTTCCCTAGTCCTCAAAGGAATTCCCTCCTTGAGGGAAGATAGAGGTTAGAGTGGCAGTGTGGGTATTTGTTTGAATCTTCCCAGGGCAGAGGACTGTGTCTCTAGTGCATCCTTCTGCATCCCTGTGCCACCTGGATGCTGAGTCCTCACTCCCCAGAAACATCTCTGGGCCACTCTGTCCTCTCCATTTTCCCATTCCTGCCTCACAGACCGCAGACAGATCACACTTGGAGGGAGAAGGTGCAGCAGTACCGTGAGTGCCTGTGAAACAGGGAGTTAATCCAGTGACCCCAGTGTCCTGGGTACCAAACTCCCAAGGGAGCCCCAGGGGTTGGTGCCTCAGGACAGCAGCATCCTTGGGTACCGTGCTGGGCCTCCTTTATTCCCACAGCACTGCCTGTTGCCCTGCCTTATAGCTCAGCATATTCTTGATCAGTTTTAAGGACAGGAGTGTTCTCTATTAACTGTGTCAATCTCTGTTTCACGTGTGTGGAAATGTAGTGACGTCCATCTGCAGCACAAGTGGCTGTTGGGTTCATCACTTCAGCTGTAGCATGCCGGGTGCTGTTCAGGGTGACTCACTGGGGTGCACTGCTCTGCCCTTGGGGCATTAAGACATAACACATTCTGGGAACACTGGATCAGGAGAGAATAGAAAATGAGCAAAGTGTTGCTACTCTGATACATTTTTTAAATGAGGAGCAGAGCGTGCCAGGAGCTGCTGGGTGTCAGTCTCTGCTTTCCTGCTCCCTTAGCAGGCTCACAGAGATTTGGATTTTCCCTTGTGACAAGGATGGGTGGACTGAGCTGAAAAGGAGGGAGTCAGCTCTGCTGCCTGATGGAGCGGGCGTGGGTGAAGTGTTGTCCTCCAGTGCTGGGGTCACCAGCAGCAATAGAGATCCAAGCAGCTGCTGGGTCACCCAAAAACATGCCCAGAGAGAGGGAGGGGAAAAGCCTGAGCTGCTGTAATCACAGGTATGAGTGGAAATGTCTGGAACTGATCCATCAGTGAGCAGTAGGCCATTCCTTGGAAATGCTGGGAATGACTCCTGTCCCCTTGCAGCACATGTGTGCTGGTCTGGTTTTGGACAGTACTTTCTGGCTAATATACTCAGTAACATGTTTAGAAAGAAATTTATATAAAAATCTCTCTTCATGTTTCATTTCCAAGCCACCACACGTGGATTTACTTGTGAATAATGGATGAGTCAGCAGGGTATAATGCTCATTACTCACAGTGAGTACGCAGGGAGGTACTTGGAGCAGTGGAGGGCTGGGTGAATCCCAAACTCATCCCGTCCCTGGATGCTGGGCATTGTTGCCTGGAGCTGCCACACTGCTGATGCTGCAGAAGCTGGGTCATGGAATTCAGCTCATTTCTCCTAATTTTTTAGTTCATTTCTGTTGAGGGAACTAAGCCTGTGACATGTTATGGAGTACAAGCCAACGATAAAGTCTAATTTCTGCATCTTCCGCCTTCCCCTGCTGTTTGTGGAAAGGAGGTAACAAGTGACGTTGGACAGCCACAAACTTTTAAATGAGGATTACATTACCTACAAAGAATGTAGGCAAGCAAGATTCAGTGGCGCAACTTTCTGAAGAAGAAAAGCCTGTCAGCCAGTGCTAATGAGGGTATCTGGTCATTCACAACTGGATTAATCTTCTTTTCCCCCAGTGAAATGTTTCTGTTTAAAGTACCTGCTAAAAAGGGAGCCGTATAATGAAGTGTCTGGGTGGTAAAAAGTGTTCTTAGAGCCCTGTGTTTGCTTCCCATTCTTCAGGTGATGTATAGAGCAAAGAGGAGGCTCCCGTAACATGGGAAACCAGGAACAGGAATAGGGAATTAGGATCTGGAGAGCCTGAAATACCCAGCCTGCAAAATCTTATGCTGCTGGTTGCATGGAAAAGAAGAGCAATAATTTGAACAGAGAGACTGAATTTAGGAACAGAGCAGAATAAATGAATGTGTGGTCCTGGAGGGTGATTATTCCTGCTCCTGTGCCTGAGAACACCTGGGCTTGTCCTGTATCACAGGGAGGCACAGGGGGAGGGTGGTGAAGCATTAGCTTCTTCTGCTCAGAATACAGTTTAGACTAACCCTAGCCAGACCAGAAAGACAACACGGCATGGAAATCAAAACACAGGCTCCTGTTTCTCTAATGGTGTACACAGGATACGGTGGGGCCAGTGTGAGGTTTTTTTGTTTGTGGTCAAGAATTTAACTTTCTTTTTTCTAACGTCAGATACTTGGGGGCTGAGGGTTTCAAGTGAAACAGAATTCGGCTCGTGCAGAAGTTGCATGTTTGCAAATACAGTGATGTGAGTTTAAACCCTGTGTGGTTTGCTGTGGAAAATACAGTGTTTTTCACCTGAACTCGGCTGCACACAGACCAAAACCAGAGGAGACCGCGTAGCTAAAGCAGTGAAGAATTTCAGACGTGATACTGAAACCAACTTCCTCGTTGTGCACACAAATACAGGTGCACACACACCCGCCCAGGCTGCTGTAGGGTGATGTCCTCGTGCCATTTTGGCTTGCAGAGCAGTCAGGTTATAGTGAGTAGCTGTGTCTGTGTCGGCAGAGGCTGAGCAGAGCTCCAGGCCCCCGAGCCATGGAAGGAACATTCTGTGCTGGGAAGGACACTGTGCTGGGAGGGAGTCAACACTCAATGGCTGTGACCTCAGCAATATTCCATCCATACCTGGACACCCGTTTAGCCTCTATTTAGCCCTGAGGATGCAGACTGGCACAGATTGTCCAGAGAAGCTGTGGAAACCCCATCCCTGGAAGTGTTCAAGGCCAGGTTGGATGGGACTTGTAGTAACGTGGTCTCGGGGGTGTCCCTACCCACGGCAGGGTTGGGACTGTTTGAGCTTTAAGGTCTCTTCCAACCCAAACCTTTTTAGGATTCCACAAATCTTTGTAAACAAGTTCAAATGGTTCTTTTATTTGCAAGTGCATGAAAATCTTCCTTGCTTTTGCTCATACAAGACCCATATGCTTCAGCAGCTCAAATGGATGGCACATCTTTCCAGGTTGGAGGAGGCAGGATATGGCCCTTCCGCTGGAGCTGAGGGAGACTGGAAGAATACTTGTGCACAGAACTTGTTTAGGCTGCCCCTGCTCTGCTTCCAAGCAGGCTGAGGATTAAGATGCAGGTAACAATGCCTAAAAATACAAGGAGCCTCAGAAGTCCTTTCATGCCTTGTTCCTTTGCAGCACAGTTACAGCTGCTGCCTGTTTTCCAGTGACGTGTGCCTGTGACAGGAAAGCCAGGATGTGAATCTGCATGGTTTTATTTGTTTGCTACTCAGAAAGTCAGGGGGGAAAGTATGGTGCACCATATTTATAGTGCATCATCTGAAATGGATCATTTCCACCTTTAGACTGAGAAAAAAAAGAGACGTCCTAGTACAGATCTATGCAAAGGAAACTTGTATGTGTTTATCATCATGCATTAATGGGGTGGGGAGGGCCTTCCACATCCATAATTCCTTTTACTTTTGATTTCTGCTGCAGTGTTGAAGGTTTTCAATCTGTAACACAAAACCTGTGGGTTTCACAGGTCAGTCA
This sequence comes from Donacobius atricapilla, assembly GCA_013397315.1. Lineage (NCBI taxonomy): Eukaryota > Metazoa > Chordata > Aves > Passeriformes > Mimidae > Donacobius > Donacobius atricapilla. Next base: position 1,355,707 of record WBMY01013876.1, read on the forward strand.
GCCTGCCCTGGAGGAAACAGATTTTGGGTGTAGTTTCTCACCCTCATTTACTCCTCATATTCTTCATTAGCACTAAGGCCCAGAATGAGCTGGCTGCAGGACACCAGCTGGAAGGGAAAGCCAAGATGTGATCATCTTTCACATGGTGACAATTTTGTGAGGATTTGGCTTGGATGTACAGCTTAGCAAACAAATGAAATCTGTTTTTTGAGTTGGGGTAAGATATGTGTTAGGTTGAAGGTTTGGGCTGGTGGAGACCTAAAGCTGGAAGTGAGCCTGGGAACGAGGACAGAGCAACGACCTGCATGGGGCTGTTGGGAGACACTGGATAGGAGGGGAAAATTTTAGGACTGAGATTTGTCTTAGAGAAGCCTTGAGACAGTGTAGCTGCTTGTGGACCTGTGATCTGGACATGATACCTTGTTCAGTTGGCACTTACCAACTGGGCTTTACCTACTGCCTTGAGCCTTGGCCATCAGTGCCTTGCTGGCTGTGGTTGGAAGCATGGCCAGGGGCACTGTGTTGTTTTACTGATGCCTGTAGTACAGTCTCAGTGGTTTATCCTGGTTCAGGCCCTAAGCCTACACTCAATGCCCGGCCAGCCCTAGAAACCTCCCCCAGTCCCCTGAGCAAATGCAATTGCTGAAGATGTGGCAGTAGAGTCCGCCATATATGATCTGCTGGCTTCAAACTCTAAGCCTGACCTCAACCTCAGCCTATTCACTGCTGCAGTGACTCCTGGTGACCCCAGATTTCAAAGGAGTCACAGAGTCACTCACCATGATCTTTCCATTTTGGTGCTATCACCCCCAAATCCCTTTATTATTCTAGCCCATCAGTGTCTTTTGGACCTTCCAAAGCCATGCAGCCCACACCAGTTCCAGAAGAAAATTATCTGAAAGAGCTGCATGTCCTCTTCCCATACTTTGCTCATCTGCCTTCACTGAACCTTCTCATGACCCAAATTTATCTGTTCTTCCTGACCTGACTCACGATCCTAACACCCACTTCAGCCTCAGTGCCATTGTTTTCCCCTTGCCTAGTACTAATTCTGACCAAAACTCTCACCCAAGTCATAGAGATGGAAGCTATATACAACCTGCCTTAAATCCAGGTGGATCTGCTAGACTGCTTTCTTTGGGTAGAAACTACGCTGAGGTCCAGAGTCCCATGAGTTGGGACTGGGACTGAGGCTAATACTGTTCCCCCAATGAACTTTAGGATTTAGTTTAGGCTCATGTTTCAGAGGAGCCATGAGCTAGGAGAAAGTGGGAAAATTATGGCACTGTGGCATGTCTCCAGTCACTAGTGCTGGTTTCACAAGTGAGTAGTCAGGAGTGTCCTGTCCCAGATTTCCCTGCTGGCTCTCACATAGATAAAACAAATACTGCTACCATAGGTTCATGGTCTGACAAAAGTCTTCCTTGGAAAAAACAGACTTCAAGGAAGAGTATCCGATGTCATCACTGAGGGATGACTGGGCTGGAACAGTTTCCTTAATTAACCTGTAAATAAAGTGTTTGATGGACTGCAGCTCCACAGTGGTGCAAGTGGTGGATCTATTTCTGAGGAAATTCTTCTGAATTCCAGAAGAGATCAAGATACGTTGACTGAGAAGAGACTGTATCCAGTTATAGCTCTCAAGTTCACAAATAAGTCTTTGCTCTCTTCTGTTTCATGACTCCACATTGCTTTTGAAAGACAGCTGAAACTTCAAGCCCCACGGTAAAATTCAGCTTTTTTTCATTTTATCCTGTTTACAACAAACACAGGCAGGTGGCAGGTCCTGGTGGTGTGATGAGCACGAGGGAATGACCTTCCCTTCATTGCAGTTCAGTGACAAATGAGAGAGAGAAGAATGGAATGGAATGGAATAGAATGGAATGGAATGGAATGGAATGGAATGGAATAGAATAGAATAGAATAGAATAGAATAGAATAGAATAGAATAGAATAGAATAGAATAGAATAGAATAGAAATGGGAAGGAGTATGACAACTACTCCTGTTTTACATATAACAAGAGGGCTTGGGATTTATGTGATCAACAGTTCAAAAGCTATCAGAAGAAGAGAAGCTCCAGGCTGTTTGCATGCTTGCTCACAACTGTATGCAAAGCATCTGGAGGCCAAAGTCCATCCCAAATTCATCCCCCTGTGTTGCAGAGCACCCCTGTCAAAGCTGTGTGAGGATGAACTGCTCCATTCCAGCCCCGTGCTGAGTGACAGTAGCCGGTGGCCCAGGGACAGCTGGCCATCTGTGCACCTCTCCGGGGAGGAGCACACAGCTGTGAGCACATCCTTTCTCATTTGATGCATCACATGTGAAAGGACGAGGCTGGAATTCCAAGCCGGCCCCACTGTGCCCATGGCCACAGGGGAGCAAAGCCACATACCGGAACGTTAGTTCAACGAAGCAGTCACAGGTTTTTCTGTTGATTTCCATTCAGACTTCCAAAGGTACTTTTTCTTTTCTCTATGTTTTATAAAGCACTGCATACACCTACTTTCAGCTATAAATAAGAAATAATTGTGTGCATTTAACACTTATTAAAATTCTTTTTAAATTTATATGCAAACGAGAGGAGCAGCCACAGGCTCCTGGCAGGTTGCCGATAAAAGCCCTTTGTTCTGCAAAGATTCTACACCACTGATGAGGCAGATAAATTTGTCTTCAGTGCCATAGTCTTGTCTTTGCTCTGAATCTTCTTTATAACTACTGGAAGGTGTAGGTTGAGAAATGCTGGTTTGATTAGCTGGGCTTGTGGTTGGTCCCTTTTCATGCCAAAATCATTTAAGTGTTCCAGACATGGCATACACCCATGGAATCTACAAATATATCTCTCCCCAGTGCGTCATAATTCCTGGGGTAGTAAGTGATGAATCATCAGGATCTAATGTGAAGATAACCTAATTAGCATTAATCAGAGCTCCTGCCCGAGGTGGGAAAATGCTAGGTGAGCAGTCTGTTAGCTGCCATCTGACTTACTTAATTATTTTATTTTCATTTATTTCGATTTTACAAATCAGACTCTTCAAAGCTTCCAAGCTCACAGACTGGTACTCTTTGGTGACATGAAAACTTTAACAGCCTTTTCATGTCCCTCAGTCTCCATCCTGCCCTGATCTCACCCATTATCTTACTTCTTGCATTGCCTGGAAGGCCACAGACTGTGGCTGGGTTGTGCTGTGGCATGTCATGGCTGCTGGGCTTAGAGGTTTCTCCCTGCAAGGAATCTGCCCGTAGCCCCCTCCTGCTAAAATCGTTAAGTGACTAACTCCAGAGTTCAAATTAACTCTTACCTTGTTTCAATATTATAGAATAGAGATCCCATCAGGTGTAGTAAGTGGTGATGAGTATTCCCTTATGTAGAGTAGTTGTGGTATCTTCTTTCTACTCCGGGCAATAACTTTTTTTTTTTTAATCTTCAAAATTATTTTGCAGCATTTTTCTTCTAGTAGTGTACCTTCTAACAAAAAATCCCAAGCAGCAGGGTTGACTGCAAATACTTCCCAGCATGTCCTTACCCTGGCTGGGGCAGGGCTGTTGCAATCAGAGTTCAAGTCTGTGGTGCAGGAGCACGAAGAATTCAATCTCAGCAGAAAGATGCCATCAAACACCACCCTCCATGAGTGCTGGCCCATTTGTTTATGGATTGTTTATGGCAAATTCTTTTACCTATTGGCATCTGCAGCATTCCTCTGGATTTTGAAATGCATTGGCTTTGGTGGTGTGTCTCCTCACACCTTGGGTTTGGTGGTGGGAATCCCAGTACAAAAGGAACCAGGATTCTGAATTATCCATTAGCATAAAGATGAGTAGTTTTCAGTGAGACCCATGAGGAATTATTTAAAGATGCTTATTCTTTTAAAGGCACCCAATGTGCAGCATGGCGCCTCAGGAACCTGGAACTGTCCTGCAGCCCTGGCGACCCACAGTCCATCATGGTCACAGAACACAAAATGGTTTGGGTAGGAAGGGACCTTAAAAACCATCTCATTCCAACCCTCCTGCCATGGGCAAAACCACATTCCACTAGACCAGGTTGCTCCAAGCAACCTGGCATTGCCATCCACCTGATGGGGCATATCCTCTCCTCCATGGAACAGCCTGGGGGCTCCATGGGAAGCAGCCCCCAGCGCAGTGGCAGCCCTGCTGGGACATGAGGAATGTGTGTCAGCCGACCCCCAGGGCGAGAAAAAGGGAAATATTTGCCAGTTTTTGGGCTCAGAGTCCTACAGTATTCGAGTCGTGTGGTCCTTTGCTGTTGTGGCCAATGCATTTCTTTGCCACCCAGCTAGAACTGAGGTTATCTTTCCTTGAAACTGCTGGAGATGTGCCATGGGAAATGCCTTTCTTTGATCTGGATTTTGCCATAATCCTGTAACTTATAATTACACTAACTCTTCCATTCCAGTGAAACCCACCCCTTCCATTTTTACCCATAGCACATGGGATTTTTAGAGAAACCACTGAGACTTGTCAAAGCAGCATTGTGCTCCATGGGCTGCTGGGGTGGGTTTTACCTCTTGAGTTAGCTCAGAAGTAGAAGAATTACTCCTTTTCACCTAAATACTGTTCCATAGCCCTGTACTGAGGAGGAAAAAATTCCGTAACAAAACCGAAAGCACAGGAGCACACAGCTGCTTCTTTTATTATGAATAAAGTCACGTAGGTCAGCTGAAAAGGTTTGTAGCCACCAGCAGATGTCATTGCAGCCAGCACAGCATGGTATGTGTCAGGTGAGAGCAGAGGCACTGCAGGTATTCAGATAATACCCAGTGGAGAATGAAAATGAAAAAATTAAGCACATAAATTGCTGATTGCCAGGTACCTCATTCTTAGATCACTGGTAGCTCATTTGTAATAGATAGAATAGACATGAGGGTTTAAATCCCACACTACAATTTGTTTTCTGCTGAATAATTAAGACTCATTAGTCCCAAGCACAAATTATAGCAATTTAAAATACTAATGCATTTTTTTTTAAAAATGGACCATGCAAGTGGATTTTGTTTGGTGGGGGTGGTTGGGTCCTGATAACCTAAAGAGCCCGGGGATTAATGAGGCGGGCTGGTGAAGGGCTGGTGCACCCCATGCTCCAGTGCTGCCTCCCCTGCTGGGCCCTCCAGGAAGGGGGAGTCCAGCAGCCCCGGGGCTGGGGGCTGTGCCAGGGGCCCGGCTGTTGATTGCAGCAGTGACTCGGTGTTGTTATCTTGGCTTCCCTCCTTTGTTTGCTCTGCCATGTCTCCAGGACCTGGTAGTTTTTGCACATCTCCGTTACAGTGCTGCTATGGCAGGGAGATTGACACTGCGTGAGCTTTGAGGTCCCTTCCCACCCAAACCATCCCAAGTTCCTGTGATTCTGTGATTCCTTGGTGCAGGAGGAGAGCCTTGGCATTCATGTTTCTGCATGTGTTTGCCTGGACGTTGGTGTATGTGCATGCATTTTTGCCCCCGCTAACCTAAATTTTTAATGCTCACAGATTTCTATGCTAGCGGCTACAAAGTGGCAGACAATACTCCTCTTGAAATCACTGGCAAACTTTGCTGTTATAAAGACAAAATAATGAGAAATGCTCATTAATTAGCCTCTGTTCCTCAGTAATTTCCCCACTCCTTTCTCTGGGGTCAGCCAGCAAACAGAGAAAATCCCTGAGCTGCCTGTAAGACCTTGGTAGTTATTATTATGCATTGCATCAAATGTATTGAAATACTTCATATAAACTCTCCTGTTACAAGCAATATTTACTGATTGCTTGGTGAAGACCACAAGCAGAACTGAGTCTGCTGAGTTCCGTCATTTTCAGATTCAGGAGATAACGAGTCTCCACCCTAAAACACACTTTACAGTTAAGAAATGCAATTTCTGTTAAACTACTGATCCGAATATAGCCTTGACAAGGCAGTCAAGCCGAGGCAGATGGATGTGATGATAAGAGAGATAGACCAAAGGCAGAGTTTCATGACCAGTCTCCTCACAACACAGCAGACAAGTATTTATTTTGTGGGAAACTCTGGCTCTTCCTACTTCTACAGTCACTGATGAGGCTGCACCTCAAATTCTATTTTGTGTTGAGTTTTGGGCCTCTCACTCCAAGACAGACATCGAAATGTTGGAGAGTTTGCAGAGAAGGGCCGTGGAGCTGGGGAAGGGTCTGGAGCACAGGTCTGATGAGAAGAGGGGCTGGGGGGCTCATCCTGGACAAAAGGAGGCACCCCCTTGCTCTCAGCAACTCCCTGACAGGAGGGTACAGCCAGACACGGATCCATCTCTTCTCCCAATAAACAAGTGATAGGGTAAGAGGGAGCTGCCTCAGGTTGCAGCAGGGAAGATTTAGATTTAATATTGGGAAAAAAATAATCCACCAAAATGGTTGTCAAGCCCTGGAAGACGCTGCCCAAGGCACGCAGGGTGGAGTCACCATCCCTGGAGGGATTTAACAAACATGTAAATGTAGCACTTGGAGACATGGTTTAGTGGTGGCCTTGGCAGTCCTGGGTTAATGTTTGGACTCAATGATCTTGGAAGGCTTTTCCAAGCTAAACGATTCTGTGATTCAAGACCCGAATGAACACCTGCCAGCCCTGGAGATAATGTCATGTTCTTGGCCTTAGATGAGATAAATCAGTGGGAAAACTTCATTGACTTTGGCACGGGTTGTACTTATTTTCAATTCCATGAATCTAAATTGTTAATCTTTTGCTAAAAGTGTTTGGAGATGCCCCAAATACTTCAGCTGGGGACATACAGAGTCACCTGTTCAGATGGTGTTTCCTTATGAATCCCATCGGCTGGGGCTTGGCTCAGCTTGGGGATTTATTTCTTCAGAAAGTCCCAAGTTGCTTTATGTCCTGAAATAGAGGAGAGAGCCAGCCAAAGCATTAAAGGGAAGGTGTTATATTAAGCATGTGCTTTAAGAAGAAATTGCTTTATCTGTGTAGCTCACTTAAAACCAAGTGGTATAAAAAAGCATAATTCTTTGTAATCAATAGGATTTTTACCTTTCACATTCTAAGGAGCTTAGATGATGGCCAGAAGATAGATGGGCTTATTTTTTAATTGCAAACTTCACTGGGAAGAATATAAATCTTAACCCAGTGGCTAAAGTGTTTTAATTGTTTTTTTCAGCAAATGTATAATCCATGGGTAATGAAGAGAACTTTTACTATAAAAAATGCAATACTAATATAGGATTTAATGATGTGACAGTGTCCTGAAGCAAGGACTCTTTTGCCTGTGTATCATTGTCCTGGTGGCAAGATAAGGTTTTCATTCCCAGATTCTCTCAAAAGTAGATGTGGGACACATGGACTTTAGCTAAAGCCCTAAATAATACCCAAGGTTAAAAATGTCACTATAGGCATGTGGAGGTTGTATGCATATAGGTGTGGTAGAAGTTGTGCAGTTTTTTTAGTATAATCGATGTTCTCTGAAACCTCAGTTCCGTCATTCAGCAGATACAGCTGTCAGTTACTGTAATAGATCAGAGACCGTGACAAGTAAGTTAAAAAAAAGTCTGCGTTACAAGATGACGTGCAGTTCAATAGCTGATCTCTGCTGCTGGGTTGAGTTAGTTAATTATCTGGTTGGGAAAAAAAAAATCTATGCCAGAAGCTTCACATAATCCTCCATTCTTTCTTCTTCTTGAATTTTTTTTTTCTTCTTCTTTTCATCTAAATGGGTGTAAATGCTGGGGGCAGTTGTGGATCTGTTTGCATTTCATGGAAGCAGCTGGCACTTCGGTGGCACCGTGGTTGCATCCTGGGGGCTCCTGGTGCAGGCAGACCTGGCAGACCTACCTGTGCACCAGTGACGTACTGGGATGTGCTGGAACGCAGCGGCTGCTTGCACATCAGCCACCCTGGTCCCTGCCTCCTGTGGGACTGACTCCGCACACACCCTTCTGTTTGCTCAGTTCTGCTTTGTTTAACTTTTCTGGAAAACCTTTTCCATGGAGTGCCGTGTCGCGGCTGACCGCAGGGCAGGGCGAGCTCCCAGGGCAGGCTGTGTTGGAAAACAAGTCTGACCTCAGCCAGCAAAGTTGGCACTTGAACATTTTTGCCCTTCACCACCTCTGTGAAATGCTGATATCTCACACTGGGTGATGGGAACAGACACTTCCCTGGGGCTGCTTTCCCTAGTCGGAGTCAGGCCCCTCTCCGTGGTCAGCCTGGGGTACAGCCTAGCAGGAGATTGCTCTTGCGGATGTCACCAGAGATGAGAATCAGAGCATGAAAATACAAAGAAAGGTTTGGGGTGAACATGGCTTATACCTAGGTCTTCTGCCTCCTGGGAAGGTGCATCAACCAGGACTTTGTCATGCACTTAAACTTCTCCCAGCAAAACTGTGGTGAAGTTTGATGCACCCTATGAAGAGTTGTGGATTTTCTGAGAAAAGTAAATAATGTGACTTAAAACTCCTGGCCCCGTGCAGTCCTGGACCAGGTGATAAGCTCCCCAATAAGAACTGCATCATTAGAACCGTACTAAGCGCTCAGAAGTTTGTGCCTGTTGCTTCTTGTATTCCCATGAACCCCAAACGCAAAGCAAAACCAAGTTGAAAGAGAGAAGTTTCATCAATTATTTTTCTCATCAAAACCATATGAAATTTTGACTTCCTTATTTTTTCAGTGTGAAGCCTTTGATCAGTCCTGCCTTGTGAATGTGTGATTAGCCGGGGTTAAAATGAGATCCAAGACTGGGAACGTTTTGTGTGGCCTCTGGTTTCGAAGTGACAATTCTTCACATCTGACCTAACCAGGTTATTCCTGGGCCATTGGTGACAGTCACTTTCATAAAGCCATAGCCAAAAACTTATGGGAGCTCTTGGTAAAAATATGCTGAGAAGCCAGCCTAGCCATAGCAGGATTCATATATTATTTTTATTTTAGCATAAAAAATAAAGTTTGCTGCATTTATTAATAGGCCATGTCATAATCCCCCATTATGGCACCTCCTGGTACTGTATTTGGCTATATTTGGAAAATGAGACTTTCATCCAGGCCCTGAAGTTTGGAAACCAGCTCTCTCCAAGTTGCTTTCCATACTGAGACACCAAGATGAAAATAATCTCATGACCATCCACTCCTGTAGTAAAATCTTGTGCAATTAAATCTATGAATCTCAATACCTGAAAAACAGGACTTGATGACACATGACAAGAGCTGAGTTAAAATATGTATGACTTAGTACTGGCACGGTGGGTAATCTTTATCATCACAAGTGTGGAGAAGATGAAATCAAGGCATGGGGTGGGGATGCACAGCACCAGAGTTACCTCATATATTCCCACCCCTTACCTGAACTTCAGTTCTGAAAATGAGCCCCAGAAGTATTTCTGAGTAGACAGTATTTTTTTAAAAAATGGAAAAAGGTCTGCAAAGATGCTTTGTATGGAGTCAGGGGTTGCTGTGGTGCTTAATGCATCACATCTCTCTTGGTTTGCTAACTCATTACCTAGTTTGTTGTGAGGAATTAGGAGATTGAGGCAGCAAAGCTGCATGTTCCCCTTTAGTCTGAGTCCAGCTCACAGGATCAGACCTCCCCATCCTAAATTTCATCCAGGAGCCTCTGTCTCATGCTGCTGAGCCTGCTGGGATTAGCTGTCGAGCATTTGAACTGCTCCTTGTTTTACATCTCATAGGAGGTAACATTTAAGGAACTTCTAGAAGTCAAGTGGCAGGACAAGATTAATTAGGATTCCTTTCTAATCCTAATTACAATGATATTTGCTTCCCACGATAGGAGTTGTTCATTATCATATGTATAAGTTTGTTTCGTTAGCCTGTCTGCTTCCCTCCCCCCAACAAAAAAAGGTTAAATAATATTTAATACCTTTTTGCAGTCATTAAAAAAATCAACTCTTTTTAATCTGGTAAAAACATCAGATGGGCAGAGGAGAAACCCATTCAATTCCCTATTAATTTCCCTTGCTCTCTAATTATATGCAAATCCACCAAGCCCAGGTTTTAATTCAGCTGCTCGCATTAAGAGATCAGAGGAAGATTCAAAATGGGAAAGCAGAGTTTGACATGTCATCGGGGGCTCATATGAATTTGACTGGAAGATAAATTCCACATTTTAATTAAAATGTTTATTCCGCTCTGCACAATAATGCTTGCTTGCTTTCAGAGGAAAAAATGGGTATTAAGCATTAAAGGAACTAATTCCTCCTATCGAGAAAATTAGGATTTCTCTCAGGCAGACACAGGGTATCATCCAGGATTAGCAGCTGTAGCATTCTTTGTAAACATGTCACCCTTGAAAGTGAACAACAAGGAAAGCTGCTATCGCCTTACTGCTGCAGGGTGTCCACAGAGCATCCCTTTGGCTCCAGAGGGGATTATCTTCCCTCCGTGGCCCCCACAGAGCTGTTTATCGTGGAAACTGGGAACTAAATGTGAGTCAGATTAGGATAATGTGGGGGTGGCAGCGGGCAGCTCGCCTCTCCCCATGCTGGGATCACCAGAGGGGTTTGGGGGTCCCTCTGGGGAGGGATGTCCCTCGCCACAGCCCTCTCCCGTTGGGCTTCACTGGTTGGCAAAGCCAGTGCTAGGGAGGGAGTGATACCTCGTCCCCACACTGGGCTGGAATTATGCTGCAGATGGCTCTGGGAGAGACCTGAGGAGGGCTCAGAGAAGCCGTGGTTCATTCATTCCTGGCAATCCATGTTGGAAATGTGCTTGACGCTTGTATAAATTTGAAGTGATTTCACCATAGTAGAGAAATGTGCACTCAAGGAGGATGATAATATTGCATATTATCATCCCTGGTTGTTTTGACTTGCCTGTTTCTGGACTGTGGCATGGGCTTGGGCATGGCCACCCTTGGCATGGTAAAACACCTTCCCTTGGTGTCATCTGACATTGTGCGAGTGTATGGCCCTGGCCATCGGGTGCCATGGGAGAAAGCTCCCTCTGGACAAGTCAGCCACATTACAGTGCCATTTTTATTTTCATTTATTATTTCTGTTGTTACTATTCTTTTTTCCCAGCATTGTCAGCAAGTTGGAGATTTCAGACGGGATGAGAAACTCGGGTTTGTTGTCTGGTTCTTTCAACCAGTGATATTGTCGGAGATGTCCTCTGTAGCTGAGCTGGGAGGAGAGGAGAGGAGAGGAGAGGAGAGGAGAGGAGAG
>WBMY01013876.1:1366900-1394312 GCA_013397315.1 Donacobius atricapilla
AGGAGAGGAGAGGAGGTGAAAATAGGAATAATAGTGCTTGCCAGGAGGGTCTGACAACTGTCCCTTCCCAAGCCTATAGAAAAGGGGCAAACATCCTGTGATAGGTCTCCTGTCCAGGTCCTGGTGTGACAGGTCTCTGTGTGACCAGCAGGATGGTGTTGCCCATGGTGGCCTGGCACCCTGGCACTGCTGTGATGTGGAGGGGCAGGTTTCACACCTTTGATGTTTGGTTAATCGAAACGTCTTAAATCACATCAGTGTTTTTGAGGGGTTGTGTTTTGTAAACTTCCCCACACTCTTTCAAGTGCATGGGCTGGTTTTGTATTTGTTATAAATGGAAAGAAAAAACACAGCCAGCCTCCAGGACCCCTCTCCTTGTGCCCAGGGATTCTGTAAGCAAACATTTGCTTCCAGAAAACTGCACAACACTGGCAGCTGGAGGGTTCTTGTTGCTGGCAGATGGCCCCAGAAATCTTGCAGGTTTTTCCATCTGCTGCTGCAAGCACATCCCTGGAGATAAGGGATCTTAGAATCACAGAGTCGTTTGGGCCAGAAGGGTCCTTAAAGACCATCTCATTCCACCTGCACTGCCATGGGCAGGGACACCATCCACTAGACCAAGTTGCTGCAAGTGCCATCTAATCTGGCCGGGAACATTTCTGGGGTATGGGGCAGCCACAGTTTCTCTGGGAAACTGGTGCCAGTGGCTCACCACCCTCAGAGGGAATAATTTCTTCCCAATATCTGGGGATGTGACAACCAGATGCCAAAGCCATCTCAGTTCAGATCCAGCACGCAGCTGGTGCTGGGGTTTCCAAATGGCTTCTCAGAGCAGGTGAAAATCCTCGAAACCAGCAGCAGCAGAGATCATGACGTGGTGTTCACACTGCAGAGCCTCAGTGTTTCACCTTGAGGTTTGGCTGGACCTGGAGCTTCCAGGCACATGGAGGGCAGCATCCCTGATCCTTCGGGAAACAATGTCTCAAGCCTGGCCACAGGGCGAGCCTTGCCTCTGTGACATATTATTCTTTTGCTTTCCACCCTTGCCCTCTTGGACATTTTCCTGATTAATTCTGGGTACTGGACCGATCGCTCACCTTAGAGAAGTGGGTCAGATACTATCAGCCTCCACAGGTCAAATGGGAGCCTTCACATTCACAGCCTCAAGCGTTACTGGTAACTCCAGGGTTTGAAGTTTTGATTCAAATTCTCAGAACCACAGGGCATGGTGGGGACAGAGATTTTTTTTTTCTCTGTAGCCCAGAATATGAGAGAGCCAATAACCAGGGATGGATGTTGCAGAATGAGCTGGGGGTTGATGCAGCCCCAGAATTAAATTGCCCTGTTTTTTGAGGGTGACTAGCAGAGGTTTGGTGCTGCAGTGTAGCCCCTGAGTTATATTGCGCCAGCGTTTTGGTTCCATGAAGCCAAATGTCACCACTGCCTTTTGTTGCAGTGGCACAGTGGGACTGGAGGGGGGTTGCTATACCCTCCTGAGCAGATGCTGTGAGGGTCACAGCAAGAGCGTTTCCCAAGCAAGGCAAGCGTTGCATGAGGGCACTTTCTGCAGGTTTGGGGAGGTATCTGGAGTGAGGTGGGTCTTCTGCTGAATGGAACTGTAAACATTGTATGGTGATGTCTAAATTTCATTTTTGGGGGGCTCCACCACTCTGGTATGGGGTGTAGCTGCCTCCATACTTGCCCCCTGACTTGCCCCCTGTCTCCCTAAGAGAGCAACCTCTGGGAGAGACTTTTCATCTTTATTTTTCCATGCCTTTTTTTTTTTTTTAATTTTCAGGAAGAACCACCTACATCTTTCTCTTAGAAGATAAATACTTGAGAAGTGAAACAGTTCTTCCTGTGCCCGTAAATGGTGAAAAACTCAGCTGGTTTCCCCTGCAGAGTTTGACTGAAAAGTAATAACCATTGCTTAAAACCAGAAACCAGTAGCAGCACAGACGGTCACTGAGAAATTTTGGAAGGTTTTTAAGTTCTTTCCCTGTATTTCCCCCATCACTGTAAGTGTTCAAAGCCAGGTTGGATGGGGCCCTGAACAACATGGTCTATATATCTGCCCATGGCAGGGAGTTGTAACTGTGTTATCTTTAAGGTCCCTTCCAACCCAAACTGTTCTGAATTATCCCCATCATGCCTGGAGCTTGGTCACCCCTCTAAGTGCTGGGACACAGAAGGTGTGAAATGCCAGGGAACTTGTTCTCTGATGTGCATCTCAGCCTCAGGGGAATCAGGATCAGGGGAGCTGAGTTAGGCCACTAAGGCAAGCACATCCCCTGAAATGTGCAGAGGAGATCACCTGCTACCCAGGTGCCTCATCATTTTCAAAGCAGAGCTGGGTGTTTTAAAGAAGCTGGAAGAAATCAAGGGGAAAGGGAAGAGTTGAGGAACTTAATGCTCCATCAACCACAAAATGTAGAGTGCAGGGATAAAAACCAGAGGGCAATGTTCGGATAAAAACCTGAGCAAAGACAGTGTTTGCCTGTGTGTGATATGTCTCTTAAATCAGTCAACTCCTTGCTCAATTCATATGCAGAATTAATGCAAGAATTAATAACTGCAAATTATTCCTTTCCTCTCCATCTGACTGCTGCTCCTAAAGACATCAGGGCCAGCCAGGGGTGGGGTGCACGGGGCAGGGGGACTCTTCTGATCTTGAGAGTGAGGTCTCTGGAGGAACCCTTGGTGGTGCTGAGGATAAGAACCAGATCCAGCTCGCTGTGCCACAGCCACGCTGGTTGACCTGGGCAGTGGCCAGGAAGATGCTGCTGCTGCTGCTGCAGCCAAAATTTGGCTCAGCTGGAGGAGGGGTGCATGGCTGGATGAGGGCAGGGCCTGAGCATGGGTGGCTTTAACTTTCCCTGTTTCTTTTCCTCTGCGGCAGCGGGCTGGGGCGCTGGGACTGCAGCAAAAGTGAGAAAAGAGAAAAAAGTGTGCTGAGATGAGAAATGAGTCAATGCTGCCTTTGCTCGCGGGCTGCCGCGGGCTCCGGCCCCAGCACATGCAGTCAGTGCCAAAAACACTCTGCAGTGGGTACCTGGGGTGATCTTTTATCACAGCATGTCCTGCTGTAACACCATGGGGAAATGAGGGGCAAAGGGGTCTGCTGACACTGTCTGGGGCCCTGAGCTGGGAGGTGCTACCAGAACTCAGGGTGTGCAGAGCTGGCTTTGAGTCATGAGCTCTGCATCCCTGGTGCCCCAAGTGACAGCATTCCCCTGGGAGTCCTCCTAGAAGCCCTCCTGGCATCTGATGCTGTGGGATGTGCCTAATAATGTCCTTAATCATACCATAGAATCACAGGATGGTTTAGGTTGGAAGGAACCTTAGAGATCATACAGTTCTAACCCGCCTGCCATGGGCAGAGACACCTTCCACAAGACCAGGTTGCCCAGGGCCTCATCCAAGCTGGTCTAATGTCCCCGATACATCGCTAATCACTTGCTAATTTGGACTGATTGGAGGATAAAGAGCCACAGTGCCCCCAGTCACAGGTAGCTTCGCCAGCAGCAGTGCATGCTTGGTGCAGCCTGACCTTATACCTTTCTTTCTGTGGCACAATGACTAATTTTGCAGTGGAGAGGAATTAATTCCTCATTGAATCAGCAACAGCAAACCTTGGTAGGTTTTGTTTTTCATAGCTGGCACATTGACTCATCTCGCTCTCTCTGCGAAGTGACGTCAAAGCAAACACATATGGGGCAACTCGGGGCTGGACTGCAGCCTGCAGCTCCTGTGCTGCGCCCAGGCACCCACGCAGGGCAGAGGAGCACGGAGACCTGCCCGGAGCTCAGCCCTCCATCTGAGCTGAGAACAGCCTTGGGGAGTGCTCCCAGCAGCCAGACACAGAGCGCAGCCAGTGGCACGGGGCTCTTGGACTGCCCAAGCTCCCCCTCTGCCATGGTGGTGGTGCCACCAGCGTGGCACAGCTGCCAGCCCCAGCTCCCCTCCCTTGGCCAGGCCCCTCGCTAGGCACAGGCCACTGCTGGCCTGGCCCGTTGCTCTCCATTTCTCTGTCTTTGGGGCTGGCAGTGTGGGAAGATTTGAAAGCGATGTGAGTAATTTCACGTGACTGTGGCTCGGCTCCCTGTGGAGGCTGGAAACCACAGCACTCGCCCTGGCCACCAGCCCCTGCACCCTGGCCCTGCGCGGTGGGGGATGGATCCCGCTCCCTCTGGGGTGCTCCCAGCCTTCCCTCATCACGGCCGGGGTCATGGCTGTGCCTGCCTCCAAGGGTCATGGAGGGGTTATGGGACTTTCCTCTCACTGCACGCTCCTGTGCACCCATGGACGGACAGTGGCTCCCACAGTGCAGGGTTTTCCAGCACGTTTGGCTCTCAGGATGTTGGCTGATGTTCTGGGAGCTGTGGTTTGCGCAAGGCAAGCAGCACCCTGTTATCCTCCATGGGGAGCACAGCACCCCTTGAAGTCACATGCCCAAGAAAAATTGAACAGCATAAAATTTAACGTTTTTCACTATTGGAAGGGGCAGCAGAGTTAAACTACTTTATTTTAGTTCTGAATTGTTTTCTACCAGAAAATTAATTAAAGTCATTCCCATGCATAAAAGCAGCAGTGGAGCCCAGCACTGGTGGGATGCTGGGATCCTCAGCAGCCCCCAGGCAGCGTGGTGTGACCACTGCTGCTTTTAATTGCTGTGCTCAGTTCTAGCAAGGAATACTTTTCATCGGTTACAAAACATCCTCTTTCTTTCTCATTTGTTTCTTTTCCTTAAACTGATCCAGGATTTTCTTTCTACAATATTTTCAGAGTTAAAAACTAGAAAGGGTTTTACCAGCCATGGAAATTTTTTAGTTTTATCATTTCACTCAAATTTTGACTTTCAGCCTTCTGTGCTATATTTTTCTAAGGTTAGCTTAAGATTAACAGAAAAAAATCCTCCATCAAACCAGCAAAGTAAAACTACTCATTTTTAGCATGTCATGACTAAATAGATAAGCCTTTAAAAATGAAATAAAATAGTTACTAACAAGAGGTGCTTTCCAGAAAATGTTTGATTATCATCTCACACCATTCTCTAGAGAAAACCCCACATTTTGATTAAAACCCCCTCATTTATAGTTCTGATCAACCAGCAGCTTGTATAACCCCACTGCTACCTGTAGCCAGAGCATGTGTGATGGAGAATGGGAACAAAGGCAAAGGATGTTGAGCCTGATCAAGCACTTTGGAGCCAAAATACACTGGAACTCCAATGGTGAGGGTGATCCTCATGTGGAAGATCCACTGGGTTTGCATGTGCTCAGAGGAGAGAGAGTTTTCTGTCTGGCCTTGAGACCCCACCACAATCACACACCCAGGCGTGAGTGGGGAGATCTAATTTTGCCATGCCACAATTAATCATATTTAATGATTAATGCTACTGTCTTTTCTCTTTGCTCCTCCAATTGCCTCCAGTTATTAAAGTCACACCTTGGCTTCAAGGAGGGATCTTCTTCCCTCAGTAGCATTGGGTTTTTCAGTCATTATCAGGGAGGTTGGTGCTGGGAAGGGGATGCACTGCAGCATCAGTGCCTGGCCCAGCACACGGGGGAGGAGGGGGCAGTGCTCACGTGGGAGCTGGGCACTCAGCAGAGCTGCAATTCAGCAAATTTGAGGTGGGGGGAAAGCCCTCCAGGCCTGCAAACCCCATCCTGCTGCTCCATCCCCTCTGGAAATACCGTTCTGCAGTTGTTGTGAGTGTGTCTCTTCATTTCTGTATGAGGCCGTGGCTGCACAGCTCATTCCCTGACCTTTCCTCAAAGGGCTGTGCTGGAAGAGGTGAGGAAAAGCTGTCCTTGGAGCCCCTTCACGTCCCCCCATGGCTGCTAAAGGACAGAAGGTGACAAACTGGTGTTGGGGCCATGATGTTTGGCACAGCAGTGTTATTTTGGGTGGGTGAGTAGTGAGCAGCTCTGTCACTGCAGCTCTGTGCTGTGTTGAAACCCAGGAGACAAAATGAGATACTTTACCAAACCACAGCACGTCCCCTGTGACGTCCTGACCGGTGTTCTCCCAGGGGACCTTCTGAGAGAGCACCAAACCACTGCCCTCGTGTCAATTCAATCCTCTTTACACCAGGTTAATTTTATGGCATAAAACATTGTCGGCTGCTAAGTCCTGGCTTTGAAAAGCCTCTTCAAGGTTCATGTGCTGCAGCTGATCTGCAAGAACGTAATCCAGACCTTGCAAAAAACGGGGAATTGATCCCGTTTCTCTGGCATATGGGTTTCTATAAGCCAGGTATGGTTTCATGGTGCAGCTGGGGAAGACCAGGAGCTGCAGTCATGGCCATGGGCCACAGCCATTGGCAGCTGCAGTCTTGGAAGCAGGATCAGCATGGAGTTTTCTCTATTTCTCCATGTTTCTGTGCAGCATTTCCTTCTTCCCTTAATTTTGGGAGATGGGTTCCCGTAACAAACTCCCTAATGGAGGAAGTGGAAAGAGGGATAAATAGCCCCTTGCAGAGTTTTTTCTTGTCTCCTTGCTGGTCATCCTTCCCCACCAGATGTTTATGGGTTTAGAGAGTTAGAGAAGTTTTTGAGTGCAGCAATGGCAAATGTAGAAGGGTCATGGGGAAGGCAGCTCTTCTTACTGGGGCAGCATGTTGTTTTCCATCTGAACGGATGGAAAAACTGAGTAATTGAGCTGCAAGTCTTGTTGTAGCACCAGGTTACCATTTAATCATTGAATGGTTTGGGTTGGAAGGGACCTTGAAAATCATCTCCTTCCAATCCCCTGCCATGGGCAGGGACACCTTCCACTAGCTCTAAGCCCAGTCCCACCTGACCTTGAACACTTCCATGTTCTGCTTTGGTGGGAAGGAGAGCAGCCCATGCTTTGCTCTAACCACGTGTACTCCCTGCTTTTCCCTGGAGAGGTATCCTGCAGATCAGCATCAGAACAGTTCCGCTGCCTTTGGAGCAGTCTGTGTCTTCTGTCATTGCTTTGAAAACTGTTCGTGGTCATCAGGCAGCAAGGCTGGCTGGTGAATGGTGCTGTGCTTTGGATCAGGCATGAAGCAAACGGGAAAGAGATATGCCCTACTTTGAATAGAAGAAATGCTTGAGGTTTTCAAAACAGCTCAACATTGAGCTTGTTCTGCTCCAGTGTCATGTTAGAATGTACACGTAGAACTGCATGTCTCTCGTTTAGGCTTTGTGGCTCTTAAATAAGCTAAACCATAGCTAATTTTAGAAATATCACTGAAAAGCTCTTCTTCATCTCATTTCATGGCTAAGAATAGAAAGAGCTCAGAGCTCCAAACATGTGTTTAACTAAGCAGGAACCAGCCCAGTGCTGTTCTCGATGGGAAAACCACATAACCCATGGCTCTGCTGCAGGACAGGAATGCCTGTACCACAGCAGTTTATGCTGGGAAGGGGGATTACGTTCCCAGCACCCCATTGTATGCAGTAAACCTACACCTGTTAAGCATCAGGAATTAGGGTTTTCATTCATTCTCAAATGCAAACCTGCATGCCTCTTGGTTTTTATCTGTATGAGCAAACCTTTGTGGGAAAGGCAGATGTAAAGCAGAGTCTCCATCAGTCTGTTTTCCTTTCCGCTTCATGGGTTTCCTCCTCAAAGCAGGGATGCAAAACACAGGACTTGCCCAGGGCTCCCAATTCACTTGGAGTGGCTGGGATAGGTCCAGGACAGGTTGATCAGAGCCACTGTCTGTGTCTGTGCCTCCTTCACCAAAGCCAGCTGGAGTTTCATTCTCATTCTGCATGAGCAAAATCATTACAAAAGTGAAAGGCACCAGTGAATTGAGTCCAGAGATCCTGAATGACTTGTCAAAAGTCACATAGGAAATCATCTGTATGCATCCCAGTGAGACTGATAAAAACTGGTTTGCATGCCCAGTTCCTAGCCCCTGGAGAGCTGTCTGACCTGCGCTGTTCCCAAATTTACCCTGTTTTGGAGTGCTGTTAGTCCTGTTTCTTTTTGTGGATTTATCTGGGACAAATCCTAACATTCCGCCACCAAGACGAAGTCAGTTTGGATTTAAAGGCAACCATGGGCGAAACTGGGCATGTAGGAAACAGCACGAGATGCTCGAGGCGAGGAGGCTGCGTAGATGGCAACATGTGTCTGTGTGTGTGTGTGTCTGTGTGTTCCTTACAGCTGTGCAGCTCTTCCAAACAGGTTCCTGTCTCTCTGCTCCAGCACACAGGAGGAATTCCTGTTGCATTCACCAAAAAGCTTTTTTCAAGCTGTTGAGTTCCAACAGTTATGCTGTGCATAACCAGGAGTAGCTTCAAGAGGAGACAGATTTTTCTTCGCTTACTTTCCTGGATTTTTTGCATCTCCAACATTACCTTAGCTCCCTCTGGTCCTTCTCCAGCCCTGGAGCTCAGTCCAACAGGGATTTCAGCCCAAGGGCTAACTGGTGACCACGTCCTGTTTTCAAACATTACTCTTGGTGTTTAATGGTGACTTTGGCAGTGCAGGACTGCCAAGGTTGGATTTGATGATCTCTATAAAGTCTTTTCCAGCCTAAATCATTCTGTGATCATGTGTCTGTCTTTGCATGACAGCCTGGATTAATAAAGCCCAAGCACGACTTTCACAGTGAATATGAAGGATAAACTGTGAAAATCCAGATTTAGACCCTGTGGTAGTCCAGGACAGAGAACAAGAGCTTTGTATTGGGTAGCGCACTTGGAGCATTCATCCTAGAATAAAAGATACTGGAAATGAATGGAAAAAAAGTTCTGAACTTTGTAACCTTCATGCTGGTTTTATCTGTTTTCCACTTATCCAAGAAATTGTCTCCAGCTGTTTTTTCCTGCTTGCCTTTTGGATTTTTTTTTTTTGTAGGATGCTGCAGTGTTTGTTTAGTAATTTGTTTAGTGTTTGTGTAGTGTTTTTAGTCATTCCCAGCCTTGCTGGAAAGAGCAGAACTGCAGAGGGCACTGGCCCTCCTTGCTGGTGGATCATGATGACTTCTGAGGCCTCTCCTTCGTTGTGTCTTGCAGTCCAACAAGGTTCCCGTGGTGCAGCCGTCCCACGGAGTGCACCCGCTCACCCCGCTCATCCCGTACAGCAACGACCATTTCAGCCACGGCTCCCACTCACCCCACCTGCCCGCTGACATCAACCAGAAACAAGGTAATGGCACCGCTGGGACCTGAGCTGCCAGGGGGACAGAGCCGGAGGCTGCTGAGGCTGGCACCTTCCTGCTCCCAAACCAGTGAGAAAGATCAGGACCTTTGGTCAGCTGGGCCATTGCTTAGCAGTAGGAGGTTATTGAGATGATTGGCAATGCTTTGTGACCTGGCCGTGAGCAGTTTGATACCAAAAGTGCCAGCCGTGCTGATGGAGTGTGCTCAGTTCTCTGTACAAGCTGTCCTGCACCTTGACACCAGACCAGAGCCTGCACGATAATGCACAAGGGTTAACCAGAAAATGGAAAGTAATCTTTCCTTTGACTCATACCCAAACTGTTGTCAGGTTGTCATTTTGAAAAAATAAATGCTTGAAACAGGAAATATTTTGACTAAACAGGATCGGTGTCTGAAAATTGACTGGATTGTGACATGTGTGTCCCCGTAGCCACATGGTTTGTGGTTGTCACCTGGTTTAGCATTTTCTGTTCCTGTGTGAGCCCAGGCTGTGTCAATTGCTTCATGAGGCTGTGGAGGAAAGTACAGTATTTTGAGGTTAAATCCACTAAAAAAACCTGTAAAGACAGGTATGTGTTGAGGAATTCACGCCAGTCCATCATTCCATCATTCTTCATGGGTTCCTGGCAAACTGAGTGCAAAATCAAACTTTTCTCAACCTTACATTAGTGCAGAACATCTGGTCAGATTACCCAGGTTTTTACACAAACCTGGGCTTGATTTCATGGGAGGGTAAGAAAACTGAGTTTTGTGTCAAACTGCGTTCAGAAAGGAGGTCAGTGTCCATCAGAGCCCAGAAACCAGTGCCAGAACAGAGGCACAAAACCAACTGTTGTGATTTGGGCAAAGGCCTCCACTCAGGAGTGATCCAAACTGTCCCAGAGGCATCAGCTTCACCAAGTTAGCATCATTGCTAAAGCAGTGGGTTATTGAGGATGCTCTTGGCTGGAGGACCCACTGAATAATCCCTGGTCTGAACCTGGAGGCCACACTCTGGACTCACCAGGGATGCTGACGGTAGGGTTTAGGTCTGGAGGTCACACTGTGGACTCATTAGGGATGCTGATGGGTGTGATTTAGGTCTGGTGTAGGAAATACCCAGGCACATCCTGGTTGTCTTTCAGACAATAAACTCAACAGAAAAATAGGAAGAGTTAACAAAATAAACCTACTACAAGCTCAGGTAATGGCTGAGTTTGAGTCTGAGAAAAGTGTGCCGGAAGGCAACCCAACACACCTTCTCCCACGCTGCCTCTGCTGTACATGGCAGAGCTCTGCCCCTCCAGGAGCCACTCACTGTGCGCTGGGACTCACTGTCAGCCTGGGAAACCTTAAGTGATGCAAGAGCAGCTCACCCAAGGGCAGAGCTGGTTATACCCCTCTGTGGAGGCTACCACTGGCACTGGAGCAGTCTGTGAGCCTTCACCTCTGTGGTGGGTCAGTCATTCTAGGACACAGTCCTTGGGCTGCCCACCCTTGGGCTGCACCCTCAGTGCAGGCACTGTCAGGTCTCCCCATTTAGCCTGTACTTCTACAGACACAGGAGTCTGTTTGTCCCACAGACCCCCCTGTGCTGTTCAAGGAAAGGTTCAGCCCATCATCCTCAACCGGGTCTAGCCTTTGTGGTGCACCTGTGATCGTGCATGCCCCATCCCTACACTGCTGGGGAGAGGGTTTTCTTCCGTGTTCATCCTGGATGTGCCCCATCTCTGTTTTCATCACTGAAATGCTCCCATTATCACCCAGTGTAAGTACTTGAGAGTCACTCTCACACTCATTCTCCCAGCATCCCTTAAAAGTTTCTCACAGTAGCCCAAGGACAGACAGACAAGGAAATACAAGCAGGAATTCTGAGTCAGTGGCTGCTGCCCCAACCACTGGGCCAGCAAGAATAACTTGTGCTCTGACTTATGCAACTCATATTGTTGGGGGTGCAAATCTGAGGAGGTTCCATCAGCTGCCTTGTGCAGGGCTGGTTTTGTTTGACCCTCCATGGGCCACTGAGTTCCACTTGAAGCAAATCTCATACTAGGTTATATATTCCTGTCAGGGCAGTTATATATTTATTCATCCCTGGAAGTGTTAAAATGCTTAGAATCTGTTGGTGTCATTCCTAGTTAATAAGGAATCATTCATACACCTAGGAGAAAAATCCAGTTGCAGCTGCTTGCAACTCACCACCAGTTTAGTCCATGTATTTATCCAGAACAGCCAGTTGACAATCCCTGTTCCCAGTTTTTGTCTGAGGCTCGATGGCAGCCATCACTGCACCACACCGTGCCAGAGCTCAGCCCCAGCACCCCTCCAGTTTCCCAGTGCAGGGGTCAGCTGGAGGCTGTTTTTGCCAGCAGCACCGTGCTTGTCTGAGGCCCACCCACAGCCCCAGGCACCACAGGATGTTTTCCAGCCCAGACAGGAACAGAGCAATGCTGCGGCTGTGTCCCCTGGCCATGCTGCCCATGCCAGCGGCTTTGAAGATCACACAGGGATTCCCCATGCAAAGGGTGAATTCCCAGCTGGCACCATACCCACCTCCACAGTTCCTTGGCACCCACAGAGCTGCAGAACAATTGTTTTGAACTCGAATTGCTTCAAATGAAGTTGGAAGTGATGCCTGCTGGAGCATCCCCCCTGCCCTGCTCACCGGCGGTCCTGTGGATGGCTGATGGAGAGGGAGCAGAGGAATGACTTCAACCATCCACTGAGTGGGCTCTCTGGGAAAGGCAGAGGGATGTCTGGAGTCGGCCAAATCCTTACCAGGGCACGGTGCTGCTTGGCCTCAAGGTGGCATGGAGCAGCTATGATGCTTGTGCAAGAGCGAGATGCCTCCTCCAACCCCCCGTTATGTTTGTGATTCTGCAGCAGTGGGGATGACCCACCACATCCCCACAGAGAGAGCCACAGGAAACACCATCCTGCCACTTGCAGATAGCTATTTCGTGCAGCTGTCCACAAGTATTCCTAGAGGAACTCAGCCAGGGGGTTGGGAACGATCTGCGTCAGCCGGGGAGTGCAGTGCCAGGTTCAACTCATCTCCTCCTCCCTTCTTCCAGGAGTGCACCGTCCTTCCCAGACCTCAGACATCCCTGGTTTCTACCCCCTGCCCCCCGGAGGAGTGGGCCAGATCACACCGTCGATGGGATGGTGAGTGAGGAGGGCTCAGGCCCAGCCCCGCTGGCCGCGGGGTGGGGATGGGGCGCTGGGCCAACCGCTGCGGCCGCTCCCCGTCACCGCCACGGTGCTACCCCAGCTTCAGCCCTCCCGTGTGCTCTGTGGAGAGGGAGGAGAGTTTACCCCTGCCTTGGAGGTGGGAGCAGACCCGTGGAGAGGCTGAAGGCTTCATCCTGACTGAGGCATCCCTGGAGAGGGGTTACAACCTGCCCAATTCAAAGCTGCCTCCTGCTTTACATCTGTCTGTGTGGATTAGGGAACCCAGAGAGAGCTTCCTACCCACCCCTCCTAATCACAGCAAAAGTCTCTTTTTTGAGTAGGAGGTAATTTTCTCCCTCACTGGACTTTTTGGCACAAACAGTGCTTTCCCTGAGCACGCCACCAGTACGGAGTAATCCCGTGGGATGCTCCATCTGCCAGGCCACGGTGGTTCTCGGGATCTGACACACAGGGAAAAAGTATATCATGGCAGAGACCTGCCAGGAAGCAACCCCGATACCCACAGCCTGCCACAGCGCAGCCAGTTGGTAACCATTGCCCCAGCAGGCGTGGGGAAGGAGAGACCATGAGCTGGAGCACTCCCAAAATGTACCCCCTGCGTGGACCAGCCCTGCAGAGCATCTTGCAAAGCACAGCTTGTTGGTAAACCTGCCCTGGGGACACAAGTTAAAAATACACCAGTGTGTTCTCTGTGGTCATTGCCACTGGCTTTTGTCCCCGTGACCGTGAGCACACTGAGGGAGCGGGTCTGGCAGGTGCTGCCATGTGGGCATCAGCACTCCTCAGATGAATCTTTAATCCCCAGTGATGATGTGGGGACGTGGCAGAGGCTGACAGCCTGGTGGCTGCAGGTGGCAATTCAAGGTTACTGGGATGAGGAGAGCGTGCAGGGCGGGTGATCACAGGGACAGTGGCCAGATTCCCCCCAACCAGTGCCAGTGGATAAAACCCTGGCAAAGCCCAGCAGAGAGCTTCAGGTACAAGAACCTATTGCAGAGTGGGAAAGGGGAAGCTTCTTAAAGCACAGAGTAAAACGTTAGCTTTTGCTTTGTTTTGTTTATGAATTTCATGTTCCAGATATTTAACCACTAGGAAACAGAGGATGAAGCCTTTGATATAGAGTCTGGCTTCAAAGAGATTACATTTTGCCTTCTGTGCTAAATCTGCTCCTTTTGGGTGATGATTTAACTCCTCATATGATGTGATTCATCCTCAAGAAAAACAAAGACTGGGGTGACTGTGCTGTAACATGAAAAAAATAGAGCGGGGAGAAAGGAGCCTGCTTGTCAAATGGAAGGTCCACTCCTGGGTTAGGATGATGCTGTTCAGACAACCCTGGGCTCATGAAGGGAGAGCAGTCTGGTTTCTTTATGGAGATTTTGTGGGGCAGTTGGTGGTGGCGAGAGCTTTCATGGCTGAGAGCTGCTCCAGCATCCGTGGGGTTTGGCATCCTGCTGCAGCCACATTAGGTGCTTTCATTAATGGCTAATAGAGCAGATAAAGCAATAAATTGCCTGACATGCAGAGAGCAGCACCTTGAGGCACATGAGCCTAATACAGCTTTTGCTCTTTCTTTTCCTTGCCCGAAATGTATGGAAAGAACCCCAAACCCACTTGTGGAGTGTCTAGTCCTCATCTGAGGCTCAGCACACCGCTGTGGGTAGGTGCGGAAGCACTGAAGCCTGGCAGGTTCATGGCAGCATCCCCCCATGCCTGCAGCAGGTAGCAGGTAGCAGCAGTGTGCCAGGGATAGGTGTGCTGGGGATGGCCATGCCAGGGGTGCATCCCAAAGAAGCTGTGGCTGTCCCATCCCTGGAAGTGTTCAAGGCCAGGTTGGATGGGATCTTGAGCAACCTGGTCTAGAGGAAAGTGTCCCTGTCCACAGCAGGAGGTTGGAACTGGATCATCTTTAAGGTTTCTCCCAACCCAAACCATTACAGGATTCCGTGGTTGTGCTGGTACCACCAAGTCAGCTGCCAGGCCAGGGCAGCCACACATGGGAAGCAACTTTCCTCCACAAGCTGGCAGGCAGGAGCTGGGCAGAAACTGGTTTTGTTCTCACTGAACACTTCAGGAGGAGGAGCTGCAATCACTCTCTCTAATTAAGCTGGGATGACAGTCAGATAAAAGCTTCCAGGAGTCCAGTCAAGTGAGTTTTGCTTATGGGAGCCTGGCAGTTAACATTAGCCAGGAACCTGCAAATCGTGTCACTCACCTGTGCCCGAGCACACTGGTGCCATGGCAGCCTCTCCTCCACCATCCCACAGCCTTTTCTGAGCCACCCTCCCATCAGCAGGTGGTCCTCTGGAAACAGGCTGAGAGAGCTGGGGTTGTTCAGCCTGGAGAAGTTTCCAGGGAGGCCTCAGAGCCCCTTCTTGTACCTAAAAGAAGCTTATAAAAAAGAAAGAAAGGGACATCTTATGCGGGCTGATAGTGATAGGACAAGGCGGAACAGTTTTGAACTAAAAGAGGAGAGTTTTATCGGATGTTAGGAAATTCTTCACACAGAGGGTGGTGAGGCCCTGGCACAGGTTGCCCAGAGACGTTGCAACTGCCCATCCCTGGAGGTGTTCAGGTGACATAGGGCTTGGAGCAGCTGGATCTAGTGAAAGGTGTCCCTGCTCGTGGCAAGAGTTTGGAATGAGATGAACTTTAAGGTCCCCTCTAACCCCAACCAGTAATTCCATGATACAGGCTGTAATTGTGCACTCCCATCAGGGAGTGATTTTGCAGTTGCTTTAATTTACATGTCAGAGGGACTTCAGATGAAGCTGCAAGTGCCCAGCTCCATTCCTGTCCCAGTATCCTGGCCTCTGGAGTAACACAGGTCGCTTCTGGATTATCTCCAAGTGTTTTCTCGGCCCTGAGGCAGCCGCCTCCAACTTCAAAGGTTGTTTCGGTTCCCGGTGTGCAGCAGCACTTGGCTGTTTGTTGGTGTGTTTATACCCACCAACATCTGAGGGGTCAGAGAGGGCTGCTGCTGCCAGGGTGTAAACAGCCCCAGCTGCCTTTCCTGCAGACAGATCCTGCAGATTGCAGTCAAGCCAATACGCAGCAGCAGGAATGGGAGCCTCCTTCCTGCCCAGCACAGCTCAGGGGCCTGACTGCTGCCCCACGGTCATTAGTCCTCTTCAGGGCACAAACTTGTCTTAGAGTCAAAAACTCCCGGGCATCCTGGAGTTTGGGTCCTTCACAGTGCACCACACTTGATGATAATTGACCTTTTGTGGAGTTTTTCATCATTAGAGCTGAAAATAGCTGGTCCTAGGTTTAGGTACAGCTCTCTGCAGCCTGGCCAGAGGAGCATGAGTGCCAGCACAGTTGTAAGCACCCCGTTGTGCCTTATCCCTGGAAGTGTTCAAGGCCAGGTGGGATGGGGCTTGGAGCAACCTGGGAGAGTGGAAGATGTCCCTTCTCATGGTAGGGTGGGTTGGGATGAGATGAGCTTTTAAGGTCCCTTCCAGCCTAAACCATTCTGTGATCTTAAGGTCCTTTCCAAGCTAAACCATGCTGTAATTCTATGATCTTGGTTTCCATATGCAGTTTTAGGCTAGATGCATCTTTTGGCAGGTTTGCAGAACAAGCCAAGGTATTTTTGAGCTATTTCCATATGAAAATGTGGGGATTCCCTTGCTGAGAACAACAAGGAACTTCCTGCATAGTTATTTTACTATCTCAAAAATAATTTCCAGCCCCAGGTCTGATACTTGCCTGGTCCCCAGTATGAAACAGCTTTCAAAAAGAATGCAGGACTGAGCTTTTGACTTCTTTAAAACTGATGAGTGTCCTTAAAAGGATGTGCTGAGGAATTCAGAGCATTCCTGAAGCACAAAGCAGGGTAGGTACCTTCTCTTCAGACTCCAGGAGTCTCCCGTGCTTGGGGCATCGCAGCATCACAGCGTAGATGAAGTTGGAAGTGACCACAGTGGGTTGTCTGGTCCAACCTCCCTGCTCAAGCAGAGTTGTTCCAGAGCACATGGCGCAGGATTGCATCCAGACAATCCTGGGATATCTCCAGTCAGGGAGGCTTCGCATCCTGTCTGGGCAACCTGTTCCAGTGCTTGGTCACTGCACAGTAAGGAAGTTTTCCTCATATTTATCCTCCTGGTACAGCTTCTTATGCACACAGAGAATCTGAGCAGGCTTTAATTTTTTTTGGTCACACTGTGCTCTTTTGAGCAACTTCTTCTGTGCAATAGCAACATCTCCTGATTTTTCAGCGCACCTCTGCACTTTGCATTGTTACTGGGTAAACTCAAAGCTGCAGCATTAGTCAGTACCAGGGGCAGAAAGGGGTCAGAATTGGATCCAACCTTTGTAGGAAGGCCCAGGGTCTCTCAAAATAGCATCCAAAGCCCAGATTGCCCCTCAAGCCTAAGGGACACCGAGTGTCTGCCCAACCAGGGGCATCAGTACCGTTAGCAGAGGGTATCTTTAGGAAATACCACGTAGCTGTGGGTACTTGATAGACTCTTTCTTCCTGATCCCAGGCAGAGCCAGTCTGTCTATCCGCTCCCGTCATGTGGATTTAGACAGCCGTATTCGTCAGCGCTTTCTGCTGGGGCTTCTTTCTCCAGGTGAGTATGAGCTGTGTGAGACAGGGCAGCTCAGCTGGTCGCGCAGCTTGCAGTTTGTGCAGCAGGAGCTTGCAGCAGACCACAGCCACCCAGGGACGGCCGCGCACCCTCCCCGGGGCAGCCGTGGGAAGAGAAGGCGCTTTCAGGCAGTGTCTGCTCCAAAGGGTGCTCAGGGGAATATTGAGGATGAAGGATGCACAACGGTTGGGTTTTATTCAGCAGAACTCTTAAGAGAGTCAAAAACTCCAGCCTTCAGCTCTGCATTGGGAAAATGGGATGGAATCCATCGCTCAGGATTTTGCTCCGTGTCACTAACCCTAATACTGAATGTGTCCCTGCTGCCACCACTGCTTTGCTCTGCAGAGATGGATCCGGTTTACTTGGTCTCAGCTTTAAAAACAGGACAGAAGGGGGCAGTGATTTGCTGCCTTCCCATTGGAATATGTCAGTTCTGTGAGATACAAACACAGCTTCTGCCTTTGGGTGAACAAAATGCATCCCCTGTGGATGAGAATCACAGAGCCCAGCTCTTCCAGGCGTGCTGCTGGGCAAAGCTCTTGTGGCTCTGTAGGGATGCC
Organism: Donacobius atricapilla; assembly: GCA_013397315.1. Lineage (NCBI taxonomy): Eukaryota > Metazoa > Chordata > Aves > Passeriformes > Mimidae > Donacobius > Donacobius atricapilla. Next base: position 1,384,373 of record WBMY01013876.1, read on the forward strand.
AGGGCCCCACCAGCTTTTACTTCTGCTTCACGTCTCAAAGAGCTGTTAGTGGAGATTTCCCACAGGAAAACCATGCAAACCGTTGCTCAATGTGAGCCCGTAGCCACACAGAAACCTGGATCCCTGCAACCCTCAATCCATACAACACTTGATCCATACATCCCTTGATCCACGGAGCCCCTCAGCCCTGCAGAAGAGGGGAGGGAGTGCTGCCTGCCCTCCTTTCTCACAAGGTATCACCCCTGCACAGCCTCAAAAGTGAAGGCAAGCAGAGTTAACGGTTTCCTGTGGAGCCCCAGCAGCCTCCCTGAGCTCCTGCCTGCAGGATTTTGGGGCGAATTTTGCAGCACTGCTGCAGCTGAGAAAGTACACCTGGTTAGATAAGGATCAGACTGTGCTGGTGGATTAAATTAAACAGCTTTTCTTTTCGTGCCAGCATATCTAATGAACAGTTCGTCTCCCATGGGCAATTCTGCCATCTCAAGCTGCAGTCATAAAGTGGCAAGCTTGGCAAAGCTGACCTTGCTGGCTTTTTCCTTCAAAACTCCGGAGAGAGCTAATGAAGCCTGAGAGCTAATGAGACCTCTCGTGATCTCAGCCCATGTTGTGGAGAGCATTGCTTGGGCAAGGTGCACCTCCTAGAGTTGCAGTTTGGTTCATGTTCAGACTTAGTCTATTTCTGTTAAAAGAAAGGTGTGGGGTGGTCCTAATCTCTCCCATCCAAACTCCAGGTTGAGTTTGTTGTTCCTTCCTGCAGTGCTAATGAGATACTGGAACGACAGAGATTGGAGTAGCTGGAACCGCTGGGTGAAGGCACCCTCGATCTCGGCCAGGCTGGTTCCTGCTGCAGGCGGGTTCCCTCGCCGTGGCACCGGATCCTTCCCATCCACATGCCCACGGCCGTGCCACGAGGGTGACCCAGGGGTGGTGGGCACTGCCTGCCCCCTGCCAGCCTGGCAGCACCTGCATGCTTTCCATGTCCTCGCTTTCCGTCTGCTTCCGCCACGTCAGAGCGCGCTGCGAGGGACGCTGCCCGGCCCCGCTGTGTCCCCGGCCCGGCGCAGCCCCCGGCACCGCTCACCCCCTCTCTGTTGCAGGTTCACTCACCCGCTGATGCTGGGCTCTGGCATGCACACCACCGGCATCCCGCACCCCGCCATCGTGCCCCACTCCGGCAAGCAAGAGATGGAGCACTACGACAGAAACATGTGAGTGGGCAGTGCTGGCTCACGGCATCAGCACCTCAACACCCAGTTCATTGGTCACTCTCAGTGCTCTGCTCGGGGGAGGATGGATAAACACTGAGCTGTGCTTCTGAGGAGCAAATCTCGGGCCTCCCACCTGCTTGTGCTGTTGGGTTGTTTTGGGATCGAGTCTTCTGGTGGCTCTGATGCTGACAGCCCCTTCTTTTATCCCACCAAGGAAACCTCAACCAGAACCAAAGAGAGAGAAGGAAGCCAAGAAGCCCACTATTAAGAAGCCCCTGAATGCTTTCATGTTGTATATGAAAGAAATGCGGGCAAAAGTCATCGCTGAGTGCACCCTGAAAGAGAGTGCTGCCATCAACCAGATCTTGGGAAGGAGGGTAAGAGCTCACAGGGCCCAGTGTCCTCACCTAGTGTCCCATCCCTGTCGCTTGCAGCTTCTCTTAAGTACATAACAAGCGTCTTCTTCAAACCCAGATGCTCCTACCCCATAAACACAGGGGGCCAGACATGCCCTGGGGCGGGGGGCCGCGGTGGGACGGGCTGGGAGGGGCAGCAGGGCCGGGAGGGGACAGGACAGTAGGGCCATGCCTCACTGCTGTTTGTCCTTGCAGTGGCACGCGCTGTCCCGGGAGGAACAAGCCAAGTACTACGAACTGGCTCGCAAGGAACGGCAGCTCCACATGCAGCTCTACCCCGGCTGGTCTGCCAGAGACAACTATGTGAGTGCCACCGTGCTCGGACCCCCACCCTGTGGCATGGCCCAAAAGGGCCTGCGGGGCTGGCTGGTGTTCACCCAACACCTGGTCCTGGCAGTGCCATTCCTGCCAGCACAGGAGCCATAGAAATGCACATTTCAGGAGTATTTTGAGCACCCTCTTGGCTTACTGCCTGTCTAAAGGATGAATGATACAGCCCTCAGCAACCGCAAGCATTTATTTGCTTACTGTACAAGCACATACAAATAGAAAGGAAGGGAAGCTTTTAAGTGCTGTGGATATAACTTTGGAAATACAATTTTATGGAAGCAAACTGCTCTGTGCATCTTGGACAGCAGCTGAGATATCTGTGAGGGTGGTGAGACCCTGGCACAGGTTGTCCAGAGAAGTTGTGGATGCCCCAACCCTGGAAGTGTTCAAGGTCAAGTTGGACAGGGCTTGAAGCAGCTGGGTCAAGTGGAAAGTGTCCCTTCTCATGTCAGGGCGTTGGAACAGGATGTGTTTGAGGTCCCTTTCAACCCAAATAATTCTATGATTCTGTGATTTAAAATAGTGGCTCGTTTTATAGGGGGTCTTTTCTTGTGACTTTTACAACTATTTCAATATTACATGCCTAACAAGCTCATTAGTGAACTGAAGCAAAGCACACGTAAGTTTTCAGATGTCTGTCCATCCATGCATCTCCATCATTTCCCTCACAGATACTTTCTTACCCCTGGGAACTGCACAGTGAGTGCCCATCCTTCCCACACTTGACTCCAGCCCTCCTTCCAGAATGACAAAACTCCACCAGGGGCAAGAAAACACCTGTAAAAAGACCCAAACAACCCCAAAAACAGAGGGCAGAGATGATGCATAAAAAGCAGAAGTGATGGGAAGCCCCCAGCCCACATTTTGATGGGCACACATCTGGAGGGCATCAGCATTGCTGACAGCATGGCAACATCTTCCTCCAAGTCCAAGCACAACCTCCATGGAAATCTCAGCCCTGTATCATTTTCAGCTGGTTCCTTGGGGAACCAAGGGCTGGTTCCTTTCTCCAGAAGATAGATGGTTGGCTCAAAAAGGGTCTATTGCTCCTCCCAGTGCTGTAAACCAGCTGCTTTGGGTGTTGTGGTTGTTGCAAGAGATGCTTTTCTCTCCAAAGTTGAGCCGGGAGGAGGAGGAGGAATGTAGGTCACTTGTGCAGCGCGTGATGCGGATATCAGGCAGGAAATACAGTTGCTCCCCCACTGAAGAAAAAGCTTACCACAGCTCAGAACTTTCCACCTTCACTCAAACCACAAGAAGTCATATAAAAAGTCACGGGTCAAAGGCAGCCCTGGGAGCTGCCTGCACCACACAGCCAGATTTGCTCCCATGCTGCTGTGCCCTCATTAATCAGCTCATTAGGGGATGAGGGGAGGCGCTGCATGTTGTGAATCAGAGAGGCGATTTGGGGATAAAATAGGACTTTTTTATTAGTGAAAGAAGAACGAGATGTGTCCAGAAATGCAAAAGCACTGAAATAGATTAGTATTGTTTACAAATAAATTTCTGGGGATTTCCTAAAACTTCCTTTGGCGTTTGGAATCAGGGAATATCAAGAAGCAGTTTCAGTTTGGATATATGGCACCACATTGAAGAACGTTTTGGAAATAGGGAAGGTTCTAAAATGGACCATGTGCTTTTTAGAAACATAAGGAGGAGGAGTAAGAATATGACAGGAGCATCAGCTATTGATCATACTGTCTCCATTGCATGCAGCAAATCTTGTTTAATTCTATTAATCTCATTGAACTTATTAATTAAATTATCAATTCATTAATTAAAGCAGTAATGGGTGGGATCCCCAGGTGAGAGGCATCAGAGCGGGCTGAGGGGTTCTGGCTGGCAGAGATGCTGAGCAGTGTAGGCACAGGCACTGGCTTTATTACAGCTGGTTTACAGCCACTAACATTTTCCCTCACACTTTCTGACACAGCCTGCAGCATAAATCCAGGCCTTAGCTGCGTTTGCAGCATGGACCTGGGCTCATAAACGAGAGATGGTGCAGTGTGCTGAGAAGAAGATGGAGCAGATGTGGGGGTAGGAGTGGGGACATGGCTGCCATCGCCTCTCGAGTTTATTGCAGTTTCTAACTACACACAGATCTCGTGCAAAGCGCTGAGCCAAAATGCCTGTGGTGCTGGATCCGGGGGTATTGGAAATGAGGGTTAATCCCTGAGAAAAGGCACAGGCCCAGCATGAATTTGTGCTGTGCAGAAGCCATAGCACGTGCACAAAAACACGTTTGGGTTTCACTTTGAGAGTTCCTCCCAGGTTTCTTCTTAGGAGTGTTGGAATGGGAAGAGGGGAAAGGAAGGGGACATCCTCATAGATAAACCTGAGTAGTCCCTTTGCAGCCTTTTCCAGTTCATCTCCTGCTGGAATGGGCTGAGCCAGCAGCACCATGGCTCTTACCGGGTCTTACCTGGGAGGCAGCAGCCATCCCCAGCACCCAGTCCAGCCCTAAAAACCCTGCACAGCACCCTCAGTTTTCTGGAGCGCAGGTAACAGCTTTTCCTTTGATTTCCTAGGGGAAGAAGAAGAGACGAACACGAGAAAAGCAGCAAGATTCCAACTCAGGTAAGTGCGTGTAGCCTGGCAGCTGTTCCTGCTTTCCTGCTCAGGTGGGAGAATCCAAAGCAGTTGTTGTGTTTTACCATGTTTTATTTTATTCTCCTGAGTTTAACGAGAGAAATACACATCCATTATTTTTTTAAGCCATGATAAATTAACATTTCTCTGACTTTCTAATAGACATATTTGATTTAGAACATGGGTAGTGTGTGAAAACTGAAAAGATTGGATTTTGGCAAATGTATAATGACTTCATATAAACTATCACTAAACTTTATCTATTGAAAACATCCAAGGTGAATGTCCCCATCAGACCTACAGATGTTGTTAACTAAAGAGAATTCCTCTCAAATGCATCCATATTGTGTGTGGGATGAAAAGTAGTGGCAGGACTGAAGATCATTCATAGGACTACTCCAAGTTTGGTTGTCATTTCAAAGTAATGTAGAGTTGAATCAGTGTTACACTAAACGCCACCTCCCTGTACCACCCTGCTGATTAGAAAAGGCCCTTCCTACAGATTTCACCTGGTCACAGACACACTCCCATCATCCAAGGCTATTCATGTGCTGATTTCTGAAGTATTTCTGCCATATCAGGAATAAATATTATCTGTACCAATAAATATTCATTAAATCATTACCAAGAGATGTGTCCCAGTAATACCTTCAGTTTAATTAACACTGTTGATCTCATTCAGTTCCAAGTCTGATAAGAGGAATACAAGCTTTTAGGCATTTATGTAGAGTGCATTGTATATTTTTATATATCCATATATATGTCTTGTCTGTGTGATACCAAAATGATAATTTTGCCTGTTACAGATTGAAAACCAACTACTGGCTGTACACAACAAGACATTGATGGTGGTTGAAAGAGAGGGGCTGAATCCAGCACAGAAATGTGCTGTTCCAGTCTCATTTAAAACTCCAGAGAAAAACATGATGTGCCTGAAAGCAAACAGGGCTTCACCCTAATGAGTCCCGTAATTACACAGCAAAACAGCAATGTTTTAGGAAAGGCCATGGAGAACAGCTTTTCCATTCAAACTGGAAGGGGTATGACGGGGGGCAGAGCAGAATGCCTGGGCCTGGGTCTCCTTGGTGCTAACTCTGCTTTCAGCCTGCTTCTGCAACGTTTCCTCCTCTTCTCTCCGTGCGCAGTCCAAGCTCGCTGGCAGCCCGCGTAGGCTCCTGAGGGGCAGGGAGCCACTAAGGATGCAGATACGGGAGTCAGGCATCACCGCCGGGATTTGACAGCTTTTCCAGACTTAAGAAATTTGAAGAGCTGTGGATTTCCCTACAGTTGACCACATTTCTCAAAGCTGTTTCCCAAATCGCCTCCAGCTGCCAGCAGTGATCACTGATACTTGCCTAACGATCACTTTTTTCCAGGTGGTGCCAGCGCCATTCTGTAGCAGAAAATAATGGGATTGTAGTCCGTTAGTCGTGTGTTAAAGTGGCTAAAATGATGTTGCCTCTTTTCTTCCTCGTGCTCCTCCTCCTCTTTGTGCCTCTGCCTTGCCCATTCTCCGCCGCGCATGCTTCTGTGTTCAGATCCTGCCTCTCCTAAGAAATGCAGAGCTCGCTTTGGCCTCAACCAACAAACGGACTGGTGCGGCCCGTGCAGGTGTGTATCGGCATCTCCTCGCTGCTGGGTGTTCTGGGACAGGGGGTTCAGCTCCAGGTGTCCTGCAGCCATCCCAGCAGCAGCCCGGGCTGCTCCATCCAGGCAGGGATGGGGTGTGCTCTGGGCATCCTCAGGAGTTTTCTGAGCTGCAAGGGACAGGCTGTACTCTGAGGTTTTTTATCCCTTCCGGGGCAGTGTTGGTTTAGTGCTGTACATATTCCTCAGCTGATAGATTTCCCTGCTCTTAAAAGCTTATTTCCAGGATGGAGACCTCTGACCTTGACGTGAGGTTTTTTTCCTCCATTAGTGCGTTCCAATCACATTAGTGGCACCCTAGGGCCAGCAGTGAGGATTTAATGGGTTTCTTTTTCCTATTTATACTGAGTTAACCATGTATTCAAGATCCAGCTCTTCCTGAGCCTTAAATTTTGCAGTATCCACCGTGGGTGGGGTGCAACAGCCTCACACGGCAGAACAGAGCAGTGCTGTGCTCCTCAGGCTCCCAGAGATGGATTTGGCCAGGCAGTAGTGAAGTTTGCATCAACCAAGTGCTGCTTGGCTCAGAGGGGCTGCAAAGGCAGCCAGGCACAGAAAGCTCCTGGGAGCTTCTGGATCTGGGTGCTGGAGCACAGAGAGACTCCAGCTTGGACAGAGGTCTGCAATTTGCAGTTTTACACCAATGCATTGAGGAGAAAGGTGGAAGTACTGCTTGATGTGTTCACTTCAGCTTGAAGTGACTAAAATCATTTAGTTGACCCCGGTCTGGCCCAGACTTTGCTGCACCCCAAGCTCCAGCCCCTGTGGCTGAGCCCCACGTGAGCTCCCCTCCTGCACTTCAGCATGCCACAAGAGCAGAGCTCCCTGTTTGCCTTTTATTCCCTGGATAGTGTCATCAGGCACCATTTTTTAATTGATTAAGAATCCAGAAGGAGCTCCCTTAGTGTGTTGTCAATACTTGACTGTGCAGAGGGGGCTGCTGGAGCCCCCGTGCCCCCTGCAGCTGAGTGCCAGGCTGAGTGCCCCGTTCTTCCATGGACACTTCTTCCACCTTCCCTCTGCCTCCATTCCAGCTCTGAACTCAGCTTCTCCTCTGCACGGCTTCCCGATTAACACAGGCTGCTGCAGTGCCCGGACACCTTGGCATGCTCTTCTTGTGTACCCTGTAACCGAGCCCTGGTCAGCCAGAGCTGCTCTGCAATGCCCCTACTAACGCACTGCTGCCTCTCAGGGGCTACCGTCCAACGTGCTCTGCTCACCTGTGAGAACAGCTTTCCCAGGAGGATGCCCGCTCCACAGGGGAGGTTAACTGGTTAAGACTGGGTGTTCCTGCTCTAGAGCTTTCACACTCCTCCCCCATACCCTGGACAAACACTCCAGGGTGCTGTAGTTTCCAAAGGGAGAGGGATAAGTTCCCTTAGAGAGAGAGGGATAAACCCCTTTAGCCGTATAACACCCAACTCTGCATAACCCATGGACTGGGCCATTATCAGCAGTCTGTAGTAGCACATCTGCTTTTTTCCCCTGTTACTTTAAATCCAATGAATCAATGGGCACATTCCTGTAATCTTAAACCGGTCATTGAAACTATCCTGCAGCTACTCCCAAGATGTCTGTGGGAAACACAGCTCCTCCTCAGGCTTGTCTCTGGGGAATTACTACCCATGGAAAATACCCTCGAGTTAAATACTTGGTTCAGCTGAGCTGTCGTGCTTCCTATCGCATTAATTGGGTCAGCACGGCTAACAGTGGCACTGACAGCAGTAATAGAATTGCTCTTGTTCACATCTACTGCAAGTCATGTTTAATACTGGACTAGTTAATACACATTCTCACACTGTCTGGTTTTTCATTAGGAAGATCAAAGAAAGGTGTGTGCCCGCATTAGCAAGTTCTCCATTTGATCCATTTTCCTCAAACGAGGCGGCCAGGCAGGGAGCTGGGTGGGAGATGTTCTTTTACCTCTTTTAGCTGTAAAGGCTCCAGCAGAGGAATTGTCCCTTTGATACTGTTAAGGTGACATCTCGAGAGCTCCTTTGTTTGAGGATCTATACTGAGGTGCTTAAGGACTCAAGGCATGTGACATGAGGGATCTCTCACATGGAGAGAGGGAAAACCAGCTCAACAAAGAGTGAACATAAGACACTGTGAGGGACTGATTCTGGGCAACCAGGGGTAGGTAAAGCAGTCTGGATGTACAAGGTGACACTTGAAACTCGGGATAAATACTGAACAGAACTGTTACAGGATGTGAAGGAATCATGGCCAAACCCAGCTACAGCAAGAATGATGTGTGACTTGTATTTTTGATATCCCCAAATCCAAACAAGTGGGGAACCTGAGTGTTTATTCCAGGAGAGATGAAGGGAGGCTGGTTCCCTGCTCCCTAGGCAGGTGCTGCTGCCTCAGGGACCTTCCCAGTCCCGGCGGATTTCTTGCTGGAAGAGCAGGGCTGGGGGAGGAGAGTTGTCCCCAGTGGATACTGTCCTGTAAAAACCCCTTTGGGTCAGTAAAGCTATCCCCAGATGATGAGCTGTATCACACTCCACAGAATGGAAACATGGAACTGAGTCTGTCACCACTGCAGGACCATTCATACCCTTCTGCCAAATCTTTCTCCCTAGTGTCTGCCCACATTGCATTTTGTACCTATACTCCACGTCCCAAGGGGAGGTCACAGCAAACTTCCTCTCCAGGAACCCCATGGGCTGAAGTGTCATTGGTAGCTCTGTCAGGGCTGATTTTCCCTTAGCTCAGTGAGCAGGTTAAAGGTGATCTGCCCTTCAAGGAGCAACAAATCCTCTGAAGGTCTCAGGACCGTTCCAACTTTCAAATCAGGACCTCAGACACCCTCAGACCATCTCTCTCCAGCCAGTCCCAAGCTATTTCCTTCCCTCTTCCTGAATGGTTGCTGAGCACATTTCTGCTCAGCTGTATCACCGAGTTGTCCTTGGAGGTGGGGATGAATGGGAAGTACACTCAGATGCAGAGATAACTCAGCAGAAAAGAAGAACTGAGAGCTAAGGCCAGGTTGGATGGTACTTGGAGCAACCTCTGGTCTAGTGGGAGGTGTCCCTGCCCATGACAGGGAGGTTGAAACGGGATGAACTTTAAGGTCCCTTCCAGCCCAAACCAGTCTGTGGTTCTGTGCACGAAGCTGGGAAATGGGCTCTTGGAACCTTCAGATCTTGGGATGAGAAGAGTGGAGAGTGGTGTGAAGGGCAGTGTCCCAGCAGAGCCCAGCCTGGTGCTGCTCAGCACAGCGGTGCTGACGTGCCCTGTGACACCGTGCACACGGCTGGCCCAGGGGTCCTGCGTGGGCTCTGCAGCAGGAGCAGGGGGGACCCGTGGGGGGGATGCTTTAATCCTGAACTCGTGAGAGCCAGGCCCACACAGAATTTGAGCAGTTGGGGAGGTGACTGGTGAGGAATGACCTCACGTGTTGGATTTTTTTTTCACTACTCTGATTTTTCCTTTTAATCGTTTGGAGTGCTCATTATTACTTATATATTATTTTAAAATTTTATTGATTCGATTTTTTTATTATTATGACGTCATTTCATGGCTTTGATAATTATCGTTTTGGGGTGGGTTTTTTTTCTTTTNCCGCGGCTGCCGAGCCCCTGCGAGAGGAGCAGAGGCCGGGCCAAATCCCCGTCTCGCTGCAAAACACGCAAAGTTTTGGCGACAGGATGGCTTAAGTATGATAGAAAACTCACTTGGTTGCGGGTTTTTTTTGGAGGGGAGAGGTGATAAGGATAGAAAAGCAATTCGGAAAAAAAAAAAAGG